>JAESUZ010002068.1:0-419275 GCA_017311185.1 Proteles cristata cristata | reverse complement strand
TTTTATTTTTTTCTAGGAGAGAGAGAGAGACAGCATGAGCAGGGGAGGGTCAGAGAGAGGGAGTCACAGACTGAAACAGGCTCCAGGCTCTGAGCTGGCAGTCAGCACAGAGCCCGACGCGGGGCCGAACCCACGAGCCGCGAGATCATGACCTAAGCGAAAGTCGGACGCTCAACCGACTAAGCCACCCAGGCGCCCCAAGTGGTGGGTATTTTTAAGCTTGAAGACAGAAAGTCACCTGGCCTTAGTGACGTGGCAGGTTAGAGAGCCCTGGTTGTTTGCTCCCTGCCTTTCCTCATCCTCTCTCCCAGGCTTTCCAAAATGAGAATCAGTATTTACCCCCTCAGCCTCTTCCCCACTCCATGCAGTTGCCTGTCCACGGAGGCTCAAAGATGCTGCTCCTATATGTCCCTTCTCCCCTCCACACTTGGGACCACTGCCCTGGTGCAGGTCCCCTTATCTCTGGACAATTCTAACAGTTCCCCAGGCCACCAGCCATCTTTACATTCACCCAGTGGTTGGACTGAAGGCAAAATGCCTTTCTTCACCTCCAGCAAACAGCTACTCTTCCCTCAAAGACCAAGCCAGAGGGCACCTTCTGGTTCCTTCTCGATCCCAATGCAGGACAACAGTGGCAGGATTATAAATATTGGTTTGGTTACCTTCTCCCTCCCCCTCTCCCTCATCCCTTGTTTCTCTGATTTTTCCAAAATTTGTTGGCAAAAAGCATGTAATATTTTCAAGATAAGAACAAACGGCTTTTGGGGCCCCTGGGTGGCTTAGTCGGTTAAGCGTCCGACTTTCGCTTAGGTCATGATCTCGCGGTTCGTGGGTTCGAGCCCCGCGTCGGGCTCTGTGCTGACTGCCAGCTCAGAGCTCGGAGCCTGTTTCAGTCTGTGTCTCCCTTTCTATCTGACCCTCCCCTGCTCATGCTGTCTTTCTCTCTCCCCTAGAAATAAATAAAAAATATTAAAAAAAAAAAAAAAAGAACAAACGGCTTTTAAAAAAAAAATTATTTATTTTGAAAGAGAGGGAGAGAAAGAGAGCACGGGAGGGGCAGAGAGAGGGAAAGAGAATCCCAAACAGGCTCTGCATTGCCAGGGCGGAGCCGGATGTTCAACCCACAAACCAGCGAGATCATGACCTGAGGCGAAATCAAGAGTCGATGAGGCGAAATCAAATCAAGAGTCTGACCCTTAACCAACTGAGCCACCCAGGCACCCCGAGAACAAAGGTTATTTAAATAAGCGATACATTGTTTTCTTCTCACTGTGCCTCTGAGAACCTCTCATTGGTAGGGACCTGGTTGCATGATCTCCACATCTAAAATCCACTCCTAGCATTTGGGAGGGGAGTGCAGATTTAGGAAAAGCCAAGACCTCAGCAGTGCAAGCTGATGAGTGGCGCAGAGCCCAGAGCACTCCGGTTACCTGCAGCCTCCGTGTCTCCAACTTGTCCCCAAGGATGCTGTGGGAGACCTGGCCTGGTGCCCTGGAAAGGCAGCATGTGTGGCAGGCAGAGCACAGGCCTACCTCCATTACTTCCTAGCTGTGTACCTTGGGCGTGTGCCTTTGTCTCTCTAAGCTTCAGTTTCCCCATCAGTAAATAGGTGGAATGTAAGAACGCCCCATCTGGTAGAACTGTCCTGATAAACATAGGTGAAAATGTCAGCACAGTACTGTGCACACGGCCGATTGGGCTGCCATCCACAGAAGATGAGTACTGAAGACCCAATTTTTTACCTGAATTAGACCCTTTTGTTTGCAAAGAGATTGAACCCCAATTCAAGTGAAACAATGAGAGTGAATTTATGGGCTCGATTAGGAAGTGCAAGGCAGATCTGGACTTGAGGCTTCCCACACGGTCATTGGAACACTATTTCTCTCTCGTGTGTGCGTGTGTGTGCGCCTGCGATGACCTTATTCTCAGGAGATGATCTTATTCTCAGGTTGTGTTCCTCCCCACCTCCCTCCCCCACCCGTGACAACGGCAGAGTACCTCTTTCTCAAGAATTCTCAAAGTTTTGTCTCAGGATTGCCTCTGATTGGCCCATCTTGGGTCATGTTTCCACCTCTGAGCCAATCGTTGTAGCCAGGAGATTGCAGTGCTCCAATTGGCCAGGCCTGATCATGGCCCTCCCCTGGAGCCAGGGGGTGGAGTCAGTTGCAAACTACCCAAAGCACTGAGCAGGGAGAGTTTATAAGGAAAATGGGATGTCCAGAAGAATCAGGAGAACTGGGGAGGAAAAACCCTCAGATGTTCAGCAGCTCAGAACGTTTAAGTGGTTCTCCCAGCGTTACCCAGAAAGGACAAGGGCTGAAGTGTGACTTCAACAGCAGACACCGTGGGGAACTAGGACAGAGCCATTAGGAAGGGATGGCTCTTTCTGATGCCTTTAGCCTGTGCAGTGGCCAAACTACTTGGGTCAGCTCTCAGCTCTGCCGCTGCCAGGTTGCGAGACTCTGGGCAACTCACTTAGCTTCTCCGAGCCTCAGTTTCATCCTCTGTAAAATGGGGATTCCTAACAGTACCCATCCATCCCTTCGGGGCTGATGTGAGGATTATATAACACAAATAAAGCTGTCAGCACAGGCCCTAGCAGGTTACCGGCACTCAGTGTGTGTTGCTTTAAAAAAATTTTTTTAACGTTTTTATTTATTATTGAGAGACAGAGAGACAGAGCATGAGCAGGGGAGGGGCAGAGAGAGGGAGACACAGAATCTCCCTCTCCCAAGTGGACCCCGGGCTCCAAGCTGTCAGCACAGAGCGCAAGGCGGGGCTTGAACTCACAAACCGCGAGATTATGACCTGAGCCGAAGTTGGATGCTTAACGACTGAGTCACCCAGATGCCCTGAAGTGTGTGTTTTTACTATCTGCAAATAGAAACAGTAAGAAGGTCCTTTCTGAAACTCCTGTCTGGAACTGAAAACATAAACGGGCTCTACAGGGCTGCTTTTGATGAAGCAAACCTGCTTCAAACGTTGTCATCAGGGATTTCATTTCCAGCAGCCACCTGGTCTGGTGTCAGGGCCTTGATGCGGCTGTTGTCATCACTGGGAGCGCGTTCCTCACTCCTATCTCCGCACCGTTTCCTTCTGCCCCTCCTTTCAGGTCCTTAATAAAACATCAGTACCCCTGGATATGTCCTTAAGTGGAAAAAAGAAAATATCACACAAGACAGTAAGTACTGGATGTCTCATTTATGCAAATATATATGGATATGTGTATTTGTGGGTGGGTTGGATGCGCGCTCGTGCCTGCATGAGTGTGTGCGATTTAAAATGCGTAGAAAATTTCCAGAAGTCAGGAGAATAGTGTTCCCAGAAATGGAGGGCAAAAGAGGACTGGATCATAACCATCTTTGCATTCCCAGCACCTGACGCGCCGGGGCTGGCATTGGTGTGCTCTTTAATCACAACAACTGTTTACTGAGCATTTACTCTGAGCAGGCAATGCACTAATCTCTTTATCATCTCAGCAAGCAGCAGTGACTGCCAGATGAGGAAACTGAGGCACAGAGAGGCCCAGGGCACACCTGAGCAGCCTGGCACACAGGATGTTGGTGACATGAACCCGGGACCCATGCCAGCCCCCCACAGGGACTAGGAAAATCGGGCAGCCAAGAGCCATGCTTCTGACTTCACGCAGTCTCTCTCTAGTAGTGGTGGTGATGCTCAGGGCATCAATGGCCATCAGCAAGCAGAACAAGGCCATTTCTTGGGGACGCCGTCTGGGGTGGTCTGTGTATAAGTCAGGGATGTGGCCAGTGATGATTTGCAGGTTGCTGTGCAAAGAGCCTGAGTTGGAGACACAGGAGAGAAGCTTCTTTTTCCGGTCTCGCAGTCACGCACACATGCACGCACACACCTATCCCTCCAATGTAGGTGAGTGTGAGTCCCGCTTCTAATGTACCTAGCAGAAACGAACAAATGAAAGCAGGCCACAGAGAAGGATTTGCTGCCAGTTTCCTCGGAGTGCCTAGGACCATGGTTCAGATTCTCTACAAAGTCCCAGGTTGCAGCCAACTACCATGGAGGGCTACCATTGGGAAAGGGAGGTCCGCTACAGGTCGGGGGCAGGTGCGGTGGGGGGGGGGGGATAGGCGGTAGGGAAGCATGGGGTTTCTCAGAGAGGCTTTAATGAGAGGGAGGAGAGGAGAAAGCAAGAGGCTTGGCTGTGCCTGCCTTGGAGCTACAGTGACTGGGTAAACCTGGATACAACTTCAAAGGGGCCCCCTCCTTAATCATGGGTGCTTTGAAGATGCTGGGATGAAAAGCTGGGAGGTGTAATTACCCGAGATGCCATTCTCCCCCCCTCCTCCCCCACCCCCCCCCACCCCCGCCCCGGCCTGCAGGAGGCCAGGTTACAGTCGGTTGGGGCTCCTGGGGAGCCTCCTTGTGCCTCAGGGCTGGGCCCTCCACTCTGCTCCCCCCCTCCCCCCTGCAGCTGGCTGGGCCGCTCCCCCATCCCGACAGCCTCTCCTGCAGGGGCAGCACCGCCTAGGTGAAGCCAAGCCCCGAACCTCCAGAGGCTGCGGGATGCGGCCTCACACAGCTGGGAGGAGAGATGCCGCTGGAGAGAGGCTGAAGGAAGAGGCGGGGAGGGGCCAGAGGAAGAGGAGGAGGGGAGGGGGCAGGTGTCCCCACGGCAACAGCGATCCTGCCCGCCAGACCCCTTCTCCCTCACCGCAGGGACACGGCCCCGGAGAAGTGTGGCTTGAGTGAGAGTCGTACAGGCTGGGCGGCCGTGGCAGGCGGGAGCTCGGAACGTGCTCCCCCGTCGGACTGATGGGCGCGTTACTGTGGGCGCCTGTGTGGTAGACACTGGCAAGGAGGACGTGACGCAGGGCTCGGCGTTCTGAGCTCCAACTCTGCCCATATCTGTTTCCCAACTAGGGCATGGATGGGGGAGGGGCGGCCGAGGGAGAGAGGATGTTAGAGCGGAGGGAGTGGCCCCCCCCGGAGCCGGCCACAGGGGTCCGCCGGGTCCACGCCCCGTGGACAGGAATGGAGACCGCAGGCCACCGTCTAGGGGGGAGCAGCGCAGTGACACCAGGGGCTTGTACTTTTTGCGGGTGACCCAGCCACACAGGGGAAGTGACTGACCAGGTTCTCCGTCTGTCCCCTCCCCTGCCCGCTCCTCCAAGCCCTTCTGCAGCCAGTCCCCGGTCCCCCTCCTCAAGGTGCACAAGTTGCTGACCCTTAAGACCCACCCGAGGAGGTGCGGGGCCCAGGCCTTCCTCCGCCCGTCGGGCTCCTGCGGGCACCGCCTCCTCCCAACGCCGCTCAGGCTCTTCTCCCCGAGTCAGAAGATCACCGGTTGATGGAATCCGGAAGGGGTGGTGTCCTGTGTCCGTCCGAGAGTCGGGGGCACTGAGGGGGAAGGGGCTTGAGGGAGCCCGCTGGAGTATTGACAGTCGCCTACATCTTCATCGTGTGGTCACTGCACAGGTATGTAGAAACGGGGAGAGAGCAGTGGAGCTGTACATTTAAGATACATACGTTTTCCTAAATTCTATTCCTTTTTTTTTTTTTTTTTAAGGAACTACGGCGAAAAGGTTGCAGCCTTACTCTTTCAACTGCTCTTTCGCTTGCTGGCTGCTCACCACGCCCTCCTCTCCGATGCCCCGCCCCCAGCCCCGCCCCTCCCGCGCGGGGAGGGGTTTGGAACTCAGAATGTACTTCTCCCTCCACCTGCTTTCGAGATTTCTGTCGATGTTCCTGCTGTGATCCCAGGCACAAGGCGTCCAAGCAGGCAACCTCACAGCCTCCTGACTCCTCTCTCCTCTCTCTCTCTCTCTCTCTCTCAGAGAGCTAAGAACAGACCGCATTCCGAAATGGTTGTCATCCTTGCCTTCTGGATGCCTGCTGCCTGGGTTCCGTCTCCCTGTCTACAGTTGCCAGAGTCACATCCCTCAAGTTCACATCCATTGGGCCCTCTCCCTAATCAGTCGATTCTCACATTGTAGGCGCTGGCGGATAAGGTCAGGCAGGAGAGTAGGCGCTAGCTTGGTCAGGCTTGCGGGGAATTACGGCATGATCATTCCCATTTTACAGATAAGAAAACCAAGGCTCAAGAATAATGAGTTGCTTGCAGGTAAAGAACAGCTTTCTGCACCCCAGCTTTTACAGAATCACCTCTGCGTCCCATAGCATCAGCTGCTGTGGAGTGGATCTTCAGATCTTCTCCCTTCCTCTCTGTGCTTGGATCTTCTTTCTTCTTCTTCTCTTCTTCTTCTTCTTCTTCTTCTTCTTCTTCTTCTTCTTCTTCTTCTTCTTCTTCTTCTTCTTTTTGAAAGAGAGAGAGAGGATGAGTGGGGGAGGGTCAGAGAAGAGAGATGGAGAGAGAGAATCCCAAGCAGGCTCTATGCTGTCAGGGCAGAGCCCAACGCAGGGCTCGATCCCATGAGCAGTGAGATCACAACCTGAGCTAAAACCAAGAGTTAGATGCTTAACTGACTGAGCCAGGCACCCCTGTGCTTGGAATTCTCTTAGAATATCAAGCTAGTTCATGCCTCTGGGCCTTTGCACCTGCTATTTCTTCTGCCAGGAATTACTTTCCGTCAACAAACTGTTACATTTCAAGGCTCAGGGAAATATCTTTGAAACACCTTCCTTGATGATACCAGACACATTCCCTCCCTCCTTTGTCTCTAGTTCACACTGAACATCTCACACCAGATTCTGGATGGGGATGAACCATTTGCTACTCTGTCTTTCCCCTGACTCAGCTGTGAGCCCCTGGAAGTCAAGGTCATATCTCATGTTTGAAATGTGTAGTTACCATTACTGAGCACATATGAAGTGCCTGGCTATAGTGAAGGTTAAAGGTATAGGTTCTGGAGCCAGGCAGACTTCTCCGATCTCAGCTATAAAATAGGTACACACCAACCTCCGAGGATTGTTACGAGCAAAGGGTTGGGAACGTGGCACGGAAGGTCCTTACGCTGTTCTGTCGCCTTATTTAATCCTATCACCCTCTGAAGCGTGTATCATCACCCCCCATTTTACAGGAGAAAACCAGGACCTAGACAATGCTCAAGGTCACAGAGGGGCCAAGTTGGCCCTCTGGACTCCAGCCCTGTCTGTGCTCCCTACCCCTCACCCCTGCACCCCCTCTGCTCCAGCCCAGCACCTGTCATCCCTGGCACCCACACAAGCCCAGTCAGTGTTTGTTGCATGAATGAAAATGATTCACCAAGTGGCACGTCTGCCCCCTCTAGTCTGGGCAAGACTTCCGGGTGATTGTTTGGCGAACTTAATAAAAATAACCTGTTTGCATGGTTGACGCATCCTGGTCACCTCTGGTCTCAGTAAAACGTCAGTTCCTCAGAGACTGTCAGCCACCACCTGCTCCCATTTACATTAGCTCACAGAGCGAGAAACAGAAAGGATGAACCAGAAAGCAGCGAGGATCGTGGGTAGGAACAGAGGGAGGGGACAGGAACAGGAGCGGTTGTGGGAGCCCAACAGTGACCACAAGAAAGCGTGGTTAGGGATGCGGGGATGTGCCTGCACGCGGGGCTCCCTGCCTGGGCAAGGCATGCCTGCAAACAGGGTGCTCTGCCAGGAGGCCTGCACACAATATCCAAGTTTAATGATCCTCTCGCAAATGAGGGAACATGCCCTCCTTAGAAATAAGGAGGAGCCTGGAATTGTGAGCAGGCCTCTTAGTAAACATGTTGTGGTCGCTTCCTCCCTTTGCTCCCCCCTGTCCTTGAAATGTGTTTGGCTACTTGCCCGTAATTGGTAAAGGAATGCATCTTGTAGATTTCAGTTTGTATCCAGTTACCGGGGTATAAAATAAACTGCAAGAGGGGCTGGCATAGAATTGTTCCTCCGGCCGGAGTTGTGTCTGTGTCTGTCTTTTGTGTGTCTTGTCCTCTGTGTCATTTCATCCGCAACAGCGATTCTCTGATTCTAACTTTTCATTCGGCTTGACTTTCACGTATGTAACATCTCCAAAAAATAAAACAAAAAGGGGGGGTGGGGGAAGGGCACTAACTCATTATTAAAATCAATACAGGGGCGCCTGGGTGGCTCAGTCAGTTGAGCATCCGACTCCGGCTTAGGTCATGATCTTACGGTTCATGGGTTCAAGCCCCACGTCGGGCTCTGTGCTGACAGTTCTGAGCCTGCAGCCTGCTTCAGATCCTGTCTCCCTCTCTCTCTGCTTCTCCCCAGCTCTCGCTCTCTCAAAAATAGATAACCATCAAAATGTTTTTTCCTAAATCGATACAATAACCACAGAGGAAAGGATATTTTCAAGTTACTTCTGGGCACTGTACTCTGACAGTACATCCTTAGTGAAATACATTCCAAGGGCAATAAAATCCCCCAAAACTGTAAAAACACCTCTTTACTCCATAAGTATTTATTTAGTAGTAATTTTAAAATTGTTATTTTGAGGGGTGCCTGGGTGGCTCAGATGGTTAAGCATTTGACTCTTGAAATCGGCTCAGGTCATGATCTCGCAGTTCAGGGGTTCAAGCCCCATGCTGGGCTCCATGTTGACAGTGCACAGCCTGCTTGGATTCTCTCTCCCTCTCTCTCTGTCCTCCTCCCCCTGCCTTGTATGGGCACACTCTCACTCTCTCTCTAAATAAACTTAAGAAAATTTTTTAAATTATAATTTTGAAACTCATGTATATTTTAGGATGCAGCAAATAACATATTAGTGCTACTAAGTATTAGGATTTTTGCTGCAAAAGATACGTATATTTTTTTAAATATTTAATTTTTTTTGAGAGAGAGAGGAGGGATGTGAGCAGGGAAGGGGCAGAGAGGGAGACACAGAATCCGAAGCAGCTTCCAGACTCTGAGCTGTCAGCACAGCCTGCTGTCAGTCTGCCGTGGGGCTCGAACCCACGAACTGCAAGATCATGATCTGAGCCGAAGTCGGATGCTCAACTGACGGAACCACCCAGGTGCCCCAGGATAGATATTTTTTCAAAAAAAGATTAGCTCTTCGTATTTTCCCTCAGGGCCTGTAGTTGATCACAAACACCACACTTACTGTTTGATGTCAGATAGGCACCCTGAAAGGTCCTGAGGGGAGCACACAGAAAGCTGGGGGGCCACCAGCTCTCCCAGGCAGGCCTCCTGGTGTGCAGCCCTGGCGCCCTGCCCGTCACTTTGGGCCCTCTGGCGTTCCCTGGTTTTGAGTCATGCCCTCCCATCCCCAATGGTTGTGAATAACGAAGAACGATCCAGCTTTGCCCAAACCTTACATGGAGGGCCAGCAGGCGACCCCTCAACAGGGTTGTGGGGTCACAGGGTCCTCAAATGCTAGAACAGCAGGGACCTTAATTCTGGGAGGGGGCCGGCTGAGCTAGGCCAAGATCTTCCAAACGCCCCTGGGGAACCTCTCAGAGCCCTTGACCTTCTCTCCAGTCAGGTGGCTTTGCTCTGGTCTTACAGGTTATGTCTATAAGTGGCTCTTGGGTTAATGAGAAGTGGAAAAGTAAACTATGTTGGATAAATGTAAACCGACGGGCAAATTCTTCTTCGGGCTGGAGAGACAAAGGCCGGGGAGGCTGAGGGCTGTACCAGGGCCACCGGCGACAGATGGTCCTGGAACCTGACCCCGGGACCCTCACTCACAGGGCTCCCAGGTAGGGTTCAAATCCTGGCTCTGCTGCTAGAGAGCCAGCTGTGTGACCTTGGGCAAGTTATTTTACTTGTACTCTGTTTCTCCATCTGAAGACAGGGAGATTAATAGGACCAAACTCAGAATTCTCATGTAGATAAGATCCGGTTTTGAAGAGCACTTTCAACCTTCCTATGCAATGCGGTCCTGAGTCAGTGGCATCATCTGGATGGACCTCGTGAGGATGTGGATAGACGGACACTCAGTCCCCACGCCAACCCTCTGGAGTCAGAATCTGCACTTGAGTGAGGCCCCCAGCTGGCTGGTGTGTCGGCAGGTTTTGAAACACTGATTTATAACCCTAACCCCAGGGAGGCACCTACCATCGCTGCCAGCCACACCGTTCCTGGGTCTGGTCACACCTGCTCCCGGATCTGCTCAGGGAACCCCCCTGCCCAGCAAAGAGGTGGACCAAGGGCCGCCCATGTCACTTTATCCTTTTCTACTTTATTACTTCAAATTAACAACCACAATAAAGCTCAAAAAAGTCCGATATTTACACAGGAAAAAAGTACAAAATTCCCCCCAAAGTTCTTCAGTATTTTTTTTCAGTTTTTTAAATTACAAAGTAATAAAAAGCTTTGCTCTTTAATTAAAAAAAAAAAAGGAAAAGAAAAAAAGGGGAAAAAGAGGTAAATAAATTAGGAAATACACACATGGAGAAAACAAACAAAAAGTAAAAACAGGTGTTAAGTAGGAGGGGTGGGGAAAATCCAGCGCCCGGCCCGACCCCAGGCTCCTCCTCAAGAGATAAAGGACGCAGGGAGGTTAGGACCCCAGTGAGGATCAGGACCGGAGAATTCATTTATAACCCAGGAGCCAGATGCTTTCTGGCAGCAGTCTCCACGGATTCTGCCCCAGGACCCGGAAAGTGGGATGGGGCCCACAGGCTGGTGACAGTCTCGGGGGTCGGTGGTGGCGAGTTCCCTCTGTGCCCATCTTGAGGGATGCGGAGGTCACTGTGTCCTTGTTAGGAGGAGGAGACCGAAACGTTGGCCTGGCAGGTGGGGCAGGGCCCCAGCCGTCTTGGGAGCTACAGATCCAGACACAGACACGCACGCGCACAAGGGATCTCAGCCCCCGCCACCTCGCTACCCATTCCTCGAAGTCTTCTTGGAGAGGCAAAGCAGGGACCCAAACGCTCAGGGGATGCCAGTAAAAGCCCAACACAGAAATTCAGCCACGGTCATTTCAGGGTGGTAGGGGCTGCGTGGGTCTCCTGGGGTCCCCACTGGTCAAGAGCACCCAGTGGGATCTGCCTCCAACCGGCCAAACCGTTCCCCTGGCTCCTCGGGCCACCTCTTGATGCCACCGGAGGACCAGCTGCCTCTCCACCTGAGACACCCCCTCCCAGCCAGTGTCTACGGTGGCCGGGGCGGCGCCCTGGCGCTGGCACGCGGAGCCCAGTGTCTGGGGGAGCATTTGGTAGCCTGAAGGTTGTGGACAGTGGGAAACGCGTGGGGACAAGAATCCTCTGTGCCGAAGGCTTCCCGTCTTCTTGCCGTTGGTGGGGAAAAAAAAAAAAAGAAAGAAAAAAATCAAAGAAACAAAATCCATCGTCGGGTTTATGCTGGGGTTTTTTCTCTTTGTTCTTGTGAGTGGTTTTTTTCCCCATCGTGTTGTTGTTGTTGTTTTCTTAAAAGAAAATACAGTGAAGACACTAGAAGGGGAGAAAAGGCAGATCAGGCGCACGTCTGCCTCTGGCAACCCGTCCGCCGGACCCCCCGCCGTTCCTGCACTCTTGACCCCAGACCTTTTTTTTTTAATTTTATTCTTTTCTTGACCCTGGACTTTGCACTGGACCTTCTCTGGGGCACCTAGTAAGTGTGCCATTTTCACAGGCAGAACACAATCTCTCCCTCCTCTGTTCTGGTGAGCGGCCACATGCCTGCCCCATCGTGCCACGGAGGGACCGGTCCCTGGGCCTGAGACCCAAAGAAGGTCAGCCTTCCTTTATGTCCTAGCTCTGTCTGAGGAAGGAATTTCTGCAGAGCCAATCATGCCCAGGGCGTCCTGGTGTGAGCCCCCCCGCTGGCGGAGCCCCCTGAAATGTATATACCCAACCAGGGAGCTCGGGCCTTCCCCTCACACACCCCCCAAAGAATCTCCGCCTCCCCTTCCCCAAGCCAGGCCCCAGAGTAGACACCTGCTGTCCACCACAAGACCACACACATGGCCATGAAGTCCCTTCCAGGTTCACGCTGGCCAGAGGGCTGGCCGAGGCCACCAAGGGCCTTCTTTTCCAGCACGTCAACTCCCAAGTCCCTACTCAAGTGCTTTGCGTGAAAGAAGTGTTTAAAAACAGCCAAAGGGCTGGGCTGGGGCTAAAGAGGAGCTCCGGGTTTGGGCCCTGGGACTGTCTCTGCTAGGAACTAACTTTCCAGACAACTGTAAGGCAAAGAGGTGGGATTAGGGGTGGGTGGGAGTGGGCAAATGGGCAAAGAGTCTTCCAGCAGAAAAACTAGTTGGTGTGGGCTGGGCCTACTGAGAGCCTGAATCAAGAGGCTTCGAGGTCTTTTTTTTTTTTTTTTTTTTTTTTTTTTTTTTTTTTTGGAGAGAGAGAGAGACAGCATGAGCAGGGGAGGGTCAGAGAGAGAGGGAGTCACAGACTGAAACAGGCTCCAGGCTCTGAGCTGGCAGTCAGCACAGAGCCCGACGCGGGGCTCGAACCCACAACCGCGAGATCATGACCTAAGCGAAAGTCGGACGCTTAACCGACTAAGCCACCCAGGCGCCCCAAGAGGCTTCGAGGTCTTAAATTCTCTTGAGAGCTCTTGGTTTTGAGGGTCCCTGCCACCCCCCCAGACCCCACAGCATATACTCGTCTCCGCCTGGGGCCATGGGTGTTTCTAGACCTGGCTGAGCCGCGTCTCCAGCAGATAGGGACTCACCTAAGCAAATACTGGTCTGATGGTGGGTCCTCCTCACTTCCCGAGATGGTCAAATGGCACGCTTGTCTTTGGGAGGAGAGGCACAGAGGTGGAGAGGGCATCAGCAGCTAACAACGGAACCCTGGCAAGCCTCTCCCCACTGCGGAGCTCCAAGCACTGCCAAGCCCCCCACTCCCCACCCCCAGCCCCACCACTGCCCCTCAAGCCAAGGGTAGGGCTGTGTGAGCTCAAAGCCCGAAGGATGTAGCCGCCCAGAGGGGCGATGCAGCTGCTCCGGGCCACACACACGTTGGGGCGACCAGACGGGACCTGCCCGTCTCTCGATCCTGCGCTGACCCCGACCTGATGGGAGGGGCCATGAGCCCCTCCTCTGTGAGCTCCCGGCTGCCCCCCTAGGCTGGGCCCCGGTAGTGAAGGGAGCTACCGCTCAGAGCCTCAGTTTCCACTTTGGCCAGTGGGGGCCAAGCCAGCTCTCTGAGGATGAAAGGAAGCCAAGACGCCGCTAGAGAAAACGGGCTGCTCCAAGGGTACCGGAGGGGTGAGAACAGTGGCCCGAGCCTGGACTCCCTCCAGGACCGGGCCCTGGGGCGCAGCGGTGACGCACAGGAGGGCCAGGGAGAGCAGCTCACCTGTGAGGCTGAAATCCGGGAGACCTCTTGCCGCCCAGTGAGGTCGGAGGATGAGACGTTGGCAGGTGCACCCCTGTGTAGCCTCATGCTCACCTTCCTCTCTCTGTCGACTCGTGAGATCGCTCTGGGAGAAGTATTGCCTGGAGGGTGGGGGAAGCCACCCTCAGCGTCGGGGCGTCGGGGTGCCCCGGCAGCCCCTGCGCCCGGCCCACCGTGCAAGGTCCCTGCTCACCAGCTTGCTGGATGCGGGAGGCCGGGGTGGAAGCCACAGGCTCGGCAGCACTGCGGAGCCGGTTGGCGGTGGCCCCCGTGGGCGGCCCAGGGGGCAGGGCCCGGGTGGCGGACCCCCGGAGCTGCCCCATCCTCTCCTCGCGCTCGTGTTCTCGCCGCTCCCGGTCCACGTCCTCGGGGTTCCGGGCTGCACCCTGCGGGGAGGAGAGGAGACCCGGTCAGCCCTGCGAGCTCAGGGTGCTCCGAGATCTGGCACTCCCGCGGGGCAGAGCGCGGGGAAGGAGGCCAGGCGAGCCCAGCTCAGAAACCCTCTGGTCCAACCTCCTTTCCCCACAAGGCAGGAAGCCCGAGAGGCCGGGGGATGACCCGCAGTCACAGAGTACAGACAGACGAAGCCACGCGACCGCCAGGAGGAAGGAGGAAGCTGGGTCTGAGAAGCAAAGGGAGGTCACTCTGCCCTGGTCTCGTGGGGTTGAAGTAGAGCCCAGAGGGCTAGTGCCCCACAAGGACCAAGGGCACTCCTTGGCCCTCCCAACTGGGGCTCCTAGTGTGTCCAGACGCCCTCGGCCCCTCCAAGTTTCCAAACAGAGCAGGGCAGGTGGTCAGAGGCCCAGAGGAGGAGCAACAGGCTAAAGGCAGGGCCAGCGCTTGGACCAGGGCGCCAACCAGGGGATCTTGTCAAAGGCTGTCCTTCCCCTGTCCCTGGACCTGGCAGTGACTTCTGGCAGGTGCTGTGGGGGAGGCCCAGGGACTCATCCAGATGTTGCCAGCCCTGGGACAAGACGAGAGCTCAGCGGGAGCTCGAGAAAGAATGCGCTAGATGCCCCATGGAAGAAACAGAGGCCCAACAGGCGGGCTAGGGCAGAAGGGGGAACATGAACCCCCAGGGCCTGCCCTCCAGCTGCTGCCCCCACCCCCCCACCCCCAGTGCAGGAGGAAAGGAGAGAGGCCCAGAGAAAGGAGCCCGGCGTGGGAGCGGCACCCGGCCGCGTTACCTAGTTGGTCCTGGGGTCGTCCACAGGGAAGGGCAGGGGGCTGGCAGGAGGGGGGCCGCATCTGTGGAGAAGAGAGCTGCAGGCTGAGTCGGGGGGGGGGCCTGCTCACAGGCCACGGGGTGCAGGCTCCTGCAACCCTGTGTCTCTCCCAGGGAAATGGCCAGGAAGGCCCCGTTGTCCTTGGGAAATGAGGGCCAGGGCTGGCCCTTGCCTTTAAGCAACTCCAGGAGGTAGGAACTGGGGATCAGAGTGATTCCCGAATCCTAGTGAGGAACTGAGGCCCAAGGAGCCCTCATGACCTTCGTGGGGCCACATAGCTCAGGATAGAGCCGGGATCTGAATCCAGGCCTCTGCCACCCAGCCCTGCTCCGCGCTCCGCACCCCAGAGGACCTTGTGGGACACTTTCGGCAGGCGCGTGCCCAGACCTCCCACCCACAGGCCTGTGCAGGCAGGCCTGCAACCACCAGGGCTTGACCTCCTGACTCCCAGCCTCCACCCCTCCCCAACCCTGGGCTCCTGCCCACTCAGTGACCAGCTGGCAGCAAGCAGCCCAGCCAGAATGAGAGCAAGTGGGTGGTAAGAGGCGCAGCACCACTCAGGAACCCTCCTGAGGACAGGCCCAGGGCGGGTGGGGGGGTGGGGTGTGCTAGTCCCCTGCCTGGGGAGGAATTGAGGCTGGTGAAGTCAAGTAGTCCCTTCAGAGGGGCGGAGCCCTGGGGCGAACGACTGAACGGAGGGCTGGAGCCCCTGCCCTTTGTGACCCCAGAAGTCTCAGGCCCAGGCCGGCCCCAAAGCAAGAGGAGCTATTCTCCACGTTTCCGTCTAAGAAATGCACACCGGGGAGGTTTCTCGGCTTTTATTTGCCCACAGAAAACACAGAAGGTCAACATCAAAGTCACACCAGCATCCAGCCCTGCTGTGTGGACCCCTGTCCTTGGCAGTGTGGACGATCCTCTGGCCTGCTGCTTGGGCCTTGGGACACAGTGGCTGCATTTGCTGAGAGCAGCGTCCCATCTGCTGGAGCAGCAGAGCTCCAGGACTCCAGGGCCCTGATGCTGAGTGGTGTGGCCACTTCGGGGAGGGAAGCTCTCTGTCAAGGGTGGGATCCTTCTCGTAGCCCTCTGTGCCCAGCACGGTGTCCGGTCTGCAGGTAGGTGCTGGTGACGTCACGGGGGACGGCCTGGCCTTGGGGGCGGCAGGCATGGAAGGTCCCCGTCACGGGTCTGTAGATGCTTCCACCAGAGGGCAGGTGGAGATGGTCGAGCTCACCGTGGAGACAGGGTCAAAGGCGCCCGCTGGTCCAGCCCGGGCCGAGTCAGAGATCGGTGCAGAATAAGGCTGTTGGCACCTCTGCTCAGCTTCTGACCCGGGAGCTTGGCTCAAAGGGGACTCCAGGAAGGGGTCAGAGTGACAAGAGCGGGTGGGGAGGGTGCTCCTGGCCTGGCTTGATGCGAGGTGTCAGCCGGATGGTCCCATGAGAGGCTCTGTGAGGAGCGATCTAGAGTAGAACTTTCTGGATGACGGAAATGTTCATATCTGCCTCGTTGGATATGCCAGCCACTGACCAGCCACTTGTGGCTCCCGAGGGCTTGAAATGTAGCAAATGCAACCGAGGGACTACTTTAACTTTCAGCTTTAGCTTTAATTAGTTAAAAATTAGCCACACGTGGACAGTGGCTGCTACCACGTTGCATGGCACAAGCCTAGACAACGTAAAGCCCATTCTTAGAGCTGCACATGGAGCAAGGGCCAAGCCCATCCCCGAACCAGACCTGGGAATGAGTTTCTACACAGACGACTGAAGGCCCGGCGTCCAGATGCCTTGAGCCACGCCCTCTGGAGAGAGGAGCCAGCCCTTGGCCATGCTCCCAGCTGGAAGGGCTGGGGTGTATGGTGCCCCACTCCCCATCTCCCACCCTCTACCCCTCGGCTCCCTTGGCCTGTGGAGCCGCTGTTCTCTGCCCGACCTCTGTCCGACTCCTTAGGGAACAGCGCCAGGCCACTGCCTGAGACCCAACGAGAAGAGGGGTGCGAGCCCAGGTGGCAACCCCAGTGTCCAGGACAATGAGCCCTTGGGTCCTGCGCCTGGCAGAGCGGGCCGAGGGGATCCACCACGAAAGGAGAGGCACACCGGGATGACGCGCAGAACAGGCGGGGGGCGTTTAATGAGTTCGGGTTCGATACAGAGGCCACCGTCGGGGTCTTGGCTCCGGGTGCTCCCACCAGGCCCTCCAAGGCAGTGAGCATCATCCCTCCTTCAGGCTCTGTTCGTCGGGCGGCTGATCCATCCCTATGCGTCTCCCGGCAGGGCCTTCTCCACCACCCCCTCTCTCCACCGCACCCCACCATGCCAAGGGACACCTCCTCAGGCCTGGCCCCGATGGGCTCAGACACACCTGGTGACGTCAGAACTGGGGCCCTGGAGTCCAGACCACAGGCCAGTAGTTTTGGGGGGGCAGCTCCTCCACCTCCTCCACGGGCCTATCTGGAGGGCCCTGGGTGCCCAGGGGCGCCGGGCACCTGGAAGGGACAGAGAGCACAGCAGAGGCTCAGCCTCTTGTGCGTGCCCAGCCAAGTGGCAAATCTTGGAAAGGTCAGGCCTCAGTGGGTCCTTACCAGTAAGAGGGCGGGTACGCGGGCCCGGCACAGGGACAGGGGCGGGGGCAGGGCAGTGCAATAGCTTCGCTGTCTCGGGGCTGAGCCTGGCTCGAGGAAGCCCCCTTTTCCAGAAGAGACGTGAAACAAGACACACAATTTCACAGATTCCGGAGCTCCGGAGCACAGCTGACGAACGCTTCTCCCCACCCTACCCCCAAGACCCTTAAAAGAGGGAGACAGAGCAGCCGCCTAGCAACACCCAGGGTCCCATGACCAGGAAGAGAGAAACCACAATGAACGGGTCCAGGCTGGCCAGAGGGGCTGCTGTGAAGGCGGCCGCCTGGGACGTGCACAGCAAGAGCAAGGTGGCGGAGGCGACAATCAGGACAGCTGGGGGGCCAGCCAGTGCCATCCACGCCCCGCTGAGAGCACCTGGGAGGGACTCGAGGCCCAACAAGGTCTTCTCAGGTCTGGCGGGAGGTGAGGCCCCTCCCAGGCCCCGCTGACTACAGCAGCATGTGCTGTCGGCACAGATGAGGCCGGAGCGGGAGCCCTGTGGGGACTCGGGGACCCCAGTGAGGTCGCTTGTGCGGTCCAGCTCACAGCTCCCATTTTCCCAGAGCCCCGCCCGCCACTGGGTCACTTTGGCCTCATGAGTCAGGGCCTGCCCCGTCCAGTCCCCCAAGCCCGCCTTGGCCTCCACGTGACTCACGAATTTGAGCATGTTCCAGTCGAAGACGTAGTCGTAGGAAAAGCCCTGCCTGTGGAAGAGGTTGCGGAAGAGCTGGCGCAGGTAGGAGTAGTCGGGCTTGTCATCGAACCGCAGTGAGCGGCAGAAGTTGAGGTATGTTGAGAACTCGGCTGGCAGGGGTTACAAGGCACAGAAAAGGTGAGGCCCAGGCTCCCGGGGGCCCCCAGCAGCCCGTGTTGCCCTCCCCACCCACTGTCCCCACAAACACTTTCATCCGAAGGTAGGGGAGGACAAGATGGCGCCAGAGCAGAAGCCTGGGTGGCTGGGCGGTGCTAAAACCCATCCCAGCCCACGAGCAGGGCCTCTATAGACAAGAACCGAGGAGCCGTGTGTCGGGCCAGTGTTCCTTCTCAGTGAGCTGGGCCCACAGGGCCTTGGGTCACTGCTCTGGGAACCATGCAGATGGCAGACCAAGAGCTGTCATCCATTCCAAAGGACAGTCTAGAGCCCGACGGGAACTCCCAACATCACAAGAGGAAAACTCCCATCGACACCTGCCCAAAGCAGGGGTGGGGAGAGCCCCTCATGAGAGAACAGGAAACATACATTGGTCTCTGGCCCACGGTTCCTGGCGCGGAATTCCTAAAACCCTTGGAAAGCCTTAAGTGCTAAGTGTGCCAGGAGACTCTTTTGCTCCGGGTGAGGCGCCTCTGGGTGGGCTCCTCATGGCTCCTGGGCGGGTGGGAGCTGGGCACCAGGAGGACGCCGCCTGGATAGAAGCTGAGAGTTTCCAGCGACTCATCTCCCCAGACACTTCTCTGGGAGGGAGGGGGCTGGACATGGAGTCGGTGACCATCCGTCTGTGGGTTTGTGAGGAAGCCTCCATAAAAATCCCAACAGCGTGGGGTTTGGACAGCTTCCAGCTGAACACAGCCACACACAGGAGGGAGACACACCTCGACTCTGCGGGGACAGAAGCCCCTGTGCTTGGGCCCCTCCCACACTGCGCCCTGTGCACCTCTTCTTCTGGTTGTTCCCTGTTCCTCCACACCCTTCCTCAAGGCCTTTAATAACGTGGCAAACAAGGTATGTTTCCCTGAGTCCTAGGAGCCACTCTAGCGAACTGAGGCCCTCCGAGGCGCAGGGCGGGAGAACCTCACACACACAGCACGGTGGCATCCTGGCCTTGCCAATGGCGTCTGAGGTGGAGGAGGGGACAGCTCGTGGGATCGAACCCTGAACCCCCAAGCGGATGGCAGCACCCTGCACTACACTAGAGGCCACCCAGCTGGCGTCACAGGGAACTGCTCGGTGGGGGTGACGCCCCACACAAGTGGTGAGCAGAAGCATCAGAAAGGATGTGTTCTCTGCAGGCAGTGAAGGAGGCTCCCAGCGTAAGGCCAAACTAGCTTTTCTTAACACACAGCCTCGCGAGAAGTGGCCGGAAGGGAGGCCGGGGCAGTGACCGAGCAGGTGCCATTAACGTGCTGGCGCTGGGGCAGCAGTGGTCTGGGCTGGGCTGTGTGGCTTTGTCCTGCCCTCTGAGAGGCCTTCGGGGGTCCCCAGGCCGGCCGCCTCCCAACTGGGCTACTCACAGGGGTAGCCTTTGCAGAGGACCTCGATGGGCGTCGACATTTTCTTCTCACTGATGCGCTCATACTTCTGGCGCTTGGTGGCCGCTTTGAGGCCCTGCCAGGGCAGGGAGCCCAGGTTGAAATACATGAGCACGTAGCCCAGACTCTCCAGGTCATCTCGACGGCTTTGCTCTGCATGGAATCAAGGACAGGGTGAGGGGCGGGGCCCACCTGGGCCAGGCCCCCCTCCTCCAAGACACGCTCCTCACCTGAGGGGCACCACCTGTCCTGTGCTCCCACTTGGCACTGCCCCTCCCCGCCCATACTGACTTGCTGCGACCCCAACACAAACAGGTACAGGTTATTAGCCCTTGTACAGAAAAGGGCAGTTTGGGGCACATCTGACTTGGGGTCCGGTCACGATCTCACGGTTCACAGTTTGAGTCCTCACCTGTACTGTTGGCACAGAGCCCGCTTCAGATCCTTTGTCTCCCTCTCTCTCTCTGCCCCTCCCCAACTCACACACATTCCCCTCCCTCAAAAATAAACATTAAAAAAAAAGGGGGGCGCCTGGGTGGCTCAGTTGGTTCAGCGTTGACTTTGGCTCAGGTCACAATCTCACGGTTCGTGAGTTCGAGCCTCGCTTTGGGTCCTGTGCTGACAGCTCAGAGCCTGGCGCCTGGTTCAGATTCTGTCTCCCTCTCTCTCTCCCCCTCCCCTGCTTCTCTCTCTCTCTCTCCCTCAAAAATAAACATTAAAAAATAAAAAGGAAAGAAAACGGCAGTTTCTCCAACTCAGGTAGTTACTCAATCAATAACTATATAATAGGTAACCTGGTCCTCCCTACCAGCCCACTCTGTGGACAGGGCACAAGTGAGGTGCCACGCAGGGCTGAGGTCAGATCCGGCTTTCGTACTTGCTGAGCTGCACAGCCTACAGCAAGCGGTGCTGCACCTGCGAGCCTGTGTTCCCCACACTGTAAAAGGGGACCAGTCCCCACCTGCTCTACAAGGCTGCTGTGGAGGTGAAGTAAGGCACCTTAATCAAGGTGCTTGCTTCGCCACAGCTCTTCTTCTTAAGGGGAAGACCTGTCTTTGGGGCAAAAACTGGGGGAACTGGGCGCCTGGGTGGCTCAGCTGGTTAAGCATCCGACTCTTATTTAGGCTCAGGTCATGATCTCGCAATTCGTGAGTTCGAGCCCCATGTCTGGCTCTGGGCTAATGGCAGAGTCTGGTTGGGATTCTCTCTCTCTCTCAAAATAATAAATAAACTTTAAAAAAAAGTGGGGGGAGATAAATCCAGGCCGCAGAAAGCCAGGGTCCCGGCCAGCAGCCCAGGGATGCGCACTGCTCTTGAACCTCACACACTCACCGATGCCCAGGTGGGTATTGATGGAGGCATAGCGGGCAGTGCCAGTCAAGTTCTTGTTTTCCCGGTAGGGGATGTGCTGGTGGGTGCGGGCGTCCCGGTACTTCTTGGCCAGACCGAAGTCAATGATGTACACCAGGTTGCCCTTCTTCCCCAACCCCATGAGGAAGTTGTCTGGCTTGACGTCCCGGTGTATGAAGTTCTTGGAGTGGATGTACTCGATGCGGCTGATCTGGGGAGGGGACAACGAGTCACTGGGTAAGCAGTCCACGGAAGGGCCTTAAATAAGCACTCTGCGCCAGGGCCGGGACAGGGGGCAGAGGGCTGGGGCAGCAGGGACAGAAAACACATCCATGGTCCCTGCCCCGGGTAGGGGAGAGAGATCTGTCTGCAACTGTGTAAGATGATGTCAAGGGGCAAGTCAGAGAAGGCTTCCTAGAGGAAGTGATAGAGAAATTCTGAAAGAGGAGTCCCCCAAGGTGGTTGTGAGATGGGGAGAGAGAGCAAGATAGGGAAGCTAATGGCAAGATCAAGAGATGAAGCCTGGAAAGGCATCTGGACCCCCATGGAAGGCTCTGCTGCTTGAAACTGGAGTCAGAGAAGCAATTCGAAGGATGTTCTGGTAACCAAATCATGGGGGAAGGGAGGAGAGGGAGAAGAGAGGACAGGAGAGAGTGAGAGGACAGGGGTGACAGCGATGGAGTCCAAAAGACAGGATCTGTCCCCCAGCTTGCACAGGACAACCAAGTCAGGCAGACACACAGACTTCTCTTCCTTTAAACTTCATGTCAGAAACTTAAACAAACAGATACGCATACAATTTGTCCTCTGGCCCGTCAGTCCCTCTCTGGACCTCAGGCTTCTGAAAATCAGCAGCTTCCTTTGGCATTGGCCGAGTATTTCCTAAGCCTTTACTGAGTGTCACATCCTGTGAGGCTCTGACAACTCTCCTCTGCACACATCTGGACCAATACTGTGGGTATCGGCAGACTTTCTGGAGGTCAGCCACAGACCCAGACTCTGGGCTAATAAGAACTCTATGCATCATTCTGGGTCCCAAATTCTATGCTTCAGAGGCCCCTGGGGCTGGCTTACTTAGTAGAACGTGTGACTCTTGATCTCAGGGTTGTGAGTTTGAGCCCCTAGTTTAAAAATAAGATAAAATTAAGAGTTCAAAATTCTATGCTTTTATATTTGTATAGAATTTTCCTCCCCTGAGTTTAACAGGGCTTGAGGCCCCCAGGACTCCTCCTCAGTAGGCATCTGCTCTGGCCCAGGCACTGGGTAGAGTCCCAGTTGACCCCACCCACAACAATCCAGCCAAGGGAAGACTCTCATCTGAGATGATGGAGGCTCTGAGAAGCTTAGAAGTCACCTATGGTCACCACGCCAGGGCGGGACCCAGGTCTGTGTGGCCAATGGTTGGAGAATCACCTGAGAGCAGAGTCCCAGGTCCTACCCCAGGAGCGCAACCCAGGATTCCTGGAGTGGGACTGGGAATCTGTATTTAACTCCCTCCCCCCCATCCTACAGCCAATGGTGAAGGTCCCCTGGTCCCGGTCCAGGAACCAAGCCTGTCCTATGTCCCCGTCACTGCCTCCTGCCGCGGCATCCTCCAGAGGCAGCAGGCAGAGCTGGCACCGTGCACCCGTTGGCATGGTGGGTGCGCAGAGGCTGGGAGGGCAGCTGCAAGCCCAAGAGAGCCCACGGTCTCTGGCCTGGGGTGGGGGGGTGGGGGGGTGGGGGGGTGGGGGGGTGGGCGGGGCTCACCATCTGGTCGGCCAGGAGCAGCACCGTCTTGAGGCTGAACTTGCGGGAACAGAAGTTGAAGAGATCCTCCAGGCTGGGCCCCAGCAGCTCCATGACCATGACGTTGTAGTCACCTTCTGCTCCACACCACTTGATGGACGGGATTCCCACTGAGGGCCAGAGAGGAGAGGGGCTTCAGAGGGGGCGGGTCAGGGTAGGCCCTCCCGGGAGCGCATGCACATATTCGCATGCCCACATTCCCATATTTGTACACAGGCCTTCAGGCTCCGCCCCCAGGCCCCTTTCAGCTCTCACCTCCTCCCTGCATCATCTTGTAGAACTTGCTCTCGATGTGCAGCTGCGGGTGCTTTGTTTTCACACACTCTAGCTTGATGGCAACTTCTTCACCAGAGGCGATGTTGGCACCTGCCAGGGGTGGGGGAGGGGCACAAGAGACCCGGGTCACGCGGGGCCAGGCAGGTGGCCCTGGGCCAGGGCTCACTCGTGTTTGCCCCCGAGCAGTCCGGCACCACTTGGGGAAGGCTGGAATAGCGGCAAAGGGCCCAGCACTGCATCGAAGGGAAGGAGCGGGGCTGTGGGCACAGGGCGGGCACTAGCCAAGCTTGGGCAGGGAGCAGGAAGAGTGTGTGCGAGGGGAGGGACGGAAGAACTGTGGACATGTCCCAGAGCCCCAGGCTGGTGCAGTGGGAAGACCAGATGTAAAGGGAGATGGGTCATGTAAAAGGAATTTTATCCTGGAGAGTGGGAGCCACTGAGCTGGAGAGGAGTGAGGACAGTGGGATGTCAGGCTGAGAAGGAGAGAAGGGCATGGGGCCAGGCTCTGTCTCAAGAAAGACCGAAATCCAAACTGTGCCTTGCCTCAGTTTCCCCAGCTCTAATGCTGAGTGGGCTGAGCTAGAGGTCTGGGGGCAAGGCCAGAGACATGGGCCAGCTGTTACCTGTAGCTGCAGTAACTAAAACAGTGTAGCCTTAACACACAAACAGAGCAGAAAGTCCAGAGAACACCACCGCGAGATGAACTGAGGGTGGGGGAGAGCCTGAGTCTCAAGTCAGGGGATGGAGGAGGCTATGAATTAAGGGCCCTTGGGACGGCTGGCCATCTGAGAAGACACCATAGTTCACACCGCACATTGGGAGAAATCCCAAGCAAAGCAAAGGTATGTAGAAAAAAAAAGGTGGGGTGTAAGCATAGCCTCTTTGCCCTTTTTTTAAAAGTTCGTTGATTTATTTTGAAAGAGAGAGTGTGCACACAAGAGCAGGGAAGGGGCAGAGAGGGGAGGAGAGAGAGAATTCCCAAGCAGTCTCCTTGCTATCAGCACAGAGCTTGAGGCTGGCTTCAAACTCACAGATCATGAGATGATGATCTGAACTGAAATCAAGAGCCAGATGCTCAAACAACTGAGCACCCCAAAGTTTTTTTTTTTTTTTAAAGTAATCTCTACACCCAACATGGGGCTTGAACTCATGACCCTGAGATCAAGAGCCATATGCTCTACTGACCCAGCCGGCCAAGCGCCCCAGCACAGCCACCTTCACAACCAGGCTGGCATTTACCTAGTAAGGTTCGGCATCAGAACGGTAAGTCAGGATGCAGTCAAGAGCGCAGTGCCACAGGGGAGTGCACGGGAATGGACACTGGCTCCACGCAGCTAGGGGGTGGCTCCGGCATCTCAACACTTGAGTACAAGAGAGCGAGGGGCGGCCCCATTCACAGACACCCAAGGAGAAGACAACCCAATAGCCAGCAATGACCCTGTGGGCACGCCAAATGCCTCTCTCCATGCAGTGGGATGTGACCCGGCCCAAAAAGGGATGAAGGATGGACTCACGCTGCAATGTTAATGAACCTTACTAACGTGCTACGTGAAGAAGCCAGATGCAAAAGCATAAATACTGTGTGATTCCATTATAGGAAATATCCAGAACAGGTAAATCCGCAAAGGCAGGAAGATGATTGGTGGTTGCCAGGGGTGGGGGGAGGGGGATAGAGGGAGTGCTGCCTACTTAAGTGGGTACAGTGCCTACTTTTGGGGTGATGAAAATGTTTTGGGACTAGACAGGAATGGTGGTCGCACAACACTGGGGATGTGCCACATGCCAATTAATTGTGTACTTTAAAAAGGGTTAACTTGGGGGGCACATGGGTGGCTCAGTCAGTTAGGCGTCTGACTTCAGCTCAGCTCATGATCCACAGCTTGTGGGTCCGAGCCCCGCATCAAGCTCTGTGCTGACAGCTCAGAGCCTGCAGCCTGCTTCGGAATGTGTCTCCCTCTCTCTGCCCCTCCCCCACTCAAGATCTGTCTCTCTCTCTCTCTCTCTCTCAAAATAAACATTTAAAAAATTAAAAAAGGGTTCATTTTGTTACGTGAACTTCACCTCCATTGAAAAGAAAAAAGAGGAAGACAGAACAAGGCAGGCACAGTTCAAAACAGGCAGCGCTGAGCAGTGTTAGGTCTGGGAATACAAACGTGATAAAACTCTTTAGCAACAGGGAATGATTTCAACAGTGGTCCCCTCTGTGAGGGGAAAGCAGAGGAGGGGACGCAGTGGGGTACCAGGGGCCAGCTAGAGGAGAGGCACATCCTTCTCCGAGAGGAAGAGGGGAAAGGTGCCTAATACCATGCTATCTGCTGTATGTATTCCTTTGTAGCTGCTCAACAATTAATAAAAAGAAAACAACGAGGGGCGCCTGGCTGGCTCAGTCAGTGGAACATGTGATGATCTCGGGGTTTTAAGTTCGAGCCCCACTTCGGGTGTACAGATTACTTAAAAATAAAAAAAAAATCTTGGGGCACTTGGGTGGCTTAGTCGGTTAAGCATCTGACTTCGGCTCAGGTCATGATCTTGCGGTCCTTGGGTTCAAGCCCCATGTCAGGCTGTGTGCTGACAGCCAGCTCAGAACCTGGAGCCTGCTTCAGATTCTGTGTCTCCCTCTCTCTCTGACCCTCCCCTGCTCACGCTGTCTCTCTCTCTCTCAGAAATAAATAAAACATTTTTAAAAATCTTTAAAAAAATAGACAATAATAAAAATTTTGAAAAGTTAAAAAAACACAATGAAACGTTAGAAGGAGAGAGAACTGCTTTATAACTTTGGGGCAGGCAAGCCTTTTAATCCCTGCTTTAAAATCCAAAGGCCATTGGGGCGCCTGGGTGGCTTAGTCGGTTAAGCGTCCGACTTTCACTTAGGTCATGATCTCACGGTTCATGGGTTCGAGCCCCGCGTCGGGCTCTGTGCTGACTGCCGGCCCAGAGCCTGGAGCCTGTTTGAGAGTCTGTGACTCCCTCTCTCTCTGACCCTCCCCTACTCACACTGTCTCTCTCTCTCTCCTAGAAATAAATAAAAAAATATTTAAAATAAAATAAAATAAAATCCAAAGACCGCTAAAAACAAAGAAATGAAAAAAAGGCTCCCTCCCATCCCTTCTCTGCGGTAAAAATACCAGCAACAAAGTTCTAAGAAATACATACTTGTAACTCTTATCAGCCGCAAGGAGCTGGTAGCCTTAATGTGTTAACGAGCTACTATGTATCAGTAGGAAAAAGACGAAAGGCAAAAAGGAAACAGAGTAAAAAATCCGAACAGATACTTTGAGAAGTGAAATCATTCATGTAAAAATGGCCTACTCCTAGGAAAACACACTCAACCTCCTTATAAGAGAAACGCAAATGGCCCTGAACGTGCTGCCCCAGGCAGGGATATGGGGTGGGGGTGGGGGGGTGCCCCACCAGGGGTGCATCTCAGCTCCTGCTTCGGGAGTGCACTCAACGCCCTGGTGAGTGCAAAAAACGGCCTGGGAAGAGGCGTCCGCTCTGAGCTGTGCTGTGAGCTGTTTGCAACAGCAAAAGTCAGACACAGCCCAGCTGTCCATCATTCTAGGGACTGGAGGAGCGGCCCACCAGTAACCCCGAATACAATGGAAAAAGAATGAGGAAGCGCTCTCTCTCTCTCTGTGTTGAAGCGAACAGATCTCAAAGATACAGGAAGTGAAAAAGCAAAGTACAGAACAGCATGTATTCTATGCTCTTTCCAGTTTGCAAACAAACAAAAAAAGTGGGGGAAATAATACATATTTGTGTTTGGTTGTATCTACAGAAGAAAACCCTGCAAAGAAGCCTGAGAAACCAGTGGGGGGGGGGCGGGGGGGTACAGGGCTGCGCTGACCCCTAGCCCAGGAGGGGTGAAAGACACTGCACTAGATACCAGGTTACACGTGGTCACGTTTCCCCAACACCTGTTGTTGGAACAGAATTCACATACTTCACACTACTTCTGAAGTGTACAATCCAGGTGGCTAGTGTATTCACAAGGCTGTGGAACCCACATCCCCGAACACCAGTACCCCTTCCGCAGCTCCCCCGAACCCCAGCTCTAGGCAACCATGCATCATCGCCTTTGCCTCTATGATGTGCCCATTCTGGACGTTTTGTGTAAATGAAATCTTAGGACATGTGATCATTTTTGGACCACATAAAATAAAATGAAAAAGAAAATAGATGACCAGATCCAGGGAGGAACAGGAGGAAAAGTACTTTGCAAACTGTAAAGCACTTCTGGCACATCAACACCCATGGCTGGGGAGAGCCACACACGTGTCTGGGGGACAGGGAGGCTGTGGAATGGGAGAGGTTGTTTTGAGTGCCTGGCACCCAGGAAGTACTCAACATAAATTGGGTTTGGTAAGTACTGGCCTCTGGGCTTCAGAGGTGAGCCCACCAAGGCTGCAAGGGCTCCCAATGCATGAGCAGGACGGTGCCAGAGGGAGGTCACAGCACATACAAGGCCAGACGAGAGTGGGGTGCAGTGAACTCGGGAGTGGTTTGGTGTCTCTAGAGCTCGAGGTAGCCAGAGAAGACAGAGGAAGGGGTGAGCAAGGGAGAGACCAGGAGGGTCTCGGATGCCAGGCTAAGATTGTGGCCGTGAGCTTGAGACTCTGCAGGCCGGGTATGAATGCCGCATTACAGGTTTCGCAGCCTCTGGGGCGACAGCTGAGGCCCAGCAGTTCTTTGCTGTGGGGACTGTCCTGTGCAGTGGGACAGTTAGCACATCCCTGACCTCTACCCGCCAGTTGCCGGCAGTACCCCCCTATTCCCTGAGTTGAAACGATCAAAAATGTCCCCAGACCCTGCCAAATGTCTCTTGTGGGACAGATCTGCACTCCCTACCCTCGTTCAGACCCACTGGCACATTAGAAAGGACTGAGGGGACAGCAGGGGCGAGGGAGACCCAGAAGGAGCTGTCCCAGCTGTCCAGGCAAGAGTTGACCGTGGCCCCAGCCAGGCAGGAGGCAGAGACCTAGACACGTCGGAAGTGGGGCCTCTAGTGCTTATGATTTAGCAGATGTGCGCAGAGGTGCTGGGGAGAGCGCCCTTCCCCAAGGTGGGGAGGAGCCCTTTATTCCTGTGAATAGTCTTCCCCAGTCTGACAAGGACTACTGTTTGTGTCTTTCCTGGACACGTACAGAAGACTGAAACACCAGAGGTTAAAGCTTCATGTCCCTGCAGTGTGCTGGAAAGCCGCCACCGCTGCCTGTCCCCAAAGTCCCCCCTCCAGCCCCCCGAAGCCCCTTTGCTGCCTCTGGGTTCTATTATGAACCTGCCAGCCTTCTCTCTGATCTCCCTTACTTCTCACGACTGAGGCTCAGAAAGGTGAAGTAACTGGCCCGAGGTCACAGGATTAGTTGGGGACAGAGCTAGGATTTAGATGTCAGTCCCCAAAGACTCTGCCTTTTTTTCTCTATTCCAACTGTCTAGCAGCTCATTCGTTCAATCGACAGACACAGAGTGAGCCCCGGACCAGCTGAGGCAGCCCTGCCCTGAATGAACTCAGCCCACCCGTGGGGGCAACGGAGGGAAGTTCTAAGTGACAAGTGCCAGAGCAGGGGCAGTAGAGGTGACCCAGCCGTTAGAGAACAGTGGCCCTGCTGGGGGATGGGCCAGTCTGGAAAACAAATTTTGGGACACAGAGCAGGGCTTGGAGCTGGCAGGCCCTAGGATCTGGGGCCTGGGGAAGTCCTGGGTGGGGAGAGGGGTTGGCCAACCTCACGTCGGGGCTCATTCAGAGCCACATACACCATCAGGCACCTGGCTGGACTGGAGGGGCCGGAGAGAGCACCCCCACAACCACCTGTTGGGGGACGCCGTCCCCTCGCCATTTAGAACCGAGGAGCAGAGACCAAGAGGTGTAAGGAGTTCTCCAGGGTGCACGGCCAGTGGAGGCAGAGTGGGCCTGGTCTCGGCCCCTTCCGGGCCCTGTGTGGCTGACCCGAGGTCCTGACAAAGCCAGCCCCAATCGCCTGGTTGTCCCCTTGTGATACTGACAGGAGGGACCGGAAGAGAAGCAGCCCTGTCCACAAAGCCCTCGCCTCCGGGCGATCCTGGAAAGCAGGGCCTGGAGGCCGCGCCCAGCCCCACCTGCAGAGGCCATCTGGAGTCGGGCCCTGGCACAGGCACCTGCGACAAGAACATGGCCAGAGGTCCGAACAAAGGGAGCCGGCAAGGCCAGCCGGGGAGGCCGGACAATCACCGCTGTCCCCACACAAGCAAGGAGCCTGGGAATGAGGGGGCAGGACACGGCGTCGGGCCGGGACCCCCTCGGCCAGAGCCCCCAGCACAGGATGGATGGGGCAGTCGCTCTCGGGGCGGAACTGGCTCCCCACCTCCACTCAGGCCCAACGGGGACCCAAATCCTTTTGACAGTAGCAAATCCCCAAAAAGACGGTGGGTTGGCAGAGGACACAATGTGAAAGCACGACAGCTGGGCCGAGCACGTGCGGGCGTCGCGCACCCTCTGCTCTCGTTACCTCGCGCCACCTTGCAGGCCCCATGACCACGTTTCACTGACAGGGAAGCCACGGCCGGCGGAGGTCACCACCTGTTCAAGGGCACACGGCTAATGGAAGCACGCCGCGAGAATTCACATCAGAGCCTGTCCACAGAGGAGTAAATCGGGATCTCGTCTTTAAAATAAACTAGATACACAGGAAGTCCTGCCCCCAAGGAGGTCCCACCACATGGACCAGGGACACTAGCTTTCTGCATGACCTTGGCCTGCCTCTTCCCTATCCTGTTCCCCTTCTGTAAAGAAAAGGCCCCAGATCGGGTGTTTCCGAGGAGCAGATGTGCGTGTGCACCGAAAACTGCTTCTCCGTGCCTTTTGCTCTCGGCCAGCCAGGCCTCGTCATCAGACAAACCTTCTGTGTGGGGACGCTGAGGCACAGAGCGGCCGCACGACGTTCCCGCAGTGCGAGTTCCAGGTCTGGAACTCGGGTCTATCTGATGTCTTCCTCTCGTGTTCTGTCCCCACCCTCTACCCCATGCGGGAGGGACAGTACAGCCCCATCTCCAGAGGCTGCTGCTGCGTGGGGCGACCACATTCGGCTAGGACCCTGCCCAGCACCAAGCACGTGCTCTGAGAATGTCCCCTTCCTGTCCCCTCTGGAGGGGGAGGCAGCAGCTCACCGAGAAACAGAGTCCATACCCCAAGAGGGCAGAGACCCAGACCACTGGGGAAGAGAAACCCCCTCGCCCCCGAGTTCAGGACCAACGAGCACAGCATGCTGCCTTGATGGCTCTCTCTGCCCAGGACAGAAGTTATTTACTTTGCTTTCCCAAGGAGGGAAAAGGGGCAGAGAGACAGGCACAGGGACAACCCCCAGGGGCTGGCCGCCCTGCCCTAACAACTCCCATTCGAGGGTCCCCCCGCTGTATCTCCCCTTCCAGACCATCATGTGCAAGAGAAGGCCAGCGACTCCTGACCACGCCCTTGGGCGGCGAAGGCAGCATTTGAAGGCAGGAGTCTCTTTTCTGCCAGGTTGGGGAACAGGGGTGAGATGTCAGCGATTTGTTTAAAATGACAACACAGGAGCAAACTCAGACTTGCAACAGGAAGCACATCCGGAGAGAGAGATCCTGAAAGCCATGCCCAGACCCCCTGCTCCCCACCCCCACCCAGAGGTTACTGGGAGAGCCTGCGTCACTGTCATTCCAAAGCCTGCCTGGGCTGAATTCCAGGGCACCCCCCCTCCAGCAGAGGGAGGGGGCCTCGCTGGGAGCTGGTGGTAACCCAGGCCTCCTCTATCAGCATCCTGCTCCCAGGAGGCAAGAAACAGGGGTGCTACCCTAGCGTGGGCTTTCTCAGCTGGAAACGAGATCTAAAGATACCGGCCAAGGCAGGTGGGAATCGCACCCCACCCCTCCCGGCCCGTATGAGGAGCCCCCCTCTACCCCCCCACCCCCCGCCTGCCTCCTTGACAACCTGCTGCTTCCCTCCTTACCTGGGATGGCCCTGGGGACAAAAATGGCCACGACATGCCACCAGAGGTCTGGAGCCAAGTGCTGGCTTCAGAGCCTGGAGACCTGGCACGTCTCCCTACCTGTCCCCGGCGCTGGCCCCAGGACACTTACCCAGGTAGATGTCTCCAAAGGACCCACTCCCGATCTTCCGTCCCAGGCGGTACTTGTTTCCCACACGCAGCTCCATGACTCACTCTCGCTGCAGAGGGAAGCAGAGACACGTGGGTCAGGGAAGTGGAGCGCCGGAAAGGGAGACTGGCCCCCTGGGCCCCACCACACCCCCACCAGAGGTCGGGGAAAGACACAAGGAACCCGGGAGACCAACGTTCCCCACCCCCCAGCCCCCCCACTGTACAAGGAGAGATTTGGCCTGGCTTTCCCCGGGGGTACCCAGGTGTCAGGTGGCCTGGTGGCCTCCACAAAGAACTGGGGTGGGCTGAGAACACACGTCAGGGTGGCCAGGAGGAAGGCGGAATTGGAGATAAGGCCCCGGGAGGAAAGAGCCAAGCAAGCGTCTGTCTCTGCGGGGGACACTCATCTGGGGACCCTCCAATAAGAGCCTCTCAGGGGCAGGCCAGCCACAATGGCGAGACCCCCGAAAGGAAAATCAAAGACAAAGGGGGTGATGTGGGAGTTGATCGGTCTGGGGGTGCTACCATGGCAACCACCGGCAAGTTCCAACCTCCAGGGACGGAAGGACAAGGTGAGCGCAGGGTCCCCTGCCTCCCCCACCCTCACCCCCCCATGCTTCTAGTGCCAAGAACTGGACCCTGCGTCTCCATGGCCTAGCCTGGGCTTTCCAGTGGCCAGCACTTGCCAGCCTGCAGCGTGCCCTGCAGGAGAGGGGCCTCCTCCCCAGCTCAGGGGGCAGCCAGGAAAGGGGGCCACCAGAACGGCCTGTCACCGCCCTCTCCCACAACCCAAACCCCTCACGTGGGTCTTGCTGCCCATCTTTTTGGATGGACAATCTGGGGCTGGCCTCCTTCGAGACTAGAAGGAGGGTCTTCTTCGAGGGCCCTATTGGGCAACCGAGGGGGCCAGAGCCAGGTTTTGAGCTACCGGCCTCTGGGGTGGGAAGGGAGGTCAGAGGGAGGGATGCTGATGTGAGCAGCTTCCCTCCTTCCTGTGCCCCATCTGGTGGCCAAGCCCACGGGATACCAGGGGCCACCCTGCTAGGGATCCCTGTGCCCTCCAGGGTCATGCCAGCAGAAGAGGAAACTCAAAGGCCAGGAGGTGGTTTCAATAGTTTGGGGATAGAGGATGGTGAACTAGGAAATGGGGAGAAAGACGGGAGATCCCTAAGAACTCAGAGTGTCTATTAAGGGGGGGGGGGAAGCGTCCCTTTGCCACCAGGGAACTCGGGCCTAGGGAGGCCACATCACTGGCCCCGTGCTCCCCAGCAAGTTGGTGGCAGCCTCCTCACCTACGACCCAGACGGTTCCTGCCACCCCGGCTGACAGTCAGGACTAATGTCCTGCCAGGGCTGAGAAGTAAAGCAGGAAGACAGTAAAGCGGCTGTCGCAGGCACGGCGGCCCTGCCTCTTTCCCAAGCCAAATGCTATCCCGAAAGCCAGACCCACCTGGGAGGGGAGATGGGCGAGATCTAGTTCACGGCCGGCCAGGCTGGAGCTCTGTGGCCCAGCAGAGGCCAGAAGCCAATAGCTCCGGCCCAGCAGAGGCATCCAGCCCCGGCACCTGACTCCCAGGGAGCCACCACTGGCCCTTCACCCGGTGGCCACAAGGAAGTGGCCTCCACCCCATGCCAGCCAAACTCTGGGCTCTCAACCAAGGGCCTCTGCCCACACGCCCGGCCAGTCCCAGCTGAGGTGGCACGGCTACCAGGGAAACACACTCTACATTTGCAGAAAACTCACATGTCGCGCATTTCACATATATACCGACCTGTGTGTACACACCAAAGGGAGAAAAGAAAAGCAGACGCACACCATGGGCCCCACTGAGGGAGGGAGGGGAGGGGACGGGGTGGGGGGGTGTCACGGGTGTGTACATACACAAACACTGCCCTCCCCCAGTCCGTTTTCCGCCAACGCCAATTCAGAGACCACACATGGCAGCCAGGAAAGCCGCAGGTTAGGAGAGAAACATAAATATACCCGCATCCTATATTACATAAATACCCACGCCGGGTTATATAAATACCCGCGCCCTCCGTCTGAGTGTCTTACATAAATACACTGCACATGACCCCCCAGCCCCTCCCCACTCACCGGGCTGTGGGCAGGGAAGGGGAGAAGAGAGGGTGCAAACAACCGCCCTGCAGGAAACCACTGCTGGGCGCTAACCACCCAGACCCGGGTGGGGGGACCAGGGCCCCAGAGACAGCCTAGACTGTCCCAGGACTGGCCCCTAAAAAAGCCTCCCAGAGGAGAGAAGAAGGGATAGAGTCGGGAACAGGAGAAGCTTTCCAGTTCTTTGCCGATTCTCCCCTGGGGGGTGGGGGGTGGGGGTGGGGGTGGAAAAAAAACGATGTGGAAAAAAAAAAAGGCAGCCGCAAATCCGGAGTTTCAGCTGGTTAAAAAAAATTTACAAACTACCCGGGAGCAGAGCACATGGACAGTTTCCTTACTCTCTGACACCCCCTCACCCCTTACCACTGGACTATCAAAATAAAAATTGGAGGGGCCCTCTAGACAGGAAGGCAAAAGCGCCCCAAACACAGGCATTCACTGGGCGCAACTTCAGACACTCTGGATCCCCTTCTCCCCAAATCCTTCTCCCCGAGGAAGGTTGGGTCAAGAACACAAGCAAGAAAACTAAGGGGGAAAAGTTGGGGAGGGGGGTCACCCCATTCTGAGTTCGGGCGTGAAGAGGAAGGAGCTTGGGAACCTCTCTCTCTAGAGAGACCCGGACACAAACATAGTTTGCGTCCACACAGACTCGCAAAACATGGATTTCTCCCAGGGACAAATGGGTGAATCCGATCTGATAAATAACCCCCACCCCTTTCTTTCTCTCCACAAAGGAAAACAGAATCTGTGGCTGAGTGACCACACACCCCATCACCGCGGGGGCCCCCCGAGCGCCCCCATTCAATATGCGGGAGCAGCCTTGCTGACCCCCAGGTCCCGAGCCCCGAGGCGGGAGAGAAGGGGGGAGGCGCTGCTGATTGTCCGGTGAAACACACAGAAGCCCAGGGTTTGGCCGAGAAGCCCGAATCAACAGTATCAACAGTCTGGGGTGGCCCCAGCACCCTAGTCCCGGATCCACCCCCCCTCCCGCAGCGTCCCCCAATCCCAGCCCGGGGTGGCCTCTCGGCCGGCTGGGGCCTTGAAGGGTCCAGCTGGGGGAGGGGGAGGCGGGCCGGACTGGGGTGGGGGGCTCCCCCGGTTAAGCCTGCAAAATAATAGTCACCCTCCTCCTCCTCCTCCTCGTCCCCAGCCGCGCCTTTGTCCTCGCCGGGCCGAGCGGGCGGCGCCCGGGCGGCCCCCCCCTCCCCCGTACCCGAGTGCGAACGCGCGTGTGTCCGCCCTCCCCTCCCCTCCCTGTCGCGCAAAAACAAAGAGGCGGAGGGAGCCCCGTTTCCCCCCGGGTTTGCGCCCCTCCGCGGGCCCGCGGACATTCCCAATATTACCGCCGGGAAGGCACCGGTGCCGAGGCCTGCTCGGGGGGCTGCCGCGGGCGGGGGCGGCCCGCCGGGGCGGATGCCGGAGGATTCGCGGAGCCGCCCGGCGCGCCAGCCTCTCCCGGCCCAGCCGCCGCCGCCGCCGCTGCCGCCGCCGCCGCACTCCGCTCCGCTCGGCCCCGGCCGGGCTCTGGCTCTAGGTTCTTGCCGCCGCCGCCGCCGCCGCCTCCCTCCTCCGGGCCCTCCTGCCCGTCCGCCCCCGCCGCCGGCTCGCGCGCTCCCGCCCGGCGCGCGCGCCCGCCGGCTCCCATTGAGCCCCGGGCCCGACCGCTGATGTCATCCCCGGCCCACCGCCGCCGCCCCGGAGGATTTAAAGGGCCCGCGCCCTCGGCTCGCCCTCCCCGGAGGATTTAAAGGGCGCTGGGGGTGGGGTGGGGGGGCGCAGCAGGGAAACGGAGTCCCCCCGGCCTGGCGAGGAGCGCGTTGCAGGCTTACGTGTGGGGCCGGGGAACACGCATAGACACCGACACCCTGATCCAGTCTGGGGCACAGGTGGAAAAGCTGGGTGGGGTTGGGGAGGAGGCGGGCGCACAAGAAGCTGGGCTTTTCTAGACCCAGAGCCTCCTCTTCCCCCGGCTCGGTTCTCTCTCCTCTCAAACCAAAAGAGAATATTTAGCGAGCTGGGTGCTCTGAGGACTGCAGAGAACAAAGTGTGAGACAGACCCTCAAACCCGAATCCTGATCTCACTGGTTTCATGAGAAGCCCCACACACTGCCAGGGAACTAACACTTAAGTCTGGGGCGTCCCCGGCGGTGCAAGGTTAGCTAAAGGCACCTCCCAACTCCCGGCTTGGGGTTCCACATCTGCGAATCAGGAAGAAGACCCTGCTTCCCCAGGTCACCAGGAGGATTAATTAAGGCTTCTCACCAGCTTCCAGGGTAGCCAATGAAAGGTTCCAGGGCAAAGTTATTAAGACGATATTGACACTGTGCCATGCACAGCTCCAAATTATGACACACATCCACACACACACACACACGCACACACACAACTGTGATTGCGGACACACAAAATGTCCGAGTGCACTGTATCCAATCCCGGAAGCATGGTTCCTGGGAAGAGTCACTTCTATAATAACCGCATCTTCCCTCGAGCCTGAGGGACTGAGTCACACACTGTCCAAACTGGTGGGAGCCCTGCAGGCCAGGCCCTCCAATCACACAACAGGAAACCATGACCCAGAGAGGGGAGGGGTTTGCTCAGGACCTTACAGCAGGGCAGAAGAGATAGCTCTGTTCTCCCAATGTCCCTGGAAGACTGAGTCTATCATGAGGTCATTTCCAAGATCAGGAAAGTGACAACGAGCCTTCTGCCAGGGGAGATCTGCAGCTGTGAAGTGGGGACCCAACCTCAGTGCACCCTGCAGTCACCAGCCAAGGTGGTGGGCTTTGCTGGACCTGCAAGGTGTTTCTTTGTTATTCATACGGTTTTGTTCGTTGATAACCCGGTATTGTAAATGGGCCGGTTTCATATTACCGGTCCATATTCCTTACTTCTCTTGAAGCCCCAGGAAAACGGGCAACTCTGGGTCCAAACTCACGCTGGGCTGTGACCACACTCAGCGGGCCTAGGCAGCCATCCATCTCATTTCCTCACGTGAGTCTGCGGTACCCATTTTTATGACTTCCTTCATTCCCTGGAAGTCCCCAAGTGTGACCCCGTCCTAGAGGCCAGCCACCACCCTTCCATAGATACCAATGCCCTTGGTCATCTGCTTTCATCCTAATCTCACCAACCCTGAATCCAGAGGCTCTGTTTCCAGTGTCTAAGGATGCCAGCCCTCCGTGTGGCTGCATGTTCTCCTAAAGTGACACAAGGTGCCCCAGCCTGGGCCCAGGCAGAGGGACCCTAGAAGTACAGGGCAAGGGCGGAATGCACCCCTGTGTCCTCCATCCTCACCACCCACCCCTCCAACCTGGTCCCTGCTTCCCAATTAAGGCCTCCCTCTCCAGGAAGGGACTGGTACCGCTTCAGCATCTACTAAGGACCTGGCCCTGGGGGAGGTGGTTAACCTCTCAGACAACAGATTAAATCCTATTCTATTCTTTCCCTGGGTTTACAGAGCACAGAGCACAGAGCCGGCATCTGAGGCTCTTAACAGTGTTTGCCTAAGGGCATGCATTAACCACAAAGTCCCAATGTCCCTGTCCAATCTTGTCCCCCCACAGTCCTCCCCACTGAAGGATCTTGGTCAGTTCCCTGGGCCACCCAGTCTTAAGACCTACTTGTCCCCCAAGGCGGCTCCAAGGCTCCCTCCTGCTGTCCCCACCCGCCACCCACACGACACCCGATTACCTATCGTAATCAGATTTTGGGGAGTAGTGGGTCCCAGTTCTCCTCTTTCCTACACCCCTAGAGAACCAGCCCCCCAGGGTCCTTCCAAAGAGCTTTGCAGCTCAGCTCTAAGGAGAAACTGAGACGTGACATGAAACCCAGCAGGGAAATGGAGGCAGTTCCAAAGGGGAAGAAATCTTAGGGAGTTCGTTCTAGCAGCCTCTGGGCCTGACTTCTGTTTTCATGCTGGGTTCTCAAGGATTCCTCCTGGGACTTAACACCCAAGGAGCTGCCTGCTTGAGTTCACCCTGGTCTGCTCCCTGCACACGCTCTCACTCACCCAGAAGATTCACTCAGCCTTGAACAATAGGCGCCAGTGGGGTCCCAGCTCACATGGGCCCCACCCCGGAGTTTGGCTGCTCTGCACTGGGGTCAGGAGGAGAGACACCCCGACACCCTCCCAGCCTGATCCTACTCTTTCCTTGGCACCCTGGAGCACTGGGCTGGGGAATCTCAGGGACAGCCCCGGAATTGCCAGACCACACAACAATATTGCAGAAGAAGCCAGAGATGGGGAGGGAGTTTTCAGTCCTCCCGAAGGGATCTGTAATCTGAGTCTTGACTGTGGGCACCCTGGGTTTACTAAACATCAGAGAAGGTCCTTCAAATGGCCCTTCACAATCTGTGCTGAGGCCTTAGCCTGGGCTGTTCCTGCTGCCTGGCATGCTTTTCCCTCAGACGCCTGCATGGCTCGTTCCCTCACCTCCCTGAGGCTTTGGCTTTCATCTCCTTCACAGGGAGATCTGTGATTTAAGATCCCGACCCTGCTAGGGCCCTTTTTCCCCCTTTCTCTGCTTCATTTTTTTTTCCTGGCACATAACTATAAAATATTCTCTACATATCATTTCCCTAACATATTCTCCATATAACATATCTCTATATAACATATTCTACATGGTACTTATTTGATTTTTTTTTTTCAGTAGGACATAACCTGCATGAAAGCAGGGAGTTATTGCTATTTGGGGGACACCACTGGTCACCAGTGGTATCAAGAATAGTGTCTGGCGGGACGCCTGGGTGGCTCACTTGGTTAAGTGGCCAACTTCAGCTCAGGTCATGATCTCACGGTTTGTGAGTTTGAGCCCCACATCGGGCTCCTATGCTGACAGCTCAGAGCCTGGAGCCTGCTTCTGATTCTGTGTCTCCCTCGCTCTCTGCCCCTCCCCCGCTCACACTCTATCTCTCTCAAAAATACAATAAAACATTTTAAAAAAAACTTAAAACAAAAAAAGAATAGTGTCTGGCACACAGGAGGTGTTAAGGAATATTTGCTGAATGAGTAGTCTATGAAGAGACAGCCTTCACCCCATCTGAAAAACAAGCGCTTCATGTATTGAGCACCTATTGTGTGCCAGGCACGTTATAAGACCTGATACCTGCATTGAGTCATCCAACCTTCACATCCATTCTCAGTAGAGAATGTGGCCTGGCTGAGGCCCCTAACTGCTTCCCCGAAGCTGGTGGAGAACACAGAGTAGAGAATAGTTCCTGGCCCCCCTCCATCAGACTCCTGAGCCCCACTCCTAGAAAAGCAATTCCGGGCCCTTTCAAGAGCCCCAGGGGCTCATTTATTCCAGCTCCATCATTCTGCAGGAGGAAAATGAGACCCAGGGAGCCTTGCTCAAAGTCACAAAGGTAGCCCAAGACGGAAGTCCACTGTAGTTAAGAATCTGGCTTGGAATGCTCACTGCTACTTTTTTTTTTTTTTAAAGAGGGCTATTCTTTTTTTTTTAATGTTTTATTTATTGGGAGAGAGAGAGAGAGAGAGCGTGAGCAGGGGAGGGTCAGAGAGAGAGGGTGTCACAGACTGAAACAGGCTCCAGGCTCTGAGCTGGCAGTCAGCACAGAGCCCGACACGGGGCTCGAACCCACAAACCGCGAGATCATGACCTAAGCGAAAGTCGGACGCTTAACCGACTAAGCCACCCAGGTGCCCCTCACTGCTACTTTTTAACTATGTGACCCTAGGAACGTTCCTTCACCTCCAAGTCTCATTTGAACAATGGGGATGATCATGCACAAAAACAAGTTAGCCCAGAAGAGGTTTCAGGGTAGAGGAAGATGTTGACAATGTTGTGAGGAGCGGGCAGGGAGTGAAATCCAGGCCACCCAGCTTGGGCTTCTTCTAGCACCATCTCTGGCTTCTTCTCCCTTGCCCTCCCCGGCCCCTTGAGTGGAGGTGGGTCGGAGGTATGCAAACCCAGGGGGCCCCAGGTGAGCCTTGCCCACGCTCTGTCTTCACCCATGGCCTTCGCTCTAGGATGGCCCCACAGGGAGTTTCTCAGAGACTTCCTCTTCTCAGCTGCTACATGGGCCTCTCCAAGACCACAGGCTCTGCTCCAAGGGGTCCTCCTCGAGCCTGCCCACTGGAAAATGCTGCCCTGGCGCATTCTTCTCGCCCAGTGAGGCCCTGGCAGCTGGCCCCCAGACCCTTCCCTGATGCTCCGCCCACCTCCAACTGCTCTCAGGGCCGCTGTGAGGCCCTTGGCCCGGGGCCTCTCCAGACTCCACTGGCTCTAGATGCTTCTCCTGGTGACCTCACCACATCGCCACGCCTGGTCTTTCTCCAGCAGTGGTTCCTCCCTCCTCCTTCAGCGGACAGGCAGCCGGGCAGGGTAGCAAGAGGCCTGGACCAGGGGCCAGGAAGCCCGCATTTGAGCCCCAGCTCAGGCACTGGATATCAGCAGGAGTTTGGAGAGTTCACAGCCCCTCTCTGAGGGTCTGGATAAGGAGACGTCTAAGGCCCTTCTTTCGGTCCCCCCGTCTATAAACTAAGGGCTGATTGGACGGGGAAGGTCCTATCCACTCCACATCTGGGCCCCTCTGTTGAGAAAGATTCTGTGATCACACGCCTGTGGGCTCAGAGGGAGAGGGTTTTCCCTCCCCCTCCACCCCCCATTTAAAACATTGTCCACAACTCGTCAGCAACATCTCCCAACTGTACCCTGAACTCAGTCACCTCTCACTGTGTGCATCCTTCACTCGGATACTACCTGTGAGATCACATCCCTTGGCTACTGAAAATACACCAAACGCTCCCTCTGTCCTTAGTGTGAGATCCATGTTCTTTCCCAGGCCTGCTAGGATCTGGCCCTGGCCTGCATCTCTGACCCCACCTCAAACTACCTTTTTTCACTTCTTCTTTCATTTCATCATACCGCAAGGCCATTCCTTCTGCCTAGAATTATCCCCCACCCCCCAGATCTTCAATGGCTTGAACGCAGTGACTGGTGGTCAAAGTCACAACTCAAAAGTTACCTCCTCAGAGGCCATCTCTGACTACACAGTCTTTTAGGAAGCTCCACACCCACCAAGGGTCTTGAACTCACAACCCAGGATCAAGAGTCATATGCTCTTCTGGCTGAGTCAGCCAGATGCCCCGACCACACAATCTTAAGTAGGCCTCCTTCCCCTCTGCCTCTTCCTACTAGATCATTCTGCCTTCTTTTCTTTCTCTTATTAATATTTATTTATTTATTTTGAGAGAGAGACAGGGGAGGGGCAGTGAGAGAGGGAGACACACAATCCGAAGCGGAATTCACACTCTGAGCTGTCAGCACAGAGCCTGACACGGGGCTCAAACTCATTCATTGTGAGATCATGACCTGAGCCAAAGTTGAAGTCATACTCTCCACCGATAGAGCCACCCAGGCGCTCCCCTCCCCCATCTTATTTTCTTTACTCCACTTACTGCGGGCTGAAAACATTAACTTGTTTATTTTGAACGCCCTTAAACATAAGCTCCAAGAGAGAGAAATCCTCTTACATGCTCCTGTGGGTGTCCAGTCGGTGATGGGTGCCCCATAAATACTTGTGCAGTGAGCAAATTCTGCTACGGGGGTGTGGCTACAGGAGTGGAGGCGAGGGCCTGGCACTTTCCATCCCTGGGCCGGCCGAAGCCTGACAGCCTTCCCTCAGGGACAGGCCTGGCTTATCCTGTGGTTCCTCCCCACCCCATCCATCCCTTCCTGCGGTGGGCTCTTGCCCCCGCCCCCACACCCCTACCGGGGCAAACCCTCTCTCAGTATTCTTTGTGTTGCTGGTCTTCTTTGGGGAATCAACTCCCAGAAGAGCTGGGAACACTTGTCACTATAGGCACAGGCACAGGGAGTACTGAACACCCCAGCATCACCAAAGGGCCACGACCTTCACCTCTCCCCACCCCCACTCTCCCGCCTCTGTCTGTATCCACCTGTCACCTCACTGTCCCTCCGCTCACAACCTCCCTGTTTGCATTGCTGCCAATTCTTTCCAAAATGTGCTCCTTCCATCCTCTGGGAATCCCAGGAATCTGATCTCCAGGACATACAACCACTCATTAGCTGGGCCGCGGGAATTACGATGATTGCCTCGGCTAATGATCCCAATTCCCACAGCAACACTTCTCGACTCAGCAGAGCTGGGGCGACTCATCATCTCACCATGTCACACGTCTGTCCGCAAACATTTCCCCATGCCAACTCCCCACAGGGCCCGAGGGATCCACACCTAGTCCTGCTCACCCCCTGTTGACAGTCCTGGGGCTGCTGGGTACATGCAAGTCAGAGGACTCTAGATGCTGGCGAGGATGTGGAGAAACGGGCACCTTCCTACACTGTTGGTGGGAATGTAAACTAGTGCAGCCCCTCTGGAAAACAGTGTGAGGGTTCCTCAAAAAATTAACAGTAGAACTCCCCTATGACCCAGCAATAGCACTGCTAGGAATTTACCCAAGGGATACAGGAGTGCTGATGCACAGGGGCACATGGACCCCAATGTTCATAGCAGCACTCACAACAATAGCCAAAACATGGAAAGAGCCTAAGTGTCCATCAACGGACGAATGGATCAAGAAGATGTGGTTTATCTATATGATAGAATGCTACATGGCAATGAGAAAGAATGAAATTTGACCATGTGTAGCAACATGGATGGATCTTGAGGGTGTTATGCTGAGTGAACTAAGTCAGGCAGAGAAGGACAAATACTGTATGTTTGCACGTATAGGAGGATTAGGAGGAACTTAACGGAGGACCATGGGGGAGAAGAAGGGGGGAAATAGGAGCGGAGGGGAGGGAGACAAACCATGAGAGACTCTTGAATGTTGAGAACAAACTGAGGACTGATGGGTATGGGGGGGAGGGAAAGGGGGGAGATGGGCATGGAGGAGGGCACTTGTGGGGATGAGCACTGGGTGTTATATGGAAACCAACTTGACAATAAACTATTAAAAAAAAGGGGGGGGGTAGCCTGGGTGGCTTAGTCGGTTAAGCATCTGACTTTCGCTTAGGTCATGACCTTGCGTTCGTGTCTGAGCCTGCCGGGCTCTGTGCTGACTGCCAGCTCAGAGCCGGAGCCTGTTTCAGAGTCTGTGACTCCTCTCTCTGACCCCCCCCTGCTCAGTCTGTCTCTCTCTCTCTCCTAGAAATAAAAATAAATAAATAAAATAAATAAAAAGACATTAAAAAAAAAAAGACAGACGAAGGAAACCCGAGAGTGCCTGCTGGATGGTGAGCCCCACAGGTCAGGGCCACGTGGCCTGGAGTCAGCTCCGCCCAGGGCATCCTGTGAAAGGCACAAGTGGGGCGTTTCTAACTTTATGCCCAGTGCTACATGGATACAGCATCCAGATAAGTCCCTGAGGCCCCTTCTAGCCAGACTGCCCACCAATCCCTTCCCTGGAGAGATGGGGGAGTTGCCACTGGAAAGGGAGAGGAGGAGGGGCTTGAAGGTGGGTAGATTTGGAGGGTGGAGCTATTGCTATGATAGGAAGCTCAGACATTTGAAGGTGGGGGGCCCACTGCAGGAAGACCAGACAAGAGGCACCCAAGAACCCCCCGCCCTGGGGGAGGAGGCTGATGAAAGAGGGGGAGGCATGCACGGTCTTGAATCCCAGGCAGCTAAATACGGGATTTGTCCACCGGTTTTGCTCAGAACAGCTTGGAGTTTTACACATCGAAGGGACGAAGAGGGAGGGAATGCGAGAACTGGAATTTACTGGGCCCTGTGGCACCACAATAGGCACTTTTCATTAATTCTACACCCATCCTGTGGTTCGGAGATCGACGTGAGACTAAGTTTACCAGAATGTGATTTAATGTTCATACAGGTTATGAAGGACTCCGACTTACCCTTCAGACCCACCCTGGCGCCTCATCCTCCCTGCGGGACTGTACTGTGGGTCAGCCTTTGTCTCCCACAGTGAACCTGCATGTATCTGAGGCCCCAGTGAACAGGTCCCCTTACTCTTCAGGACACCGTGAGTCCGCTCACCTACTCTGAAAAGCGTCCAGAGGATTCTGGTGACCACTAACATAGCTGTCTCCAAGGCAGATGCCGTCACCCCAGGAAGTTCCCTGAACGATCTACTGGGGTGTGGGAAGAAAGATCAGAATTCCTATTCTTACTTTGTTTCTAATCTTGGCTTTCTAAATATTCTATTTTAATGTATGTTTTATAATGCGCACTTGAGGGGCGACTGGGTGGCTCAGTCAGTTAAGTGGCCGACTTTGGCTCAGGTCACGATCTTGGGGTTCTTAAGTTTGGGCCCCACATCCAGCTCTGTGCTGACAGCTCAGAGCCTGGATCCTGCTTTGGATTCTGTGTCTCCCTCTCTCTCTACCCCTCCCCTGCTCGTGCTCGCATGATTTCTCTGTCTCTCTAAGATTTAAAAAATTTGTATAATGCACACATGAGCACAGCAGAACACACGTATCTAAGTTAACAAATATATATACATGTGAATACAAAACGCACGCTCAAAATTATTTTTACAGAAGGGGTATGAAGCCATAGTTTACATGAGTATTTGAAGACCCCTGCAATGAGTTCTCGCGTTGAGAGGCAGTGGTAGGTAGAGAGCCTGCTTCAACAAGCTGAGTTCAGATCTTTAATCAGCTATTTCTGGGCTGTGCGGCTGGGTAAGCTTATAGAATCTCCCTAAACCTCAAGAAATCTCCTCATGTCAGAAATGGGATGGCGGGACACCTGGGTGGCTCAGTTGGTTAAGCATCCAGCTCTTGATACCAGCTCAAGTCACGATCTCACAGTTCGTGAGTTCGAGCCCGAGTCAGGCTCTGAGCTGACAGTTTGGAGCCTGCTTGGGAGCCTCTCTCTGCCCCTCCCCTGCTTGCTCCGTCTGTCTCTCACGAATAAATAAGCTTTTAAAAAAATGAAAGAAACGGAATGCCCATTGGATCAAGAGAGTTGAGGCACATAAAAGCCTGCAGTCCAGAGTCTGGTGCCCGACTGACAGACGCAGTTGTTACTAATTCAGTCACAAGGGCAGAGCCGGGCCTGGCCTGGGGAGGGACATGCATGTCCTTGGGGACATGCATGTCCTGTAGGAGACTCAGAACCCGGAAGAAGTAATTAGAAATCAGCATGAGACCGGGGTTAAGACAGAGACTGCTACCATTGCTAGGGGAGGCTGACATCCTTATTACTGTCCCAGAGTGACAGGCCAGGCAGAAAGAGGTGGCTTCAGAGGGTCGGGGACCCTCACTCCAAGATTGTTTTTAGCACTTGGGAAACTCACACCAGGGCACAAAGCCCCTTCTCATCTTGCAGTAGCATGCTGTAGGGGATGTTCCAGGAAGGCCAAATTAGAAACACAGAATGCAATCTCTCAGGTCTAGAAACAGACGGCTCAGAGAGGGATGGACTTTCTCATCCTAACTGAGATGTGGCCACAGGTCCTCACCAGATTTAGCTGACAGGTACCCAGATCCCTCTCTGAAGATGGCCAGGGGGCCATGAAGATGAAGGGGTCACGTTGGGGGTGTATGATCAGAGATTGAACAAGCCCTAAAAATGGAAGGGGGCCCTGGCTACCTGTGGATGGACAAGTGGGCCTGGCAGTGGGTACTAGGTAGGTAGGTGGGGAGTTATTATCCCATTTCACAGATGAAGAAATGGAGGCCAAAGAACAAATTTCTGTTTTCTCTAAACATACTTCAGCCTCCTATAAGTGCAGCTGATGACTCAAGCCTGGCCTTCTCCTTCCCCCAGCATCCCGGAGTTTCTGTTGCAGAGATCCTGGGTGATGGGGGGAGGTGTTAGGAGCCCTGGGATCTAAACCTACTCAGTTACTGCTCCCTGTGTGTATCCTGAACAAATCCCTTGCTCTCCAGACCTCAGTTTCCTTATCTGTACAAGGGGTTGATTACTAAGCTTCACCTTCACCCTCCCCTCCTACTTTTCTTCCACTCCTCTCCCCTCAAAGACCTTCCAGAAGTTTATCCCAAGGGGTGGAACCCTTCTAGGAGGTCACGGCCCTGTCTTAGGGTCCTGTCTGTGCCCAGCCCACCCAGAGCAGATATGAGCCCATCTGCCCCAGACCCAGAACCATGTCCATTCTGGAGAGCCTGTCCACTCCCTCTTCATCTACTCCCTCAGCAGCTTTGGCTCGTCCAAATTCCTCCTCCCAACTCACAAACATGTGGACCCTTTTTCTTCCAGAACCACGGGGATGGTGTGGGAGGCTTTCTCCATAAATTAGCTCACTTAATCCTCACAACAGTCTGGGGAAGTAGCTTTATGGATGTAGTTCCCTGACGCAGAAAGGGAAGCGAAGATCTTTCTCGAGATCCCAGTGCTGGAGGTGGAGGTCTAGGCCTGTCTGACCCAGAGCCCACGTGTTTTCCCATGACACCTCCCCGTCTCCCCCTCAAATCCTTCCTGCGAGTGTTCAGAGTGGCACCCAACCATGGCCCCTCCCTCAAATGTAATATTATGCAGCCATTAAAAATGATGATTACACAGATGACTAATAAGAACACGAGAAAATGCTTCCGACACCATGTAAAGAGGAGAAAAGCAAGACCCAAAAATTGTAAATACAGGATGACAAAATTATATTCACATGGTTGCGCCCAGAAACAAGACAGTGAAAGAAAATACACCGAAATATCCACAGGCGTTCTGTGCGCGCGTTAGGACCGCGGGTGATTTCTTCCCTACTTTTCTCCATCTGCCCAACAGTCGGTCAGGGCACATTCCTTTTACAACGAAGAAAAGATAGCAGGTGCAAACAATGATAGCTTTTGTGGCTGAAATACTTGGAAACCTGCTGTTTCCACTCCAACTTCCTCTCCGTCAAATCCCTCCAAAGTCTACATTTTCAGTACGACGTGACTCTAACCAAGAGGCATCGCAGGAGTTTGGGGAGCCACGGGCACCCCCACAGACCCACGCCCAGCTCCGTCTCTCCGACCAGCCTGCTTTGACCCGGCTCTTCTCTGCGTCCAGGGAGGACCCCCTCCCCCGAGCCCCCTCCCAGCCCCCAGCCTCGGCTCCTGCTAACGCTCACCTGACACTCACTGGCCGGCCCTCCGAGACGCGAGATGTGCACACCTGTCCCTTCAGGTGAGGACTCGGCTAGGGCGCCGCGCAGGAAGGAGGGAGCCGGCCGGGGGCGGGGCCGTGACGCCACCCGCCCCGTCCCGCCCCCGGCTTCCAGGCCCCGCCCCGGCTTCCAGGCCCCGCCCCGGCTTCCCGGCCCCGCCCCGGCTTCCCGGCCCCCAGGCGTTGGTGATTGTCGTGCTTGCAGGGTGAGCAGCTGGGGACACTCCTCCCGACCCGCACGCCCCACGGTGGGCGGAGCCCCCAGCCGTCAGCCTCACGAGCTAGAGGGAGCCTCCAAGTGCGCCCCCAGAGGTGGGGGGGGGCTGAAAGGGGAGGTCCTACTTTTCCATAGCGAGGGTCCCTTTGAGAAGCCTGGAAAGAGCTGGGATCCCTACTGCCCCCTAACCCCACCTCTCCACCTCCACCCGCGGTTTACCTGGGACTGTTGGGTCCGCAGGTTCCAGGTTCAAATCACCTGGGGTAAGGAATGACGTCCGAGGGACAGAAGGAGTCTCTGCTTCCTCCAGTATTTTTCTTCTCTTTGTACCCCACTCTCTAGTGCTTCCCCAGGGCCCTTCTTCCGACCCCTTTTCCTAAGGAAACCAGAATGGTGGGTGGGGGGGGGAGCGGGTGTATGATGAGTAACCAAGAAATGCGGTTCCAGCCCTTGGGGGTTAGGAAAAGGTAATCTGGCATCTGACACCTATAGTCAGAAAACTATTTTCATCTACTTTATATCATGTGAGATTGCTTATATTTGGCAAAGTTCTGTATTGGAAATGCCAACCTGCTGGCGGTGGCAAAAATTAAGGGCACCGCTTCTTTGAAAAGGTGATTGGGCTTCATCTATCCAGAGCTTTAAAAACGTGCTCACCTTTGGACGCAGCAATCCCATTTCTTTTCTTTTCTTTCTTTTTTTTTTTTTTTAATGTGTATTTTTTGAGAGGGAGAGAGGGACAGAGAGAGTGGGAGACACAGAATCTGAAGCAAGGCCCTGGCTCTGAGCTGCCCACAGTGGGGGTTCGAACCCACCAACCAGGAGATCATGACCTGAGCAGAAGTCAGGCGTTTCACCACGGAGCACCTCAAGCAATTCCATTTCTGAAAATCCACCCAAGGAAGTAATTCAGAATACATGTTCATCAAGGGGTTCTTATAGTTTTATTTATTTGTTTGTTTGTTTACTGGGGTGTTCTTTATAATGGTGAAAATTGGAAGTAGTCTAACTATCCAAAACCCTGGGGCAGGGGTGGCCGGCACAATCACACACACTGGAATATTACACAGCCATTAAAAGGGGTGTTTACAAACAGCTTCTAATAATATGAGGAAATGTGTTATAATATTACAAGAAGAAAAGCAGGATGTAAAAGTGTCGACAGCAGGGTTACAATTGCAGTCAAAAGCAGAACACAATCTTATGCACTGGAAGGAGCCTAGAAAGAAAATTCTCACTGTGGTTCTTTCTGAGTGGGGACACTATGAGCTTTCTTTTTTATCCTGTTTTCCTGCATTTTCTTCTAATGGGCTTATACCACTTTTATAAAGCTCCTTTATGTCAGTGCTTATTCTTTATTTTTGAAAGAGAAAGAGAGAAACAGAGTACGAGCAGGGGAGTGGCAGAGAGAGGGAGACACAGAATCCGAAGCAGGCTACAGGCTCGGAGATGTCAGCACAGTGCCCAACGTGACCCTCAAACTCACAAACTGTGAGATCATGACCTGAGCCGAAGTCGGCTTGAAAGAGAGGACTTTCTCTTAACCACCTGACCCACCCAGATTCCCCAAAACTCCTTTATTTCATAAGATGTTCTCATTAACTGAGCACTTATAGAATCTAGCATAAGCCCCTTTCACGTAATCCTTGCAATAGTGCTGAGGTAGGAATTACCATTTTTCTCGGGTTACAGATGAGGAAACCAAGGTCTGAGAGGTTGTTTCCCAAGGTCAGAGACCCTTCCTCTCTTTCAAGGCCAAGAGGCACTTTTAAGCACCCTGCTGATTAGCCACTGGGCTGAAAGGGCCACCAGCTTCAGTTGGGCTAAAGGGAGCCAGGGAAAGGGTTTGTCTCCCCTTGGGGTTCAAGAGGAGGCTCACTGAGTCAGAACCACAGAGCCTCAGCATACCCTCCTTCCTCCCTGTGCCTGGGTCCTTCCCTCCTGCCTGGGAGACTCTGAGGCTGGCTCACACTGGTGGGACCCAGGGAAGATAGAACTTTCCAAAGACCAAGCTCCAAAGTTGTAGCCTTAATATAGTTTTCTGATTATAAAAGCAACATGTATTTATTATAGAAAATTGACGAAGTCAATCAAACATAAAGAAAGCAAAAACCGATCCCTTTATTGCTTTACTTTTTATTACAGATGTTTTTTAAGTTCATTTATTGATTTATTTGTAAATAATCTCTGCACCCAATATGGGGCTCGAACTCATGACCCTGAGATCAAGAGTCTCATGCCTCACTGACTGAGCCAGCCAGGTGCCCCTAGATATTTTAAATAATACTAAAAAGTAGAGGGAATATAGTGTAATAAACCCATATACCCATCACGGATTTTCAACAAACATCAACATTTTCCATTCTTGTTTCATCCATCCCTCACCTGCATTTTGTTGAAGGGAATTCCAGATATATTATTTCACCTATAAATACTTCAGTAATTATCTCTAGCAGATCAAGACGTTATAAAACAACAACAACAACAACAACAACACACACACACACACACACACACACAATACCATTATTACACCTAGCAATAGTAACACCACTGATTTCATTAAATTGCTTAATAGGCAATCCATGTTCAAATTTCCTTAATTTGCCTCCAAAATGTCTTTTTCCTGGGGCACCTGGGTGGCTCAGCTGGGTAAGTGCCCAACTCTTGATCTGGGCTTAGGTCATAATCTCCCAGTCCATGATTTTGAGCCCCGTATCGTGTTGGGCTCTGTACTGACCATGTGGAGCCTGCTTGGGATTTTCTCTCTGTGCCCCTCCCTCTCACTCTGTCCCTCCCCCCCCCAAAATAAATAAGTAAACTTTTATAATTTTTTTTCACATTTATTTATTTTTGAGACACAGAGCAAGACAGAGCACAAGTGGGGGGGGGAGGGTGGCAGAGAGACAGAGGGAGACACAGAATATGAAACAGGCTCCAGGCTCCTAGCTGTCAGCACAGAGCCCGACGCGGGGCCTGAACCCACTGACCGCGAGATCATGACCTGAGCCGAAGTCAGACGCCCAACCGACTGAGCCACCCAAGCGCCCCATAAATAAACTTTTTAAAAAGTCTTTTTCCAGTTGGTTGGTTTGTTTGAATCATGAGCCACAGGAGGCCTACCTATTCTATCTGGTTGATAGATCTCTTCAATTTCTCTCTCTCTCTCACTGAACTATAATTTATATACCATAAAATTAACCATTTTAAAGTGTGCCATTTGGTGGCTTTTTGTAGATTCACATGGTTTGCAACCATTACCCCCACCTAATCCTCCAACATTTTTATCACCCGCCAAAAAAAACCCTTACCCACTAGTAGTCACCCCCACTTCTGCCCTCCCCCAGCCCCGGGGGACCAGTAATCTACTTCTGCCTTTTGCCTGCAGGAGATAGTTCATACAAACGAGATCGTACATTATGAGACCTTTTGTGTCTGGCTTCCCTTAGCATAATGTTTGCAAGTTTCAACCACCTACCTGGTGTCCGTACTTCATTCCTTTTTATGGCTGAATAGTATTCAGGACTGGGTTTCCTGGTCCAGAGTCAGTTAATCGCATCCCTGCGGTGTCTTTTAACAAGTTCCTCTATCCCCTATGTTTCCTATAAACTGGTCATGGGAATGTAGACTCTAGAGGCTGGAGACTTGATGGGATTTGGACTCAATGAGTTTATCTGGCACATTCCACAGCAGACGCTGTATTTTCCTGGTGCACAACAGCGGGAATTGCACTGTGTCAGACTCTCCCACTTACTAGCAACGGTGAGGATGGAAAGTGGCTTGAGGTACTGTTAGCCTTGTCTGTTAGAAAGTTACCCATCAACATTTGACCCATTTGATTTTAGCAGCATCCATTGATAATCACAGCCAAAGTCTGCAGGGGAGGGGCAGGGAGAGAAGAGAGAGAGAATCCCAAGCAGGCTCTGTGCTGTCATCGCAGAGCTTAAGGCAGGCTCGACTCATGAACCATGAGATCATGACCTGAGCCCAAGTCAGGTGCTTAACCAGCTGAGCCAGGCGCCCCTGATCTCCCTTTTCAAATGAGGAAACTAAGGCCCAAAATGGTGAAGAAACTTGCCTTTCTTTGATGAGTCATTTGGTAATTCGCGTCAGGAGATTCGAGATGACAGATAAATGAGAAAACACAGTTCTTGCTCTGCTAAATATAGACACAAACAAGGTGAACAGAACCAGAAGAGAAAAAGACACAGGAATCATGAAAGGCTTCCCAGAGGAAGCCTCACTGGATCTGGGCCTTTGAGTACGTGTAGGAGTTTGCTGTGGGGAGTAAAGGCGGCGGAATGAGCCCGCCATATGAATAAGGCCTGAGGTGTGACTTGGGCTGTGGTCAAAGACTCCATGCCTCACCGGGGACACATTCTCACAACGTGTCTTTGGGAAGGAGGAAGGGAGAGGGTGTGGTCTGGCCCATCACGTACTTAGAATATGCAGGCTTATTACAGAGTGGAGTCCAAAGAGAACTGGAATAAGAGTCTGGAGATGAGTGTTCAGTGCACTGTGAGGCCCGGATGTTGTACCCAGGTATGGTCTCTGCCCTCAAATGCCTAAGAAAATGGATAGAGATAGACCTGGGGATCATTAGCTCTTTCCCTAGAAAGGAGAAACATCACCCAGTCCAGTCCTCAATTCTAGCTTCAATATTCTTTTTTAAAACATATTTATCTATTTATTTTTGAGAGAGAGAGTGAAAGAGCGAGCATAAGTTGGGAGGAAGGGAGAGAGAAAGAGAAGGAGAGAAAGAGAGAGAGTGAGAATCTGAAGCAGGCTCCAGGCTCCGAGCTGTCAGCACAGAGCCTGATGCAGGGCTCAAACCCATGAACCTCGAGATCACGACCTGAGCTGAAGTCAGACATTCAACTGACTGAGCCCCTCAGGTGCCCCTCAAGCTTCAATATTCTGACTAGAGGGATCCCCCTCACATATGTGGACCATTGAGTGAAAAAAAAGCTCCAGCAAACTGCAGTTCGAAGTGTCCATTGTAATATCTATGTATTTGCTTTTATGAGCATAGAATATCTCTGGAAGGGTCCAGGAGGGGAACAAATGTGCAAATCATTCCATCCTTAATATACAAAGAACACCTAGAAATCAATAAGAAAATAAGAATACAGACAGGCTATTCACAGAAAAGGAGACACTGAGGTCAAGACTGCTGCTTCAGTCAAAATAGAAAAAATGCAAATTAAAATTTACGCAGAGATTCCACACTCACCCGGCAGGTGAGGAAAGTCACAACATTTGAGGAACATGCTGATGGCTAGTCTCCGGGGGAACTGGCGCCGTCATTTGTGGGAGAGTAAATGAGTACAGCCCCTAAGAAGGGCCACATCTATCCACTGACAGCTGCAGATTTCCTTTGCTCTGGAATTCCAAACCCAGATATTTATCTTATAGGTATAACTACACAGGAGGGAAATGACTGATGAAAAGTGTTATTTGGGACGCCTGGGGGGCTCAGTCAGTTAAGCATCCTACTTCGTCTCAGATCATGATCTCACGGTTTATGGATGCGAGCCCTGCATCAGGCTCTGTGCTGATGGCTCAGAGCCTGAAGCCTGCTTCTAATTCTGTGTCTCCCCCTCTCTCTGCCCCTCCCCCCATGCTCAGGCTCTGTGTCTCTCTGTCTCTCAATAGTAAATAAATGTTTAAAAAAATTGTGTTATTCATAGCAGAATCTGTGTGTGTGTGTGTGCACGTGTGCGTGTGTCTGTTGGAAATACCTTTGTCCGTCAGTAAAGGACTGAGAAAATAAATCATAGAACATTATTCCAAGGGACCATAAGGAAGCCATATAAATGAGGAAACTCTGTTTACAAATAGGGAAAGGACTACACAAAGTATTGTGTTGTGTCACTGTCTCTTTATGGGAAAAGCCAGGGAGAAGAAAGAATGACATTATTTTCTTCTGTTTGTATTATATGTGCACGTCTCTGGCTGGGCATGTGAGAAGCATTTGAGTGACCATCTCCTCCAGGAGGGGAAATGGGTGGCCGGGGGCAAGGCACGGGACGGAAACTTTTACCGTACCCCTTGTGGTAACTCTCAGACTTTGGTCCCCATGAAAATATTTTCCATCATTGGGGCGCCTGGGTGGCTTAGTCGGTTAAGCATCCGACTTTCACTTAGGTCATGATCTCGCGGTTCGTGGGTTCGAGCCCCGCGTCGGGCCCTGTGCTGACTGCCAGCTCAGAGCCTGGAGCCTGTTCCAGTCTGTGACTCCCTCTCTCTCTGACCCTCCCCTGCTCACGCTGTCTCTCTCTCTCTTAGAAATAAATAAAAAATATTTAAATAAAAAAAAAGAAAATATTTTCCATCATAAAAATTACATGAAATTTAACGTCCAAGGGTCTGTTTTATGGAGGGCAACTCTGTGGGTGCCCAGTTTGTGAGGTTCTCTCATAGGAGCCCCAGGGTGAAGGAGGGCAGGCGAGAAGGGGTGTCCTGTGGTAGGGCACCCTTCTTGCTGTCCTGATTTAATCCCTTACCAGCCTCCCCATTTTTCAGATATGGACACTGAGGCTCGGAGCCAGAGAATAACACCCTGAGCTTACAAGGCTGGGCTGTAGTGGGGAGCCAACGTCTAGTTCACATTCGTGGCTCATGCTCTTTCTATCAGCCCTGTCGCCACACAATGCCAGCCCCAGCTGGCCAGCAGGCCTGACGGATTGCTCATTGAACTGGCGTCGGCCATGCTTCGTCCTGAACTTTCTGGTTATTTGACCAAAGTGTACTATTGTTTGCCTGAATTATACTTTATTAAAAAAAAAAAAAAAGGATAAGCCGATTGAATGAGCAGTCACAGGACTGGAATGATTCCAGGCTAGATTTACCAGGGGCTTGACTCAACTGGCCCATTCATTGGATTATTTGGGAGTTTACTTTAAATAAATGTAGCAGACACTGGATTCACTAGCTTTTTGAATAGACATGGATTTGGAAAGAAATTCAATTAAGTGGTTCTTTAACTAAATTAACACAATTATTTTCTGATTGAATTACGGCAGTTTCTTTCAAGACTTAAGTCATCTCTTTAGGAATCTTTTCTAGATTTTACCACAAGGAGCGCTGGGGGCAGTGGAGGCTCCTACCATCCAGGTCCACTCTGTGTAGCTTCCTGCCAAGTCCCATCCTGGGGCCACTTCCTCTGGGAAGTCCTCTAGGACTGCCCTGGGCCCCCCTCCCACAGCAGTAATGCCTCCCTGGCCTGGCTTCCTCGTTCACACTGGGTGGTAGTGAAGCGTTTCCAGAACCGTTTCCTCCATAAGACTCTTGTGGGACAGGCTGTGGATTCATCTGGTCCCAATGCTTGGCACACATCTTGGTCCAGAACAGGGGCTCAGGCCAGGGGCAGAGTGAATTCACCCCCAGGCCTTGGGCCATAAGCCTCCCTCCCGCTTAGCTGGGACTTTCAGCTTAGTTCTTCTGAGAGAGGGGAGAGGGGTTCTAACTAGCCTGTGGTGGAATTATATCCCCGCATCCCCTACCACTCCGTCCTGTTCTGGCCAGCCCCGGGCACCCCCTACTACAGATCTCCAAAGCGCACCAGCCTCTAAAGTTCACGAAGTCCCCGCCCTCTCTCTTTAACACTCCGAGTGAGCGATCCACTGAGGAGGGGGTTCTCTTGCGCCTCGCACAGCTGACACCCCCAGGGCAGCGTCTTGCCCAACATCGCAGAGCCAGTTGGGTGCGGGAGGTCAGGACTCCAGGCTCTGGGAGAGCAGGACTGAGGCCCAGAGGGGTGCAGGGTGGTGGAGAGATTATAAGAGGAGCCTCACCCTGTGCTTCAAGGGTAGAGGGATGAGGGCTGGGGAGAATCGAGGTTCACGGAGTTGTGAGATGGGGCAGCAGAAGGTCAGGGAAGATTCCACAAAGTCCTGGGAGGTGAGGAGGTGGCCGGCAGTAGTGGGAGGAGGAAACGGAGGTGGACTCGCCTATTCGATCCATCATCAGCCGACCAGAGGGCGAGGGCGTGCCAGGGCTGGCCCTGGGCTGGGCCCCAGGGAGGGCAGGGAGGGGCCTGGCAGGGCACTGTGCCCCACCCCCACAGGGGGCAGGAGCCACATGCTCAGGGGTGAGGAGGAGGGGGGGGACTGGCCCTGCCCTTGTAGGATCAGAAAGGCTCTGGGGGAGGGGCAGGGCGGAGGGCTGGTTGGGAAGATACTGAAGGAGGAGGAGGTGTTTGCCTGGCAAGGAAAAGAGAATTCTGCAGCCGATGCCTCTTGAGTGCCCTCTGCGTGCTTGGCTCTGTTCTAATCGCTCTTCCCGTAGTGACCCGTTTAGCCCTGCTGCCAACCTGGGGGCTGGGGCTCAAGGTCACGGGGCTGGTAAGAGACAGAGCTACATGTGAACCTGGGCAGGGAGGCCCCAGAGCCTGGCTCTCAGCCGCACTGCCCCGGCCTCCCCGCACACAGGGTCACGGGCAGGGGAGACGGACGCCCTGGGATGTGGAAGGAACAGCTCTCAGAGGCAAGTTCTCTTGCTTTTTTATGTTCCCAGTGGCACAGCGATGAGCAAACAGAAGGCAAAAGGAGTTGGGCTTAAGCCTCACCTCACACACTTGCAACTGGGCCAGCTTGACCTCTCCGAGCCTCAGTTTTCCCGTCTATAAGATGGGCACAAGAACCCTGCCTAGAAGCTTATGGAGAGAAAGCCCAGCACCTGCTCAGTAAAGTGGGGTCCCTTCTCTCGCTTGCACGCCTGAGGAGGTCAGGGCCACAGGGGCTTCTCTTCAGCCCCCCCTTTCAGGGGCCTAGAAAGGTCTTCTTGTCCAGCCCTCTAGGTGTACAGAGAGCTGACTTCTGGCCAGAGATGCCCTCCAGAGAAGGAAATTCTTTGAACTTCTTGATGATGATGGAGACGGGCACAATGACGTGGTGATGATGGCCATGAAGGTGGTGCTGGTGGTAGTGACCGAGCCCTGGCCCCTCCCTGACATTCCAGCAGGCCAGGGCAGCCTCAGCTAAGTGCCGAGCATAGCTCTGCGTTGGGGGGTGGGGGTGAGCACCCAGAAAACTCCCCTGTGGCGGCTGTGACCTTGGCTCTCTCACCCTCTGGGCCCCACCCTAAGATCATGGCTTTGATGACTCGCCCTGCCCCACCTCTACTACTTTCTGACAGAGCGTGTTCCCTGGGACTGACTACATTTTCTAGAAGGTTGTAACCGAAGCCCAGAGAAGGGAGACCCTTGCCTGAGGTCACACAGCAAATCTGGATGGGGCAGGAACCCAGGGCTCCCGACTCTTACCTCTCTGCCAGTCCTGCTTGTTCCTGCTGAGCTAAGAGGGTGGACAGGGAGCCCGCTCTAAACAAACCTCTCGGCAGATCAGATCCTGCTGGAGTCCCTACCTTGAGGCGGCACCAGGGAGAGCCCCAGTGGGAGGTCACAGGGTCTTGGGGGAAGATGCAGGAGGCACCCAGGAGTGGGGGCAAGGTCAGCCTTGGAAGGTGGGAGAGGGGAGGGGGCATTCCTAGAGGTAGGGAGGCCAAAGTCAAAGGAGGGAGGGAAGGGACAGCAGGACCCCATGAGACTGCTCCTGGAGGTGGGCGTCGGTGCCCACAGGGACAGGGCGAGCGCAGGGTGGGGCCGGCAGCCCTGCAGGGGGGAATGGGAGAGTTCGGCTGGGGCCAGGTGCCAGGAGCTTTGAATGCCAGAACAAAGCCCCTGGGTCGTATCTTGTAGATCATGGGGTCCTAGAAGGTTCTGAGCAGAGGACAGACCTGAGGGTTCCCCCCGAGGCCAGGAGTGCGTGGCAGCTGGGGTAGGGGCGGGAGGGCTCTAAGGGCCGAGTTACGGTGACCATGCTCTTCAGAGCATGGAGCGTCTTGCCCAGTGTGACTCTGTGTGGGAAGGTTGGGGTCCCTGGTGGGGTGAGAGGTGTTGGGACATTGGATGACAGTGACAGAGGAGTAATGGGTGTGCTGGCCGTGCCCTGCCCGCCTGTCCCCATCAGTGCCCCACTTCCTTCCCCTGTTGTGCTCTGTGTTCCCCGTTCAGTGCCCTTGCTTCTTGGGGACACACTCTCCCTCCTCTCCCACAACTTTGGGGGACACCCTTTGCCCTGCTCGGCCTGCCTGATTTCTGCGCATTTGTTTATTTTTAAAAAATGAAAACAATTTGGGGTGCCTGGGTGGCTCAGTTGGTTGAGCATCCAATTCTTGGTTTCAGTTCAGATCGTGATCCCAGGATACTGGGGTCGAGCCCCACATTGGACTCGAGAACTGAGTGTGGAGCCTGCTTGAGATTCTCTCTCGCACTCTGCCCCTCTCCACCCCCATGCCATGGGTGCATGCTTTCTCTCTCAAATACAAATTAAAAAGGTGAAAAAAAATGGGGCGCCTGGGTGGCTTAGTCGGTTAAGCATCTGACTTTCGCTTAGGTCATGATCTCACGGTTCGTGGGTTCGAGCCCCGCGTCGGGCTCTGTGCTGACTGCCAGCTCAGAGCCTGGAGCCTGTTTCAGAGTCTGTGATACCCTCTCTCTCTGACCCTCCCCTGCTCACGCTGTCTCTCTCTCTCCTGGAAATAAAAAAAAAAAAAGGTGAAAAAAGCAAAAACAATTTTTAAAATTCTGGTAAAATATACATAACTTGAAAGTTGCCATTTTGGGGTACCTGGGTGGCTCAGCCGGTTGAGTGTCTGACTTCAGCTCAGGTCATGATCTTGCGGTCCATGAGTTCAAGCCCCACGTCAGGCTCTGTGCTGACAGCTCAGAGCCTGGAGCCTGCTTCGGATTCTGTGTCTCCCTCTATCTCTGTCCCTCCCTTGCTCACTTCTGTGTGTCTCTCTTTCAAAAATAAACATTAAAGAAAATTTAAAAAATAAAGTTGCCAGTTTAGCCATTAAAAATTTTTTTTCGAATGTTTATTAATTTTTGAGAGAGAGAGAGAGAGACAGAGTGTGAGCAGGGGAGGGGCAGAGAGAGAGGAAGACATAGAATCTGAAGCAGGCTCCAGGCTCTGAGCTGTCAGCACAGAGCCCGATGTGGGGCTTGAACTCACGAACTGTGAGATCATGACCTGAGCAGAAGTCGGATGCTGAACCGACCGAGTCACCCAGGCGCCCCCATTTTGGCCATTTTTGAGTGGCACTAAATATATTATTCACTCTGCTGTGGCCCCCATCATCATCACCATCTTCCCATACTGAAACTCTGTGCCCTCTGAACACTAACCCCGCCCTTCTTTCTGTCTCTAGAATTTGAGTCCTCTGGGTACCACATGTGAATGGAACCATATGACCTGTTTCTAAAAGCTCGGAGGACAAGCCACTCCCTCTGAGAAGTCTCCCTGACTCCCAGGCAGAGAATTCCTGCCATGAGCTTCAGGCTTCCCCCCGCTCCACCCACCCCAGTAGCTTCTCATCCAGCCTCATGCTTAAATAGTGTGCCCTTGAACTGGGGCCAGGGGAGGAAATTCTTTGAACTTCTTGGAAGTCCATGATGATGATGATGACAGTGGTGATGAAGAAGGGGAGGAATCTCTGGCCTTCCCGCCGACACCCCTCTCTGACTAGGCGGTCCCTGCAGACTGGGATCACATCTTCCATCGCCCTCTGCCAAGGCTGGGCACTGCCTGGGTCTGAGTACAGCGTGGTGGGGAGGTCTGCAGCTGTCGCCACAATAACACCAGCCTCTCACCCTCTGCACCCCTCCCTGTGGTCCTTGATGCTGGCCCTGGTTGCCCTGGTCATCCCCTCTGTGGCCTTCCCTCCCCTCCTCCAACCTGGGGGGGGTCCTGGAGGGCTGGCCCTTGATGCTCTCCCCCCACACTGGCACTGTCTGGAGCACGCTACTCGGGTCAGCTGGAGGGCTCTCTTCAGTACTTTTTTTGCACTGTGAGTGGGTAGGCCTGGGGAAACTGAGGCACGGGAGGTGTTCCGGCTTGCCTGGGCAACTCTAGAAACCTGCTCCCCTGCTGCTCTCCAGGCTCTGAGGCCACACGGGGGAGCGGCCTGCCGGGCCCCCGCCCAGGAGACAGGGCAGCCCCTAGGCTCAGTGCCAGGTGTGGGAGCCTGGCTGACCGGGGTTCAGATTCCAGCCTGCCCACTCTAGCAGCCACTGTTCAATCCTCATCTGTAAGGGGGGCGGGCGCTGGTGTAGCGTCTCATGGGGGCTGGAGCACCGAGTAAGGCAAGCAAGCACTCCAGGCGCGGCCAGGCTCAGGGAGGGGCTCGGCAGATACCCCTCTGCCTTTCTTTCCTGTGCTGTAGGCAGGAGGCCGGCCTGGAGACCCGGGAGGTTCAAGTTCTGGCCTGCCTCTGAGCTACTCTGAACTTTAGTATCTTCCTTTGCCTCCTGTAGCTGCTGTGCTGTGCGCGTGAGAGGGGCCATGCCTAGGGGCTCCGAAGGCCACCCTCAGCTTTGTCCTCCCTCTTGAGGGGGATGAAGGGGCTTGTGTTAGGCCGCCAACGAGGAGACAGCTGGGTGGCGAAACAGGATCCCAGGATGAAGCGCCCTGCCCAGGGCCCCAGCTCGGAGCCAGTAACAGGCCAGAGCCAGGCCCCCAAGTCCCCCCCTGTCTCCCTGAGGCTTTTGCTCCTCCCCAAGAGTGCAGGCAGTGGCCCCGGGCTAGACCTCAGGCGGCGGGTGGCGCGGGGGGCGCTCGCCTGCTGCCCCCGTGTGGCCGCTGCGGGAGCTGCATCCGGGACGCCGCGGTGCCTCCGGGTCGGGGATCACGCAGGGAGGGGCTGGGACACTCCTCGGTGCCAAACTTCCGGCGGCCGCGGGGGCAATTTGCTGAGAGAAGACCAGCCCTGACTGTCGAAACCTTGGGGCCTGAGCCTGCGACCCCTACAGGCGCCGTGAACGGGGTCACTTAGGACAGGGAAGCCAGGGATGCTTCGGGGCGTGGTGTCACTTGCACGGGGGGACCCTGAGTGCTGGTGAGCCTGCCTTGGAGAGGTGCGGGCCTGAAATAGCCAGGCTTTGGAACCGGAGGGAGGGAGTTCCAGGCGCTCAGCCGCTCACACACACTCTGTGCCTCCTTTTGCGCAGGGAGACATTGGGGTACACTCGCCTCTCTCTGCAGGCCGTCCTGAGGATGAACTCAGGGGACTTGAGGTGTCCAGCCCGCCCGCGGTCCCGCATGGGCTGTGCTCAGGCTCCCTCCATCCCTCCCCTCCTCGCAGTGAGTTTCCTTCAGTGCTTTCCACCCCCCTGGGATGGGGTCCCGCGAAGGTCTCCAGGCAGCGCTGGGCAGTGGACGATGCCTTCCAGTCTCCCTGTGGCTCAGGCGGGTATTGGGCCCCAGTTCCCAGCGCTGCTGGACAGCAACACTGGCTGGAACGAAAAACCTTGCTGACTTCATAGCACCCATTTCCACCGGCACCTAGGCAAATTAGGCCCGATTTTCATTGACAGTAGAAAGGGCGACAGAGTCTTTAAAAAAATTTTGTCTTTTCATGTTTATTTTTGAGAGAGAGAGGACGAGCGGGGAAGGGACAAAGGCAGGATGGGACAGAAGATCCCAGCCAGGCTCCGTGCTGACAACAGAGCCAGATGTGGGGCTCGAACTCATGAACCGAGAGATCATGACCTGAGCTGAAATCAGATGCTTAACTGACTGAGCCCCCCAGGTGCCCCAAGAAAGTTTCCTTTTAAAATAAATGTGCTTAGAGGGCACCTGGGGGGCTCAGTCAGTTGAGCGTCCCACTTCAGCTCAGGTCACGATCTCGCAGTCCATGAGTTCGAGCCCTGAGTCGGGCTCTGTGCTGACAGCTCAGAGCCCGGAGCCTGCTTCAGATTCTGTGTCTCCCTTTCTCTCTGCCTCCCCCCTCCCTGTCCCCTGCTCATGTTCTGTCTGTCTGTCTCTCAAAAATAAATAAATGTTAAAAAAAAAAAAAAAAGAAAAAAAGAAAGCAAAGGCTGATTCGAAGAGACTGGAGTGAACGTGGAGATGTTACTGGGCTCCTCTCCCACTTTGGGGGCCCTGAATGCCAACGCGAGTGGGCCTTTGCTGTCCCACTCAGGGTACAGCTGCCCTCTCAGGGTACCCAAAACTCCAGCGGGGAGAGATCTCTGCCTGGGAGCAGGGAGAGATAACGAGTCTCCCTTTCCCCCCTTAACTCACACCCATCGGCCCCAAGCCTGGCCAGCTTGTGTTGGCAAAAATCTCCCTGTTCCCATCACCTCTGCTCCAGATATGGCCTTGTCTTCGGGAAGGAAAGCATTGCACGAGACTCCTGCCCCACAGCACTGCTGCTCTGAGGGCCGGGAGCCATTACCCCGATACAGAGAGGAAATGGGGGCTCCCGGAGGGGGGGATGGGATTCTTGCTGAAACAAGCATCTTTATTTTTTAAATTTTTTAAAATGTTTTATTATTGAGACAGAGAGAAACACAGCATGAGTGGGGGAGGGGCAGAGAGAGAGGGAGACACAGAATCCGAAACAGGCTCCAGGCTCTGAGTTGTCAGCACAGAGCCCGACATGGGGCTTGAACCCACGAACTGTGTGATCATGACCTGATCCTAAGTCAGATGCTCAACCGACTGAGCCCCCCAGGCACCCCTGAAACAGGCATCTTGACTGCAAAGCTGGGCGCTAACCACTGTGCAGTGCTGCCTTGTGCCAATGGCTCCGTTATGAGCTCCTGGAGACGGGACTGGGGTCTCCCTTGTGCCTGGCATGGGCCTGGCATTCGGCAGGCTTCTAGTGCATTTTGAATGAGTCAACAAAGATGCAAACGAGTGACACTCTGCTCTGAGAGTGACCCAGGAACATCATCCTAAGACACCAAGATGCTGTGGACCTGACCGGTCAGAGGGAATCAACTGGGAATGTGCAGAGCACCTTCCAGAAGGGCTCACCGGCCCGGCCCTGGTGCTTGCCTCTGGCCATGGGGGAGGAGAATGAGGAGACTTACTTTTCTGTTTGAATGTTTATGTTTTACAAGATGCGTATATTCTAAATGTGCTATAATTATGATGCATGACCATGTGCCTGCTCCAGAAATGAATGCGAATGTAAATAATCACCTGGGGAGCTCCTTAAACATGGACTCCTGGGCTGCAGCCCCCGGGGATGGAAGAAGTAGGTCTGGGGGTGGCCAGGGACTGGAATGGGTCCCCCAGGTGATTCTGCTGCAGGTGGCCCTGGACCACACTTTGGGAACAAAATCACCAGCTGGGTCCTCTTCCCACCAGCTACCAGCCGGGCTCATTTGCATGGTCTTTTGCATATATTTGCATGATTTCTCCAGATCCAAAGGAAGCCTCTGTTGGCCCTCATCTCCCTTTCTGCCTGGGCCTAAGGAGAGCTTCTCCCCTCCCACCTCATCCCCCAGCACCGCCCCCATCCCCAGACCTGTGGAAGCCCCTTCCTCCTCACCCCTATTCCTCTAGCCAGAGACGCCATTCTTGTACCCAGTTCCCCAGGGCCTGGCACGCACACGTCACCTCCCTCAGAAGCCTTCAGCACCTTCCAGCTGAAAGTGTGTTCCCAGGCCTGTCGTCCGGGCCCTCTGCTGGGCTCCCAAACACTCCTGCCCGGGCCCCCCCAACCCCCACCACCACTTAGGAGTGTTTCCTGCACCAACCACTGTGCGCCCAGGCCCTCCACCCATCCCATCCCATGCAGACCCTCAGCGACCCCGTGAGACCAGACCCCATGAGGCCCATTTTACAGAGGAGGAAGTAGAGATTTCAGGAAATCACATGATTCGCCAGACAGCAGCGGCTCCCTCCCTCCCACCAGTCAGCCTCCTAAAATGCCCCTGTGGCGTTTTCTCCCTCCTCCTGTTAATGTCATTTGGGTTTTGTCTGGCTTCATTTGCTCCAATTGTGTCTTTAAAATTGTTTTCTGTAAAAACATGCAAACGATCCAGAAATATTTGAGTAAGATATGAATTCTCTGCCTGCCCATCCCCCTCTCCGCCCATAACACTCTCTAGGCTACTGGAACAGTCTGGGGTCTCCTTCCAACCTCTCATGAATTTACATACAGATGTGGTATATACAGATATGCAGGCATAGCATTTTTATTGTGAGACATGTACGCAGAGAAACCATTTAAAGATCAATACAGGGGCGCCTGGGTGGCTCAGTCAGTTAAGTGTCTGACTCTCGATGTCAGATCAGGTCATGATCTCGCGGTTCGTGAGTTTGAGCCTTGTGTCGGGCTCTCTGCTGACAGCACAGAACCTGCCTGCTTGGGATTCTCTCTCTTTGCCTCTCTTCTGCACTCTATTTATTTATTTAAAAAGTTTTTTTTAATGTTTATTTTTATTTTTGAGAGAGATACAGAGTGCGAGCAGGGGAGGGGCAGAGAGAGAGGGAGACATAGAATCCGAAGCAGGCTCCAGGCTCCGAGCTGTCAGCACAGAGCCTGACACAGGCCTCGAACTCATGAACTGTGAGATCATGACCTGAGCCAATGTTGGATGCTCAACTGACTGAGCCACCCAGGCGCCCCTGCTCTCTCTCTCTCAAAATAAATAAATAAACTTAAAAAAAAAAAAAAGAACAATACAGACGCCCATGTACTCATTGCCCATATAAACTGCCAACACTTCTGAGAACCACACCCCTGAGCCCCTCCCCCCAAGCTGCACCCCACTTCTCTGATTCTCTTTGCAGACTGACCACATACATATATATTCTTAAGAAATACATTCAGGATGCTAAGTCATCCTGTGCATCATGGGGTCAACTTCATTAGGCAAGGCGAAACTATTTTCCAAGGAGATCGAGCCAATTATTACTCCTACCCAAAGTGGGTGAGCGTCCACATTGAGCCATCCCTTTGCCAAATGCAGAACTGCTCGACTTCTTTTTTTTTTTTTAATATTTTTATTTCTAGGAGAGAGAGAGAGACAGCGTGAGCAGGGGAGCGTCAGAGAGAGAGGGAGTCACAGACTGAAACAGGCTCCAGGCTCTGAGCTGGCAGTCAGCACAGAGCCCGATGCGGGGCTCGAACCCACGAACCGCGAGATCATGACCTAAGCGAAAGTTGGACACTTAACCGACTAAGCCACCCAGGGGCCCCTGAGCTACTCGACTTCTTAATTTTTGCCGAGCTAGTGGGAGTAACAGTCTAACTCACTGTGGCTTTCATTTCTATTTCCCTGGTTACTAATGATACTGCATCTCTATCTTGTTTCTATCTTCTATATCCTTAGTGATTCTTTGATCTTTTGGATAGACCCGTCATCGAAAGAGTTGTGATGGAATCACTCGTTGTGATAATGGGTTTGCTAATTCCTCTTTGGTTTGTTCCATGTGATTGGAGGTTATGTTACGAGGTGTATGAGTTTAGAACTGTTACATCTTCTTCAAGGTATATATTCCTTCTTTGTTTCTAATAACGCTTTTGCCTTGGGGCGCCTGGAGGACTCCGTCAGTTAAGCCTCTGACTCTTGATATCGGCTCAGGTCCTGATCTGGCAGTTCATGAGGTCGAGCCCTGTGTGAAAGGCTCGCTGTCAGCCCAGAGCCTGCTTGGGGTTCTCTCCCTCTCTCTCTGTCCTTCCCTCACACATTTGTGCATGCATATGTGCTCTCTCTCGCTCTCAAAATAAATAAACATTAAAAAATATTTATGCTTTTGCCTTGGAGCCTCATTTGTCTGTTATTAATATAGTGAAAAGTCTTTTGATTCTGATCTTTTTCTAAAGAAGGACAATTTATTTGCCTCCAAATAAACTACTAGTAGTTGGCTCAGTAAGAGATGACTTGATTTCTTGTTTTATAAATATTTATATTACAGAAACTTTTCAACATCTACAAAAGTACACAGTCACATAAAGTGAACCTCCCTGTACCCATCAACCTGCTTAGACATGTATCAAGTCAAACGATTTAATCCCCTTTGCTCCACATTGCCCATTATTTTGAGGCAAATCCTGCATATATATGAATTAATCCCTAAACATTTGAAGATGTATCTCTCTTTTTAAAAAATTTTTTAAGCTTATTTATTTATTTTGAGAGAGAGAGAGAATGTGAACAGGGGAGGGCAGAGAGAGAAGGAGAGAGGGAATCACAAGCAGGCTCCGCACTGTCAGTACAGAGCCCAATGTGGGACTCGAACCCACCAGCAGTGAGATTATGAGCTGAGCTGAGATCAAGAGTCGGATGCTTAACCAACTGAGCCACCCAGGCGCCCCTGAAGATGTATCTCTCAAAGAACCTAAAAAAAAACCCAATCCCATTACCATCCCATAACAATTCCCTAACATCATCAAATGTCATTTTTTTCTGTTTGTTTAAGTCAGGAATCTTTTTTTTTTTTTAATTTTTTTTTAATGCTTTATTTCTAGGAGAGAGAGAGACAGCGTGAGCAGGGGAGGGTCAGAGAGAGAGGGAGTCACAGACTGAAACAGGCTCCAGGCTCTGAGCTGGCAGTCAGCACAGAGCCCGACGCGGGGCTCGAACCCACGAACCGCGAGATCATGACCCAAGCGAAAGTCGGACGCTCAACTGACTAAGCCACCCAGGTGCCCCTGTTTAAGTCAGGAATCTTAACAAAACCTGTCAGACTGTGTCATTGGCCAATTGAGTCTCCATCTACTAGTTCCTACTCTGTCTCTTATTGTCTTTGCAATTTGAAATCAGGTCATTTGTCCTTTATATAAAACTATTTTGGGGGCACCCATGGGTGGCTCAGTCAGTTGGGAAGCCAACTCTTTTAATTTTTTTTTTTTTTTTTTACCATTGAGAGACAGAGAGACAGACCATGAGCTGGGGAGGTGCAGAGAGAGGGAGAGACATAGAATCCAAAGCAGGTTCCAAGCTCCGAGCTGTCAGCACAGAGCCCGTTGCAGGGCTTGAACTCATGAACCGTGAGATAGTGACCTGAGCTGAAGTCAAACTCTTAACCGACTGAGCCACCCAGGCGCCCCAAGCAGCTGACTCTTGATTTCAACTCAGGTCATGATCTGGTTCATGTGGCTCGTGGGATCGAGCCCCATGTCGTTGGACTGTGTGCTGACAGAGGGGAGCCTGGTTGGGATTCTCTCTCAAAATAAATAAATAAACTTAAGTTTGTTTGATGGGATTACATAGATAATGTTCTTCCGCAGCATATGTGGGCTCTTTCTCTTCTCAGTACGTAGAGGCAATGTGGGGTTTCTGGCTGGTGCGCAAAACCCCATAATTACTATTTGGTAAAGTGTCTTATCTCCTTTCCTCATATTGAGGATTCGATGAGAATTCAGCCAATATTGAGTGAGCACTTACTGAGTGCCAGGCTCCATGCAAGATTCTGAGAACTACAGCAGTGACTACACCATACAACTTCCTGGAGCTAAAACTCAGACCGTGGTGGTCTGCGCCATCCCTGAAAAGATTTGTTAAAATTCAGGGTTCTGGGGCGCCTGGGTGGCTTAGTTGGTTGAGCTTCCAACATTCGCTTGGGTCATGATCTCGCGGTTCGTGGGTTCGAGCCCCGCGTCGGGCTCTGTGCTGACTGCCAGTTCAGAGCCTGGAGCCTGTTTCAGAGTCTGTGACTCCCTCTCTCTCTGGCCCTCCCCTGCTCACGCTGTCTCTCTCTCTCTCCTAGAAATAAATATTTAAAAAAAAAGTTCAGGGTTCACGCCTTGTGAGATCAATCCCCACGATGGGCTGTGTGCTGACAACGCAGAGCCTGCTTGGGATTCTCTCTCCCTCTCTCTCTGCTCCTGCCCTATTTGCACTCTCTCTCTCAAAATAAATAATCACACTTAAAAAAAAAAAAGTAAAAAGACACAAGGGAAGTTTTCCTTACAGAAAATTTTAATTCGATATTTATGTATTTTAATTCTATATTTTAATGTATAAAAGCAAAATATATTATTTATTTATTTTAATGTTTATTTGCTTTTGAGAGAGAGCGAGCGAGCAGGGGAGGGGCAGAGAGAGAGAGAGCGAGGCAGAGAATCCAAGGCAGGTTCCTAGCTGTCAGCGCAGGGCTCAGCCGTGGCTCCAACTAACCAACCCTGAGCTCATGACCTGAGCTGAAGTCGGAAGCTCAACCACCTTAGGCACCCTGGTGCCCCTAAGAGCAAAATATATCTAATAAATATATTTAATTATTTTATTAAGATACTAAGGTATAGGAAACTAATTTGACAATAAACTATTTGTAAAAAAAAGATACTAAGGTATTAAAATATTTTAATTTAATTAAAATTAAAATTTAATTAAAATACTTTTTTTTAGTATTAAAAATACTAAATTAGCAGGGATTAATTCATATGCATGCAGGATTTGCCTCAAAATAATAGGCAATGGGGAGTAAAGGGGATTAAATCGTTTGACTTGGTACATGCCTAAGCAGGTTGATGGATACAGGGAGGTTCACTTTAAGTGTGTACTTTTGTAGATGTTGAAAAGTTTCTGTAATATAAATATTTATAAAACAAGAAATCAAGTCATCTCTTACTGAGCCAACTAGTAAATAAAATACTATTTTATTTAACCCGAGAGAGTCAAAATATCCTTTTCAACATGTAATCGGTAATGAAAAGTTACTTGAGATATTTGGCTCCTTTAAAAAAAGAATGAGGGGCGCCTGGGTGGCTTAGTCGGTTGATCTCGCGGTTCGTGGGTTCGAGCCCCATCCGGCTCTGTGCTGACAGCCAGCTCAGAGCCTGGAGCCTGTTTCAGAGTCTGTGACTCCCTCTCTCTCTGACCCTCCCCTGCTCACGCTGTCTCTCTCTCTCCTAGAAATAAATAAAACATTAAAAAAAAATGAAAAAAGAATGAGACCCTTTCCAAGGCACATGTTTTGGAGTTTAAAAATTTTTATTTATTATTGTTATTTTTTAACTTTACGAGAGAGAAAGGGCTTGAGCAGGGAAGACGGGCAGAGGGGGGAGAGAGAGAGAGAGAGAGAGAGAGAGAGAGAGAGAGAGAGAGGAAGACAGAGAATCTTAAGCAGGCTCCATGGTCAGCAAGGATCTGAGCCAAAATCAAGAACTGGATGCTCTACTCACCGGGCCAGCCAGGCACCCCACATGCTTTTTTTTTTTTTTAACATACTAAGTCCTTGACCTCAGGCGTGTGTTTTGCATTCACAGACGTCTCCACTCCCCTGAGCCCTGCGCCGAGTGGTCCCTGCGGGGTCCTGGCTGCTGGCTGGAGGGCACAGCCCGTAAGTCCGATCCGGATGGCGGGGCCCACGGCGGGAGCAAGGCTGGGCTGCATCAGGTCTGCGAAAAGCACTTTCCGAACTCTGGTACCCCCCAAACTACGGGGACAAAGTCCTACCTGGGCTCAACTCCTGACTGCGCCCCTTCCGCCCGGTCCATGCTGCTCCGTGACCTTGTAAGTGGCCTTCACCTTGAAGCTTGGCTCTGGCGCCCGCCCGGGTCACACGGGCTGAGTCCCGCCCCTGCCCTGCGCCGAGGAGGAGCAACTGAGACCTGGCGCAGGCGTCCGCGGGGTGTCGGTGGCAGGGAGGCAGGGCGGCGGTGGGGAGGTTTGGTGGCGCAGAGAAGGCGGAGCAGGACTCAAGCCTCGGAGACCCAGCAGGCGGGCGGCCGGGCTCCCCGGCGGGGTGGGGGCGCAGGTGCTCCACCCGCGGCCGGCTCGGCTGGGCGCCCGCCGCCTGCAGTCCCCGAGGCCGCCACGGGGCGGCGGTGTGGGACAGGGACCCCGCGAACCGCGCCGGGCCCCGGGGGAAATACAGGCCCCGCGGGGGCGAGGTGAGAATGACTAGTAACCGCATATCTGGCGTGCACTTCCCTGGGGAGGGCTCATTCTGGTTTCTTCCGCGGCAGGAGGGGAAACAGGCGAGGAACTGTTCCCTCCCCGTCTTTATCCAATTCCACCGACAGCTGCGGTGATGGAAGGGCCTGGGGCCCTGACCAGCGGGGGGCCTCGGCCAGGCCGTCCAGCAGCCGGGCCTTTTTCTTCGCCTTGGAAGCCGGGGTTACCGGTGCCTCTGGGGGCTCTGTGGCTGATGGCTGGAAGCGGGTTTTGCCAACTGCCTGGTGCTGAGCCCGGTCACCCCGCTCGCAGGGATTGAAAGGTGAACTTGGAAGGACCAGGATAAAAATATTAACTGCCATTAGCTAAGTACTTAATCCCCTTAACTCTCTCCTAACAGCCCGAGAGGTTGGTGCTGCAATTGCCCCCATCTTACAGATGAGAAAGCTGAGTCTCAGGGACCTGGTGTGGCTTGTTGAAGTCCCACAGCCCAGCAGAGTCTGTCTCCTGACATCCGGGTTCTGTGCTTGCCTCTCTCTAGAAGTCGGCTGAAGTTGAAGGGGATAGGTCTTTTCCTGCTTCCCTCTCGCTTCCCTGGTTCTTGGCTTCCTTCCTCCCTTCCGCTTTCTTCAGCCTCTCCAGCCTCCCCTCCCCACCCTCAGGCTGCCTTTCCCCCCATTAAGACGAGTGCCTTTTACTGTCCACAACGCAGGGGCCAGTCAGGAGCCAGTTGGGAGTCCATGCCCCTGACCGCAGTGGTGGGCTCAGGGCTGCAGGTGACTCTAGCCTGGCCGATGAGGCAGGATCCTGAGACTCTTGTTGAAACTGGTGAGGCTCCTTTCTGCCTAGAAGCTGAGCAGCTGTGAGTCTGGAGCCCAGGTAGGGGTGGGGTGGGGTCTGGGGATGTTATTTGAGCCTCAGCCTTTACCTTTTTTTTTTTTTTTATGTTTTTTATTTATTTCTAGGAGAGAGAGAGAGAGACAGCGTGAGCAGGGGAGGGTCAGAGCGAGAAGGAGATACAGACTCTGAAATAGGCTCCAGGCTCTGAGCTGGCAGTCAGCACAGAGCCCGACGCGGGGCTCGAACCCATGAACCGCGAGATCATGACCTAAGCGAAAGTCGGACGCTTAACTGACTAAGCCACCCAGGCGCCCCAGCCTCAGCCTTTACCTTTAACGGAGCAGAGCCTACTGACCTCCCTGCCCAGGATTAAGGAGTGGGATGCAGCCTTCCCCCTGCCTCCTCTGCCTCTCCACGCCCTCCCCCTCGCCTGACTCACCAGATGTGAGGATTAAAGGGAGGGACCCAAGATGTGGGTCCCTCCGCACCCCCTGCCTTCACTGGGAGAGGAGTTCTGAGCTCTGCTTTGACAGGTGAGGCAGCGGGGCTGAGGGAGGCGATTCGCCCACAGAGGCCCCGTTGGTGAGCAGCGCGGGCCCACGGGCTCGGATCCCATCCATGCCTTCACTCATTCCTCACCCAGCAAACCCCTCCCAGGCCCGCCCGGAGACCAGCTCTCAGGGCGCAGAGGGTGGGCTCTGGAGAGAGATGCCCAGGGCTCAGATTCTGTGTTCTTCACTCACTAATGTATGATCCTGGCAAGTTGTTGCACTTCTCTCTGTGCCTGTTTCTCATCTGTCAAGCAGGGGAGAGAGGGAAGTCCCCCAGTGTCTCCGGGGGACCTAAAGTGTTCTGCCTGCTGAAAGCGGATCCCTCTCCCTAAGGCTCTGCTTCAGCCCAGGCCCTCCCTCTGCAGGCGTATTCTTGCAGAGGGACCCTAGAGGGGTTCAGAGCGCGGACCTAGGCAGCCTGGTCTCCAGTCCCAGCTGGAGCTGAAGGAGAAAGACGTCTCAGACAGCCGAACTGCAGGTGCAAAGGCACTGAGGTTAGAACATGGTGCCTCGCCCAGGGGAGAAGGTTCTGTGGGCCGAACGAATGAGGTGCATGGTCGCGCTCCTAATTTCACCATCCTGTCTCCTTCCTTCTGACCCCCAGGAGGAACTTCTGCTGGGATGGGGCTGTGGAAACATGCAGGGGGTCCTCATTTGAATAAAGCAATGGAGACCGGGGGGCCCCTGAGTAGTACGAGCAAGGGCCCTGGGGTCTATGGGAGAAAGCATGTCCAAGTGGAACTGAGACCCTCCGTTGGAATTAGAACTGAGCCAGGGGGAGCAGGTAGCCCAGCCTTGGTGAAGGGCCCCGGGGTGCCCAGGACTGGGGGGGGGCATCACCAGGAGGCAGGAGAGGTCACGGGCACAGCTTGGCAGTGCCTAGCAGGAGGGGATGGGGTGTCGGGGCAGGCCTTCCACTGCCAGACGTCCCGCACCATGCGCTGGCCCCTCAGTGGAGGAACCGGAAGCTAAAATAGGACTCTATTCGGGGGAGGCCTGAGGCGAGCTGGAGTCACTTCCCTGCTAGAGGGGAGAGGTCGCCTTCGTGTCTTCAAGGCCGGGCTCTCCCCGTGCGGGAGTGGCAGGGTGCGAGGTGACGGCCACGGGCTGGTGAGCGGTTGAGGACAACAGCTGTCGAGGGGGCTGGCAGCCTGATGCCACAGTCATCACCTCCCTCCAGACACCCAGCAGCCCTGTGCATCAGGAGCTGGGGCTTTCCCTATTTCACAGAACAGACCCAGGCTCAGAGACACCAAGTCACTCATCCAAGGTCACACAGGAGCAGCGGCAGAGCCAGGAAGTCAGTCTCCGTCTGGGTGATGATGCCCTAGACGGCGCCCCTAACCACAGCCGTGTACGGGACCAGGACCTCGATTAGCAGAAGGCTCAGCCCTTAACTGAGCACCTACTGTGTGTGGGGCCCTCTGTACATGTTATCTCTGGGAGCCCAGGCCCTGTCCCCTCAGGAAGTCACCATCATCCCCTTTTCACAGATGGGCCTGAGGCCACGAAGGGTGAGGCCTGGCGTGTTCCTACCTCTGTCGGACATCCATGGTACCACACAGCCACGGTCATGGCCTTTCCCCTTCTGGGCCTCTGTCTCCCCATCTATAATTCAAGGAGATGAGATCCGGTCCCAGAGGCCCTGGCCAGCTCTGGGACTCTGAGACATGTGTCCACGAGACTGACAGAGGGCTGGGGTGGGGAGGCCGCCAGGATGACAGGACCCTGCCCTTTCTGCTGCCTCCTTCCTGGAGCGACAAAGTCAGCCCTGGGGCATCCCTAGCCGAAGACTGATTTCTTTCCCCCTGAGCCTGGGTTCTTGGCTGCCCCGGGGGAGGTGAGGTCATCTGTGGCCGCCTCGTCGCCCACCCCCTTCCTGCAGGGACTGGGCCATAAATAGCCTGGTCCATCCTCGCGTGGGTTGTCACTTCTGCTCACCGTGCTCAGTTGCCCATGTCCTCCCTCCCGTCACCTGTCGTGGAGAAGACAGGAGCCACTCCACCCCTTCCGGTTCCCCATCATTAATCTATCCCGCCACCCCCGCCCCCTGCTGAGGCTCCTCTGGCAGCATCTCAGTCCTGCCTGTCTCATTTCTGAGCCTGGAAACTTCGTCTCCTGTTCTTGCGGCCCCATCTGACGTCCTCCAGAGGCCCCGGGGAGGCTCAAGGGCCAGAACCCCTCCGGGCTGCCACTCTCGCTGCCCAGGTCAGTGAGCTTCCGTCCCTGTTCACTCTCCACTCAACCCGCTCAGCCCGCAGCTTCCTGAATGCCTCCCCATCATTCACTCCCCGGCTCTAAGACCGTCCATGGCTCCCACTGCCTGCAGGGAAAGGCCCCAGATCTTCCCCTTCTCACCTGCCAACAGGTTTCCCCCCTGCGCACCCCCTTCTGGCCCCACTGTCCTGTCAGCCAGCCTCTGCTGTGGCTCGGGGACTGAGGGGCCGTCACCAGTTTGCCCCGGAAAAGGGCCACGTTGCTGCGAGAACTTGGGTAAGAGGTGTGGCCTCTCAGAGCCTCCACCTGTGCGGTGAGGGTCAGAACAGAGACTTCCTGCCCCCCCGTCCCCTGCAGAGGGCTGACGGGAACGTCAAATGAGAAATCAAGGGGCGCCTGGGTGGCTCAGTCAATCTGGGCATCCGGCTTTGACCCAGGGCATGATCTCACCTTCGTGGGTTCGAGCCCCGCATCAGGCTCTCTGCTATCAGCACAGAGTCTGCTTCAGATCTTCTCTCCCCTCCCCTCTCTGCCCCTTCCCCACTCACATGCTTTCTTTCTATCTCTCTCTCAAAAACAATAAATTAAAAAAGAGAGAGAAATCAAATGATAAGGCTTTGTAACCTATAAAGCGCAGACAGTTGTCCCGTGAAGGTGGGTGAGATTTACCTCGCACTGTAACCAGAGGCCGGGCAGGCTGCGTGTGACAGGGTAGGGGTGAGTTGCCACCTGTCTCCACCCCACAGGGCCTTGATCGCGGGCTGAGAGGCCACATCCACATCCCCAACCCAGCCCACCTCTCCTCTCTGCTGCTGCACCGGCTCCTTGGACTCTGTGTAGCTCTTCTCTTGTTCGATGAAGTTTCCTTCTGCCTGCCCACGGCCGGCTCTCTCTCTCTCTCTCTGTTCTGCTGGCCACTGTCTCTGCCATTGTCTCTTGTCTTCCTGTCTCTGGCTCTCTCACTGTCTCTCAGTCTCTTCATTTCTTTGTGTTCTCTCACCCTCCCGGTCTCTGTCACAGCTGCTCTGTCCCTGTCACCTTCTCCCACACCAGTGTGTGATACCCCTCCACCCCTCACGGCATGGGCACCACCCACCCCTGGAACCCTCTCCGTCTCCGTGAACTGAGCCCCTGGACCGGGTGTTGACAGGGAGGCCCAGGGGGAGGAGAGCCCGGAGAAGGGCTCAGACAGGCCTCGAAAAGCCCTGGAGCTGAGAAGGGAGGACGGTGAGCTGAGCCTCTGCTCTGCTTGGCAGGGAAGGTTCTAGAAGCATGAGGGACAGGTGCTGGCCTCTGGGCCCTCATTCCAAGTGGCCACTTCCGGTGCAGGTGATCCTAGGGGCAGGTCGGGGGTCAGGAACCCGGTTTCTGGTTGGGCTCTGCACCTGCCCCTCTGTGTGATGTCTCCCTGAGCCTGTCTGTCCCGCGTCCCTGAGGTACCCAGGGGTCCCCTCTTGGCCTCCCTCCCTCTATGAGCGCTGGCAATGGCGTGTGTCCAGTAGGGGCTCCGGCCTCGCTGCCCCGCTGCTCTGACACCTATCACCGTGGCGGACAGTTACGGCGGCTGAGACCAGGGGGCGCTGCTCACTGTCCTAAGCCTAAGCAAGGGGAGGCAGGGACTGCCCAAGCTCTGGCCTGGCAGGGGCATCAGGACCCAGGCCAGAGACCTCAGGGCTGCCTTCCCAGCGCCAAAGTCTGGAGTTGAAGGTCTGGGGGCCCAGCTCCCAGCTACATCTGTACCTGTTTGGTTCAGTGTTGAATCCTTGCTCCTACAGGGTCTTGCTGGCTCATAGTAGGTGCTCAACAAGTATTTGTTGAAGGGAGGAAGGAAGGGGGGAGGGAGGGAGGGAGGAAGGAAGGATGGATATAGAATCTGTACGAGTGATGCTGATGTTGGAGCTGGTGGCCAGGGTGCAGGCAAATGGCTCTGCTTCGGGAGGTCCCCCTGGGCAGGCGGAGGGACTTTTATGTCAGAGGTGAGGCAGTCGTGGGTGGTTAGAAGTGGCTCCTGGAGGTGGCCAGTGCGTACAGGAGGGGACGAAGATAGGCTCAGTCAGTTTTGCCAAGTGCTGGTTCTGTCCTTCCCCACCCTCTCCCCTAGCCCTCCGGCCATCCTTTGACAGAATCCTCTGACTAGAATCCTCAGTTGTCACAACTGTCAGGACCCCGGACATCATTAAGTCCAACCCCCTAACTTCGAAGATGGAGAAAATGAGGTTCAGCGAAGGGAAGAGATTACCCAGGATCACACGGTAAGTCAGAACCCAAGTTCTTTCTCTAGCCTCCAGTGCCTCATACACCGAGAGCTAAGTGCTCTATCTGGGTTCCCTTTTTGCATGGCTGCCAGGAAGCTCAGAGGTCAGTGTTCAAACGGTGTCTCATATGGCGAACCCATCAAAATCCTTTCCGGAAAGCAACCACACTTATTTGGGCCCTCTAATGTGCCCAATATCATACTATCCATGCCTGCTCACATATGAGGTCTCATTTGGTCCATGTGAGCATGTGAGAAAAATAGGAAAGGTCCCTTTTTTTTTTTTTTTTTTACAGATGAGGACACAGGGTTTGGAGACATAATCAACTTGCCCCAGGTCATGTAGCTGGTAGGTGGTAGAGGCAGAATTCAAGCCTGAGGCCCTCTGGCTCTCACACCCAAGGCCGCTCTTCTGGGCAGATACACATGGGGGCCACTCTCTGCTCTTGGCTCCGGCCCTCGGGCCATTGCTGTGGCCTGTGGGGAGCCACCCATTTCTCCTTATCTGAGGGCACCCTCTCAATACACAGCCCCTCTGGGGAAGCTGTGGAAGGGGACCCTGGCTTTCAACCAACCCCTTCGCCATCCTTACGACTCAGGTGTGTACTGTCCTTGTGGAAAGATCCGGATGCTGGGGTTGGTCTGGCCAACGTAGCCCAGAATTCTGTGAGTACGTAGTCAGAGCAAACGGCCACGTGAAGGAAAACAAGAAATAACAACACAAAGTCTAGACAAAGATGTTGATCGGAGCGTCCTGCGTGGTGGAGAAAAGCTAGCGTTTGTCGTGATCTGAAGGCTGGCTTCACAGGGGAGACCTAAGCTTCATTTCATCCCCTTTGTCTCTGTCTTAAAATTTTTAACTTTCTCCTTGGACTTGTGTTTTGTAAGTGAGATCCGACGAGACACCACAGCGCGCCCGGGAGCAGAGAAGGTGAGTGATCCGAAGAAACGAAAAATTTCGCTCTATATTTTTGGTGCCCTGGAGGGCAGTTCTCCCAAGTTTTGAACGAGGGACCCCGCAATTGTGTGGCCGGTTCTGTGTGTAGTCGTGGCAAGGGCCCTGGGCCGGGGTCCAGGACAGCGGGGTTCAGGATTATGCCCCTCTAGGCCTCAGTTTCCCCACCTAGAAGTGACGGGTTGTTCGCTGGGCTCTAGGATTCTACGAACATTACGTAGTCGTTAAAAACTGGAAATAGGGGCGCCTGGGTGGCTTAGTCGGTTAAGCGTCCGACTTTCGCTTAGGTCATGATCTCGCGGCTCGTGGGTTCGAGCCCCGCGTCGGCTCTGTGCTGACTGCCAGCTCAGAGCCTGGAGCCTGTTTCAGTCTGTGACTCCCTCTCTCTCTGACGCTCCCCTGCTCACGCTGTCTCTCTCTCTCTCTCTCCTAGAAATAAATAAAAATATTAAAAAAAAAAAAACTGGAAATACGTAGACGCCATCAATACCAAGGAAAGTTGGAGCCCGTAACAAACTATGGCGGGAAAAGCCAGGCGCAGGAAGAAGGGGCCCCAGGTCGTAGCCGGTGACCTAACCAAGGACCAGCGGAGATAAGGAGCGGCTTTGACCTCGTGAAACAGCTGAGCTGTGTTCACAAGGAAGATGTTTTCAGAAGCCCGGAGGGAAGGAAGCAAAGACAACTGACAGGAATCAGGCCTGAAAGGTGGGGTTTGAGGCAAGATGAGGGGGTGGCTTTCGGATCCATTAGGCCACACCCCCTCTCGCCCCCTGCCCCCCTTCTCTTCCTCTCCTTCTCCCACCTGCTATCCCTCTCTCCATTCCTTCCCTCCCAGCCACCCACCACTGCCCCTGCTGTGACTGAAGGGGGGGTGGGAAGAGGGAGGGCAGGGCAGGGCAGAGGAGGTGTGGGGCGGGAAGATGGGGGTGCGGCGAGGAGGGGCTTAGTGTCTCCCCCTTCAGCCGGCCCGTGTCTGTGATTCCAGACTCCATGATACCTGAGGTTTCTCTACCCCAGAGACAGAGGACCCCCCCCCCTCATTTCAGTGCTGCCGGGAAGTGAGACAGATCAGAGTTGCTGCTTGTCAGCAGCAGGTGGGAGGGCTGTGCGCGGGGAGCAGGTGGGAGAGGGAAGGTGAGTCAGCACCCAGCGAAGCAAGCAGGGGTTTGCAAGCAGCCCGAGTGGCCTTGGGGCCTCCGTGCAGCGCCGCGCCCCTGCCCCCTGCGCAACTCCCGCCTGCACCCTCCCCAGTGCCCGTGCTGGCCCTCCTCTTTGACACCCCAGACAGTCCTTGCTTTTTCCAACCCTGTGTCCTCAGAACATGCCCTCCTGTTCACCCTTAAGATTGTTCCGGGTCAAAGATTCGGAGCCCCAGGGGGCCTGAGTCCGAGGTCCTCTTTAGTTACTGCCGGTTACCCAGGCACCAAAGCATGCTGGGAATGAAGTCGGCAGGAGAGGGGGAGATCGGTGAGGCCCTCCCAGGGGCCCCCAGGGGGAATGGAGGGACATCTCTGATGAGCTGGGTGGGAGGTGAGCACCCCAGGGTGTTCCTGCCTGGCAGAAGGGCACCAACGGAGTCCTGAGAGCGTGGGCAACTGGGAAGCAGCCCTTTGTCTTGCTGAGTGGTCCCTGTGTGCCCTCCGAGGCTTCCAGAGGTCACAGGTACACTCTGGGAAATCTGGATGGGGACACATATCCTCTCAGCCCCTGCCTGGGAGAGGGTGAGTGAAAGGGAAGCGGGCCTCTTGGCTCTGACGGTCCTCACCTTGGTTCAAGCCAGGCCCTTCATTCCTGGGTCTCCACCTCCTCGTGTGTAAAGTGAGACCACCATCCTTATCTACCTGCCCCTTGGTGTTTGGTAAGAGTTCACAGAACAAAGGGATGTGAAGGGGGTCGTGTTAGCAGGAGGCATTAGGACAAGGTATTTGTTGAGGGGCTTGGGTCCCAGGTTCGCTTGTGAGAACTGCTAAAACACGTCGGACGCGCTGTTTTGCCCAAACGGCGGCCATGTTGCCAGAGCTGGGGAGAGGCGATCATTCATAAAGGAGCTCCTGGCGCTTCACAGTAGGGGGCCTTGGCTGCTGGTTCCTTGGGTTTCCTGAGGTGGTGGCACCTTTACGTAGAAGATTCCTGGGAATACGGAGGGTCCCTCTGCTTCTTCATACTTCACAGGTATACAGTTGGCATGTAGCTTCGAGGTAGGGCTGGGAGGAACTCTCAGACTAAAAGGTTCTGTGATAGGCTGCCAAGTAGGGCCACAACCCCACCCCGGTGTGTACACCCTCTGCCGTGTGACTTTACCACGCTCCCCAAAGCCGGAGTCTGATTTCCCATCCTTTGAATCCGGGTTGGCCCCGTGACCTGATGGGTCAATGGAATGTGGTAGAAATGTTATACAAGTTCAAGGCTAGGCTCAAGAGACCCACTAGCTTCTGCCTTCACCCTCTTAGGTTGCTCCCCTGAGAGGCCATGAAGGAATTTGGAGGAAGAGAGGCCCCGGCTGACAGCCCCATCAACTACCTGACCTGTGGGTGCAGCCATTTTGGGCCTTACGGCCTAGCTGACAGCCATCTTGGGCCTTACGGCCTAGCTGACGCTGGAGTGAGGCCCAGAGACATCACACAAGGAAGCACCCCGCTTGAGAAAGAATAAAGCACCGTCGTCTAGGTTTGAGGGCTGGCTTGTTACACAGCTCAGGCTAACTGAAGCCCAAAGACCAAGTCAGGTTTCCCAGCTGTCCCCGAGAGCCCTTCCCACCAGTGTCCTGGGGCCAAATTCATCGGTCCGGCCTGGTGTGTTTGCACGTGTGCTATGTAGATGCAGGCCTTTCCACTTCCCCGGGCTGTAAGGAATTAACTGACATCCACACAGGGCTTTCCCACCACCCATCATCTCTTGGGAGGGAGCTATGGTTCATCCCATTTTGCAGATGATGAAACCGAGGCCAAGAGCAGATGGGTAACTTGCTGGCAGCCACACAGCTAGTGAGAAGCAAAGCTGCGACTCAAGCCCAGGTCCTCTGAAGCCCTCTCGGGGTCTTTCCCCTTGGCTCCCAGCAAGGAGAATCGCAGGTGATAGAGTTCCCTCCAGGGGTCAGAAAGGGACACGGGCGTACCACACACAGACACATTCACATCATGGTGGGTCTCTCTCTCTGTCTCTTCTTCCCAGCTTTCCATCTTCAGCCAGCCTACCCCTAATGGACCATATACTTTATTAAAAATATATAGTTACAAACTCCATTGTCAATCTGGGCTGGACCCGGGGACCCGGAGGGACCCCGGGGAGGGGCGGTCCTCATCCTGCCCCCCTGGGGTCCCACCTCTGCACCCAAACCCAACACCATCCAGGGGCCGAGACGGCTGGTGGCCAGCCGGCTAGCTGGGCAGGGGGAGGGGCTAGGCTTGACAGGCGGGGAGGGGTGGGAGGGGAGATCACGGAGAGGGGCTGCACCTCCTTGTCCTGCGGGTACAAATGGCAGAAGGTGGATTCGGTGCCGCCATCTCTCCATTTATAGATATTTACAAAAGAAAGTCAAGAGCAACAGGTCACAGTCATGCAAAAGAAACGCACCCCCCGCCCTCCCTCCCCCCGCACTAACCCCTGCCCACCCCAGAACCCCATGATGCCCACCCCCCCCAGCAGTCCAGCCGCCTTCCCCAAGGTTCTGAGAGCAGAGGGGGCATGTCCTTGGAGGGTCAGTGGGAAAAGGGTGGTGGGTCTGGGGTCCCCGAGACGCCAGTGGGTCGGCTGACAGGGCGGAGGGTATCCTGGGCTCTGGAGTCACTGGGGAGGGGTCCCGCAGTCTCCGAAGCCCCCACCTCCCTCCAGAAGGTCCACGGAGCCAGGGGCAGCTCTGTCCTGAGTGTGGAGGGGGTGTCCTGGCATCCCACCCCCCCCCTCCCCCGGCAGAGGCTATTGTGGGAAGTGACGAGGGCGGGGCCTGGAGGTCAGATAGCAGACTCCCTGCGGTAGGAGACGTTGTCCAGAGGGAGGGTGGCCTGCATGCGCTCCAGATCCAGGTGGCTGCCAAACTCCAGCATTCGGATGATGCCCGCCTCCTCCTTGGAGCCCGCCTCCAGGCCCAGGCCCGCGGCCACGGCAGCAGCGGCCGCTGCCTCCTCCTCCATCTCCTCTTCCTCCTGGCTCATGAGGGCCAGCTCATTCTCGTAGCAGAAGGCACTGGGCGGCGGCGGCGGGGCGGGCAGCACAGTGATCTTGCTCTCCTGCAGCTCCCGGGCCGAGCAGCAGGGCGTGCCGGCCACCTCGTAGGTCTTGTGGAAGCGCGAATAGTCCACCTTGTAGTGGCTCTTCTCCTCGAAGACCACAGGCTCGAAGCGGTGGCCCCACAAGATCTCGCTGGCCAGGTAGGAGCTGCGGGCCTGCGTGGTCATGGCCGTGGCCTCCACCATGCCCTCGAGGATGACCACGATCTCAAAGTCCTCCGACTCCAGCTCCTCCTTGCCCATGCCGTAGAGTGGGCTGTCCTCGTCGATCTCGTGGACGATGATGATGGGCGACACCAGGAAGATGCGGTCCAGGCCGATGTCGTAGCCCACGTTGAGGTCCCGCTGGTCCAGCGGCAGGTACTCGCCCTCCTGGGTCATGTAGGGCTTGATGAGCTGGGCCCGCACGTGGGCCTCCACGATGTGGCTCTTGCGCAGGTTGCCCACGCGCCACATCAGGCACAGCTTGCCGTCGCGCACCGAGATGACCGCGTGGTGGCTGAAGAGCAGCGTCTGCGCCCGCTTCTTGGGCCGGGCCATCTTGGCCATGATGGTGCCGATCATGAAGGAGTCGATGACGCAGCCCACGATGGACTGGACCACCACGGCGATGACCGCCAGCGGGCACTCCTCCGTCACGCACCGGAAGCCGTAGCCGATGGTCGTCTGCGTCTCCACCGAGAACAGGAAGGCGCCCAGGAAGCCGTTCACGTGCATGATGCAGGGCTTGGGGGCCGCCGGGGCTGCCGCGCCGCCACCCGTCGGGGCCCCACCCGCCGCCGCTGCCGCCGCCGCCGCCGCCGGGCCGGCCTCCAGGTCACCGTGGAAGAAGGCGATACACCAGAAGAGGAGGCCGAAGAAGAGCCAGGAGACGAGGAAGGCCGCCGAGAAGATCATGAGCATGTAGCGCCAGCGCGTGTCCACGCACGTCGTGAAGATGTCCGCCATGTAGCGCTGCGACTTGTTGCTCAGGTTGGCGAAGTACACGTTGCATTGGCCGTTCTTCTTGACGAAGCGGTTGCGGCGTTTCCGCCGGGGCACGTGGGCCTGCCCGTTGCGGCTGTGCCCGTGCATGTCCTGAAGCCGGCGTGGTCACCTGGGGAGACGCAGGGCCTGGGGAGGAGACGCCGGACAGGTGAGATGCCGGCGGCCCGGGACCGACGTCCCCATCGCCACCCCCACCCAAAGGTGCTCACGAGGGGAGCAGGGCCCAGGGCCTCCTCTCCCCGTGGGCAGAATGTGGCAGGTCAGGCTTCTGCATTCAGGCCGGGGGTGTCAGGACCAGAGCCAGCGCCTCAGAGGCCCAGACGCTGAGGCCCCCAGGAGAGAGCCCCTGGGACTGCACCCTCCACTCCAGCCCTCCTTGGCCCCCACCCCCTGGCCGGGGACCTTCCTCATACCCATCGTGGCTCTGCCATCCGTCCCGCTTGCCCCGAGCAGAAGGGAGCTGTGACTGCTCTGGCTCCCCGCTCACCTCCCTGGGTCCAGCCTCTGCCCTCTTGGGTCTCTCTGGGGCTGGACACCCTCATAGGTGGCCCAGTACGGCAGCCAAGGGCCACCTGTGACTTTTGACTTTTAGTTAAATACAGTTTTAACTTCAGTTCCGCACATTTCAGGTGCCTGGTGGCTGCATTACCAGAGTTGACAGAGAACATTTCTATCGTTGCAGAAAGTTCGCCCAGACTGGGCGGGCCCCTGGCGCCCCACCTCAGTCTCTTTCCCGAGCCCGCGTGTATTGAAGAGAAGAGGGTGAAAACACCAACGGTGATGGTCAAGGTCAAGGAAGGAGGAGCCCTGGGCTTTGGCTCCAATGTGGGCATTGCTAGTCCCACGTCACAGGCGAGGGATCAGGGCTCACAGAGGGAAAGTGCCCTGCCCACGGCCACACAGCTGATGAGTAAATCCAAACACAGGTGTGTCTAACCTTCAGGCCCCAGGTGCCATCGACATCTTTGAGCTCACGGAATGGAGACCCAGAGGCAGACGCAGACACCCACTGCCTCATTGTGACACCTCAGAGAACTCAGTTCCCCTCTCTGAGCCTCGGTTTCCTCACCTGGAAAATGGGTATCAAAACCCTACCTCACAGGACCCCAGGAGGTAGCAGGTGCTCGGTTAAAATGGGTCCCCCTCCTGTCTTCCTTCCCTGCTTCTGGAAAGCAGGAGGAAGCTGTCGAGAGGCAGGATTCACCTGTCACCATCCTCAGCTCTTTCACTGGAGGCGGACGGCCCTTACCCCACCCAGTGGCACCAGCTGGGCCCACGGAGGGCAGACCCTCCCCTCCACCTCTCCCTTCCACTGGGGCCCCAGGAGAGAGAGGGTGATGGTGGGGGGGGGGTGCCCAGCCGCTGGCAGGGCTGGGCCTGGGCTCCCGGTAACGTTTTGGCCCAGAATTATATAAGGCTGGAAGTTTCTATTTTCTGTTCTATTCTTCTTCCTGATCTAATTGTGCATCTGTGGCAATGTTTATACACTTCCCCGTTCAGGACAACTCGGTTGCCGCAGCAACCGGTGTGCGCCAACGCTGTAATTTAGAGATCACCAGCCTGGAGCCTGCCTGCGCCTCTTCCCGGGAGCAACTGCCTCCCGCGGCCAGGCCCCAGGGAGAGAGTGAGTCCTGCCCCCCTCCTCCCCCGCCATCACCCCCCACTCTGGGTTCTTCTTCTCTCCCCGCCTCAGAGGAGCTCCCTGGGTCTCACAGTCACACCCTGAAGTCCTTTACCTGCCGCACAACATGGACGAGTTACTTGGCTGCTGGGAGCCTCAGTTTCTTCTTCTGGAAAATGGGACCGGTGAGCCCCATCACTGGTCTGAAGACCTAACAGACAATGCGGGTGTGCAATGCTGGCCCTTAGGAGGTTGTAACTTCCGCCGGGAGCCCCGGACCCTCTCTGTCACCTTCCCCAGAGCCCTAACAGCCTGGGGGTAGTCCTGAAGGAGTTGGGGGAAGCAGGAGCACCTTCTATCTTTAGGGAGGTCTTCCTTCACTAAAATCTCCCTCTGCTCGGTCCCACTGTCTTGAATGCCTCCGTTAGCACCACAGAAGGAGCCAGAACCCGAAGGAACCGGCGATCACTGATTTCAAGACCCTTATTTTATATCTGAGGCTCAGATTTGCTAAAGGTCCTAGAGTGAGGCAGGGTGGACCAGCCCGGAGCTAGGGCTCCTCACACCTGCTCCAGAGTTTCTGGAAGGTTAAGGTGCTCCTGGAAAGAAGAGCATCCTCCCTGGAGCACTTGGTGTGCCGTTTGGGGCCAAAGAAGAGAGGGCACCTGCTTGGCCCTAGCAGGCCCTGGACCCACTGGCCACAGGCCTCAGAGAGAGAGGCAGAGGGGACAAAGCGTGGTGATCTGGCCTTTGACAGGTGACACTGAGGCCCACACAGGGCCGAGGCCCTACCCAAGACCAAGGCCTTACCCAGGGTGCTGGGGACTCCTGGCTCGCTGCTCAAGGGGACCTGTGCTGTAGGAGAAGGCTCTTTATGGGGCTCTCACTCTCTAGGAGGGCCCTGGGGGTGAGGGTGAAGGAGCTGATCTCTGCCCCTGGTTCTCTCTCACCAGCACTGCCCACTCCCCTCCTTCCTGAGCGGAAGTGGCAGGAATCAGCCCAGCCCCATGCTCTGGGGTCGCCCTGAGGCTCTGCATGTCCCTGCCCCACACTCCCCCAGCCCCTGCCTTTCCATCAGGCCATCGCTGCGGGCCTCACACCTCAGCTCAGTGGGGGCCCTGCTTGCCCCCCACCCCTGCGGAGTGCCAGGCCCCACGCCCATCGCTCTGCTCGCGCTGCCTCGCTCTGAAATGTCATCTTAGGGGCCATTGGGAAAGCTACCCCCAGACTCACCCCCTGTCCAGCCTGTCCCCCCGAAGACGCCTGGTTGGTGAGGGCCCTGTCCGCAGCGACCCGCTCAAAGACGCGAACGCTGCTGTCACCGCTAACTCCTCCGGCCGGAACGACAGGCTCACCGCCAGCGCCCCGCACGACGGCCAACCGAAATGTGCAAAGTACTACGCCTGGCATTGTGCTTTCATGTGACAATGGCCGGGAGACGGCCGGGCTTTCTTTCCCTTGTTTGTCACACAGGGCTTCCTCGGGCCCAAGGGAGCAGTGCAGACGAGAAAGGGCACAGATCGTCGAAGAGGAACGACTCGTGTTGTATTAACACGCGGCCTGGTTGTGCAGGTGCCTGTGTTGTGTCCACAGCTAAACCGTCCTTTTCCAGAAGGCAGGAAGCTGGTCTAATTCTTGGGCAACAAGTGTGCCTTGAAATGAACGCCCGGGGAAGAACGCGGGCTCAGCACATTTTCTACGGTGGGGGCTCTGGGAGGCCGGGCCCCTCTCCCTGCCTTGTGGGGGGACCTTGGATGAGCTCTTCCCCTCCCCGGCCGGCTTCCCCTGCTGACTGTTCTGGGTCACCCTGGGACTCTTTTCATGGTAAACTTTCTTTCTTTGGGAGATGCTGGCTGCCTTTAAAAACTTAATGTCCCAAGGGCCGCCTGGGTGGCTCAGTTGGTTAAGCCTCCGACTTCAGCTCGGGTCATGATCTCATAGTTCGTGGGTTAAGGCCCCATGTCGGGCTTTGTACTGACAGCTCAGAGCCTGGAGGCTGCTTCAGATTGTGTCCCCCCCTCTCTCTGACCCTCCCCTACTCACATGCGCTCTCTCTCTGTCTCTCAAAAATAAATAAAAAACATTAAAAAAAAAAAAAAACACCTTAATGTCCCAGGGCACTTTTGGGGAGAGGGGAGGGAGGCTCAGTGGACTTTGGATTCTGGCTCAGGTTGTGATCTCATGGTCTGTGTTCGAGCCCCATATCGGGCTCTGTGCTGACAGCTCAGAGCCTGGAGCCTGCTTTGGATTTTGTGTCTCCCTCTCTCTCTGACCCTCCCGGCTCATGTTCTGTCTCTGTCTCTCTGTCTCTCTCTCAAAAAACAAAAAAAACAAAACAAAAAAACCCCAACATATTTTAAAAAACAGATTTAAAACAATAAAAACTTAATGTCCCTTCTTGGCAAAATGAAGGATTGACAATATTGTGTCAGTTACCAAAAAAAAATTGTTTTCCATTTAATTTGACTGTGCTGTAAACATCCCAAATCTGGTCCATCCCAAACCTAGTCCAGACCTCACCACACAATTAGAGAAACTGAGGCCCAGAGCAAGGCTGTGGCACCGTGAGGCACAGAGCTGTCAACTCGCAGGCACCATCGCCAGCCTGCTCCTTCTCAAGGGGGCCAGACAGCCTGCCTGCCAGGGGTCCAGAGGAGGCAGGAAAGAGACCCCAGTCCTATCACTCTGTTTTCCCTCTGATTTCATGACGCCAATGCTCCCTCCTTGCCCACAACTCCCTTTGCAAAAGCTGATAGGGACCCCTGGGTGGTTCGCAGTGGGTTAAGCGTCCTGCTCTTGGTTTCAGCTCAGGTTGTGATCTTATGGTTTGTGGGTTCGAGCCCCATGTTGGGCTCTGTGCTGACTGCGGAGACTGCTCAGGATTTTCTCTCTCTCTCCCTCTCCCTCTGCCCCTTCCTCATTTGCACTCTCTCAAAATAAACAGACTAAAAAGAAAGAAAGAAAAGCTGATAAAATGAGAGCAGCCCCAGGTGAATCCCGGCGACCTAGCACGCTACGGGGGCAAATCTCCCTGCGTGGACCAGCCCCACTCACGGGAGAATTACTGATGACCGCAGGCGCACCTCACCCCAGCCTCCAGCCCACAGCAGCGGCCCTCCCAGAGACCTGACGGGCAGTCTCCCTTGCAGGGCAGAAGGAAGGGCCAGGAGGCCACACTTAGGGACAGTCAGCTGGCCTGCGGGGCCTCTATGCATCTCATTCTTACTGGTTGGGACAATTGGGGAGGTGAAGTGACTTGCCCCAGGTCATACTGCTCAGCCCTGGGGCCCAGCTGAAACTGTCTACTTCTTTGTGGCTGCTTTCAGGCCAGGCACTGCCTGGTCTATCTCACGGAAGCGACACTGCATCCCTTTGTTTATTTAACAAGTATTTATTAAGCACCTATCACAGCGGCAAGCAGGGTTATTATTTCCCTTCCACGCTGAAGAATCAGAGGCTGAGGGTGGGGGGAGTGGGGGTGAGGACGGGGGTCACGGAAGTGGCAGAGCTGGGATTCTGACTCAGGTCTGGCTGGCTCCAGGTCCCCGGCTCACCTCGGTCCCCAGTCTGGCTTCGGGTTCCCTTCACTTTCCACAGGGCCCCGTGTAACCAACACAGGTCGCTTGTGTCTCTTCCCAGTCCCCCAGCCCCCCGGGCCCCGCCCAACCCCCTCCCTGCCCAGGCCCAGGCCTCTGACTCTTCCCTGGCTGTCCCACCAGCCGCAGCCCTGCTTTCTCTGAGCCCCTTGGCCCTCCCTGCCTGCCTGCAACCCCCGGCTCCTCTCTGACTTCAGAAAAATGACATGTTGGCTAAGCCCCGTGTTTGGGTGGCAAAGCCTGGCCGTCAGTCTCAGCTCTGTCACCTCCTACATGTCCTCTTTGGACCTCGGTTTCCTCAGCTGCAAAGCAGAGACGAGGCTGGAGACACCTACCTCCCGGGGCCCTAGTTGAGACAAACGTGGTAACTACTGGGAACAGAGACACTGGCTGACAGCTTAGCGGGGCCTCACGGGTAAAATGCACAGAAGATGCAGATGACGTTGGTGGCGGCGGTGCTGACGAAGATGACGGTGATGACGAGACAGAGTCGGGAAACCCAGGCTCGAGCCCTGGCCTCCCAACCAAACAGCTCCAGCGGGGGGCTTCTTCCCTCCGTCTGCAGAACGGGGGACCTTGTGTGCTCCGTGGCAGGAGTGCAGGAAGATGTAACGAAACAAGGCGCCTGGCGCAGAGTCTGAAATAAGGCAGGGGGATCTGGTGGGTGTTCCGGGGTCTGATCAGCCCCATTCATCCCTGAACCCCTCGGGGGGTCGGACAGGGAGGCTGACACTTCTCTTCTGCCAGAGGGAGCAGGCAGAGCAGGCCCAGCCTAGGCAGGGCCCAGGTGACTGACTCAGTACACCCAGGCCGGGTTCCAGAGGGCGGGAGGATTTCCCTGGGGGCAGCGGAAGGAATGCACACCCTTGTCCCCTTTCCCAGCCCCGTGGGGAGCACATCCATCTGACTGGATGGCCTGGTTTGGGTGAGGGTTCATTCAGCTCTGACACACAGGGCTGTGCCCGGGGGTGGGAAAGGGGCTCAAGGTCCGGCAGCTGAGCTGTGCTCCTCAAAGAGTCAAAGGGAGGGGCGCCTGGGTGGCTTAGTCGGTTAAGGGTCTGACTTTCGCTTGGGTCATGATCTCGCGGTTTGTGGGTTCGAGCCCCGAATCGGGCTCTGTGCTGGCTGCCAGCTTGGAGTCTGGAGCCTGTTTCAGTCTGTGAATCCCTCTCTCTCTGACCCTCCCCTGCTCACGCTGTCTCTCTCTCTCCTAGAAATAAATAAAATATTTTTAAAAAAATAAAAAATAAAAAACATTAAAAAAAAAAGAGTCAAAGGGAGCTGAGGATGGCTCTAGCTATGGGGGAAATGGTGGCAGCATGTCCCCTCTTGCTCACAGCCCTCTGCAGGCCCCTATCCTGCTCCCCAGGCCCCAGAAGGTCTGATCACCTCCCCTTCGTGAGTCTCAAGAGCCCACATCTTCCCCCTGCCATGGCTTCAACTCTGGACTCTGTTCCGATTTCCACCTGTGTGACCTTGGGCAAATTACTTAGCTTCTCTGGTCCCTGCACTTCTCATCTCCAGGTAGGGCTAACAATAGACCTTACCTTATAAAACTATAATGAGGAACAAATTGCTCGTGACCCGCACAGAGTAAATGATTGCTAAGTGGGTACAAATCACTCCCAGGGCAGAGCAGTCCTTCCCTTGACCTCCTCTCCTGAATTCCAGCCGCAGCTCCTGAGCCCATCACATGGCCCTGCCCCACTGGTTTACGGAGACACCAGCACGGGAGCAGCTGAGCAAGGGCCGTGACCGCAGAGCAAGGGCCGTGACCGCAGAGCAAGGGCCGTGACCGCAGACTCTCCCAAGGCCGGCCCGGAAGTGGGACCAGTCCGCCTCTCTCCAGCAGACTCCTTGACCTCCCTGAGCCTTAGCTGTCTTCATTGGCAAAGGAACGTGGTAATGCCTACCTTGCAGGGTGGCGGTGAGGGCCAGATGCAGACTGTCACTGGTCACAGAGGTGCAGGCCACACAGTGGGTGCTCAACGAACGCCGTTCCTCCCTCACCCTTTCTATGCCCTGAAATCCCCCTGCACACCCAGTCCCTCCCCCACTGGCCCACGGTGTGACATTGCAGAATCCACGCGGAGCATTTAGCAGGCGCTTCCTCTGTGTCGGCCCCGTTCTGAGTGTTTTACACTGATCAATTCCTGCCGTCCTCACCATGACCTCAGAGGCAGTTGCCATTATTGTCCCTACTTTAGAAGAAAATGAAGGCAGAGGGAGGTCCAGCAACTTGTCCAAGGTCACATAGCTCTTTAGTGGCCAAGCCTGGTTTTGGACCTGGGCAGTCGATGCCAGAGCGCGTTCATCAGGCACTCGACGCTCCTGCCCCGAAAAAACACTGCCATGTTGTTTCTTCCATTCGGTAAACATTTCTCAAGCCCTACTGTGCGCCATGGTCTGTGCGGTCAGCCCTTTTGGGAAGGGAGAGTCTGGGTCATAGGGCCAGTGGGAGCCAGGACCTGGTCCCTGATTTTATTTCCCTTTCTTTTTACTTTAATGTTTTATTTATTTCTAGGAGAGAGAGAGAGAGACAGCGTGAGCAGGGGAGGGTCAGAGAGAGAGGGAGTCACAGACCGAAACAGGCTCCAGGTTCCGAGCCGGCAGTCAGCACAGAGCCCGACGCGGGGCTCGAACCCACGAACCGCGAGATCATGACCCAAGCGAAAGTCAGACGCCTAACCGACTAAGCCACCCAGGCGCCCCACCTGGTCCCTGATTTTAGAGCCTGGCGCACAGGAGACTCGGGGCTCCCCAAGGGGGTCAGAGCCCTGTGGGGTGAGCTGCTTCAGTCCTCCAACTCTGCACCCCAGCTCCCAGCTCCCCCTCCCAGCCACTCAGCCAACGGGTGAACAGGCTTAGATAGCAAGTCCCCTGGTGGGGCACCCAAGTGGCTCAGTCAGTAGAGCGTGTGACTCTTCACTGTGGCCCAGGTCATGATCTTGTGGCTTCATGAGTTTGAGCCCTGTGTCAGGCTCTGCACCGACAGCATGGAGCCTGCTTGGGATTCTCTCTTTTTCCCTTTCTCTGCCTGTCTCTTTCTCTCTTTCTCTCTCTCTCTCTCAAAATAAGTAAATAAACACTTAGAAGAAGAAGGAGGAGGAGGCAGAGAAGAAGAAGGAGGAGGAGGAGGAGGAGGAGGAGAAAAGGAAGGAAGGAAGGAAGGAAGGAAGGAAGGAAGGAAGGAAGGAAGGAAGGAAGGAAGTTCCCTGGAATGTCCAGAGAGGCCTTCTGGTCATGGTCACACAGCAGAGCTGGCGGCTAGAGGACCCCAGGGTCACTGCTCCAAACTGCACATGTGCCCTTTACTGGCCCCTGGCCTGCCAGAGAGCTCCCCCCCAAGGATCTCCCTCTATTGGCCAGACAGTCCCACCAAAGGGACTGTCCCCAAACACCTGTGCCCTCCTTCTATACAGGGATCAGAAGGCGAGAGCAGATCCCCGAAGGCTTCCTTTTTCCAGAACATCCTCAGCTCTCTCATTGGTGGTGGGATTCAATCCCCCAGAGCCTCGGTGCGGCTTCTAGGGGCCTGGTCTGCTGCTCATTCTTCCTCCAAAGTGGCTCAGTCAAGTACTATTTATTACACCCTTGCTGTGGGTCCACCCGTGGACTCACCCAGTCTTCTGGATCGGTGGCAGAGAGATGCTGTACACATAAGAGCATCTGCATAGACGGGTAGTTGGTAAGTGTGAGAAGCTGCCTGAGGGAGAAGTTTGGCAGGATGTGAGAGGGGACAAGGGGCTCCAGTTGGGTGGGGGTCCCCTAAGGCCTCTTTGAGAAAGTGACATTGAAATCAAAACCCAGGGAGTGACTGGGGGTCCAGTCGGTGAGGAGCACTGTGTGTCTATGTGATAGGTGGTGTGTAGAACATTCCAGAAAGAGTTTGGTGAGTCGAGAATCTGCAGCAGGCCAGGTAGTGGGAGTGAAATGAGCAAGAAGGGGGGGAGCAAACTTGCCCGGGGCGGGGGGCAGGAGTGGGGGAAAGGACCGCGGAGTTCACCCTCAAGGCCACAGGATACAGGTGGGGAGGTGGTTGGGGTTGGCCTGGTTTGATCTCTTAAATTCCCACGCGGGGCGCGGTGGCGGGTTGCATGGGGCCATTGGGAAGAGGGGTGTTGGGAATAGGCAGGAAGAGGGTGCTGTAAGAGGCCCAGATTTAAGGAGGGACTGTGTCCAGGGTGTGAAGGCTGTGGGTGTCCGGGTGACGAAATCCGCAGCAGCCTGTCAGACCCCAGGTCCGGCGCAGTCATTAGGTGCTGATTGCCTGGGACGGTGTTTTAAGTTGCACAGAGGCAGCAGCCTGGGGCAGGAATGCCCGGAAGAGGAGTTGAGGGACCTGGGGCTGCTGAGCCCCTCCTGCACATGGAGGGGGGACCCTGATGGGCACCGCAGCAGAGAGAGGACAGCGGGCCCCCAAAGCCAGAAGAGGGGTTTTGGCAGAGTCGCCCGGCTGGCCCTGCCCAGCCCAGCCCACGCAAGGCTGGCGGCCCCACGTCCCTTCTCCATTGGATCCGTCCCTCCCGGGCCACAAAGGGTGAAGTGAGGACATGGGCAACGGGAGAAGGCAAGGCGTGGGCACAGCGGCCGAGGGGGGCCGGGGCAGGGGTGTCCCAGCAGGGAAGGGGGCGGGCTTGGAGATCACCGCCCCAACCTTGGTCTCTCAGCAAACCAGACTCCAGGAGCTGGGGCTGCTGGCGGGGTAGGGGGTCCCCCAGAGCTGTGGGGCGTGGGGGCTTTTGTGCCTCACTCACCCTGGCACAGGGTTCTCTGGATTCTCCGATGGGCCCACAGGCCACACCCAAGAAGAGGTGTGGGAAGAAGGGAAGATCAGGGGAAGGGGAGTCGGAGCCAAAGTCCCAGGCTTGCTTCCTGCCTTACTCTGCGAGGCCCGGGGTGGCTTCCGAGAGGCACAGGATGGACCGTCCGAGGCACTTGGGGGCGCCCCCGGGACCTCAGCCTGCAGACTGTCATAAGCAAAGGGAGTCAAGTGCCTTGTATGCCCAGCCCGCCCTGGAAGCAGCCAGTGCCCACCGATGAATGGCACATCGCACAGCTGGGGCGGGGGGGGGGAGGGGGGCAGTAGGGAGGAGGGAGCCCGGGAAGGAGCGATCTGGGTCTTCAAGATGTGTTTTTAAGCAAAAAAAAAAAAAAAAAAAGGCAACCGTGATGAACGTTGAGTATAGTATCTACCATTTGTGTAAAAAAGGAGAGAAAGAAATTTATAGGCACGCATATTTGCTTGTCTGTGCTTGTCTATGGATGGAGACCCAGGAAACTGGTGACATTGGCTGCCTCCGGGGAGGGGAAGCAGGTGGCTGGGGATGGGGTGGGAGGAAGAATTCTCACTGTATTCCTGTTTGTGTCTTGTTAATTTTAGAACCTTATGAATGTATTACCTACAGAAAAAAAGACACATAGAAGGTTTTTAAATTAATGCATACATATGTGTATTTTTCTGAGAAGGCTGAGAGCATTCATAAGGTCCTGCAAAGGGCCCGTGATCCCAGAAAGCCTGAGATGACTTAACGTCTGTGCTGTGTGGCCGTGGGGAAATGCCTTAACTTCTCTGAGCCGCGGCCAGAAAATGGGGAGGAATCACGCCCACTTCTGGGGCATGCCGCGAAGGCGAATGGCAGCCGTGGATGTAAGAGTTTATGAACCGTAAAGCGCAGGAGCCCTTCTTGAAGGGGGTGCCTTGCTGTCATCCACGGTCCCCTCCAGGGTTCCTCTCCAGGGCTCGGCAGCTCTGAAGGAGCCCCTGCCCTCCTCCTTGAGTTCTCGCGGCACGGCCCCCTCCCCTCCCTCTCCCCCCTGCAGCCTCCAATGCACACCTCTTGCAGCACCCGGGCTGGTACTCTCAATCCCACCTGGGTTCAAGGGCACCGCCCCACACCCTGTCGGTCCAGCCTGCTGCGCCCTCCCTGACCAGACGACTCCAGGGCCTCTCCCACTGCGCTCCCACGTCCATGTGGGATGAGGAGCCACGTTGCCCGCCCCCCTCCCCCACTTGCAGCCCCCTGGACTTCCCACAACATGGCCCTGACCTCTCCTCCGCCCCCACCCCCATCCCTGGCCACTCAGGCCTTTCTTCTTGTTCCTCGAACACAGCAAATGTATCCCTATCTCTGGCCTTCACGGTGGCCGTCCCTTCTGGTTGAAAGGCGCCAAGACGCCACTGCTCACACACCTTGCTACGTTCAGGTGTGAGTCAGAGCCTGCCTCCTCCAGGAGGCCCCCCCACCCCCACCCCGGTGCTCTCCGTCTGGGTCCCGAGCCTCTGGCATCTATGCGATCCGAGCCCATCTCATTTACCATCCCCCGAAGTGCTGGGATCTTGAACCTCTGCTTCACCCCCGTGACCCCCGGTGCCTGGCTCCAAAGCGGACACTTAGCAAACCTCTGACGACTGAGAGACCAGATTAATTTCGGCTCGTCATAATTCCCGCGAAGGACCTAAGCAGGGGATGTGACAGAATGTGACCAAGGAGGAGTTATTCCTGTCACCGTAGTCAGGGAGAACCTCTCAGGCGGAGGTGGTCTCTGAGTCGAGCCAGATGGGGACCTTCTGCAGCATCAGAGTGAGAGCAGGACGTCTGAGGCCCCAGGGCCTTTGCCTCACCCTCCCACGAAACACAGCCTTCTCTGAAGGGGTCCCCCAGGGGTCCCCCAGCGGGGTGGGCAGGATGTCCCCATTCACACCAAGGGCTCTAGGCGCAGAAGAGCAGCTCCAAGGACTGGGAGAGGCTGGGGCGGGCGGACAGGCCTCAGGAGGGCTGGAGAGAGCGGCCCCTGCTTCTACCCCAAGGCTCCCGCTCATCCTCAGACACGGGTGACTGTCCCTATCATGAGGCCCAACACACACACAGTGCTATGTGCTCACCATTCTCACCATCTGCCCAGCCGGCTCCCAAGGCCAGAGACTCACAGACTCCATTCATTCATTCATTCATTCATTCATTCATTCATCACCCTAAACGTACGCCGAGCGGCAGGGACATCTGCCCTCCTGCCTGGTGTGTCTCCCACTCAGCACAGAGCCTGGCCTCGGAGCCGCCCTACAAACCGCCGAGGGATGAATGAACATTTACTAAGCACCTACTATGCGCTCGGGGAAGAGAAGCGAGTAGGACACCACCATGCTTTGCGGAGGTCCCCGTGTGTGTGACGATGATGTGAGGCCCAAGACCAAGGGTCTGCAAGGTCAGAGGGCTTAGGGAGAGGTCCCCAGGAAGACGTGGGGCCAGCAGGGAGCGTGAAGAAAAACCAGGGCTGGGCCAGGGCGGGCCAGAGGCCCTGGGGGGGTTGTCTGTCTTCATAGCCTGGAGCCAAGGTCACTGCTGGGCCAGGGAAGGGAGGTCTGGGGGCAGAGCAGTGGCATCCTGGAATTCTTGGCACTTACATTCCTAGGAACTGAGCGTCCTGGAGAAAGAGGAATCGGCAAACGGAGCTTGTCCCTCAGTGCTGCCTCCAGGGAATCTATACGGGGCGGGCGGTAGCTTTTAAACTTTCCCACTGAGACCCAGGGTGAAAACCAACATACCCCACATTGCTACTAGTTACACTATATATATATATATATATATATATATATATTAATTTTAATTTTAATTTTAATTTTAATATATATATATATTAAAAGCTGTAAGAAGAGTGTCACAAAATAATACTTAGCCTCACTACATGGGAAGCGCTGGGGGTTTTCTTTTTTATTTCATTAAAAAAAAAAAAGAGGAGTGAACTTAACAAAATCAATTTCACAGCCACTAATGGATCGGGACTTGCGTGTAATCTAAGAGCAGTGGCCCGCCGGCGCTCAGGAGACGTGATCGGGTTGAGAGGGGGATCTAAGCCTTGTCTACCTTTTTTTTTTGTTCCTGGTGTCCCTGGCTGGGCACAGTCTGCCAGGGCCTGTCTTGACCACAGCTAGGACCATGGGCATTTGCAGGGCACAACTGTGGGGAGAGTTGTTGGAGGTGGTGAGGGAATACTTGGCCGCACGGAGGCCCAGACAATGAGGACTCTGGGTTCTGGGTCTAATCCCTTCCCTTGACCCTGTATTAGAACCTGCTGCTGTCCTCCTAACAGATGTCATTCAGCAGCTGCTTGCATACCTCCTGTGACAGGGAGCTCACTCCCTTATTAGGCAAGCACCTGAGTGTGGGGAGGGAGCCTCTGCCGTGCTATTCATGAGGCTGATAACTGCGACCCCTCTCCCATGGCTGGTGGGCCATGCTCCAGTCTCCTGGGCCATCACCTCAGGGGCCCAGGCCAGCTGCAGCATGAGGCCATGCCGGCTCTCTGCCCCACCTGTTTCCTTCTCCTCCTTGTTGCCCAGCGTCTGGGGGATGGCTCTGAAACCCAGCCAGAGAGGCTCTTTCCAAGGTCAGGTGGCCCAAGGACCTGCAGCTGCACGGCTTGGCGCTGGTTCTCAGCCAGCCCTACCCCCACCCAAGCAGGTCTAGAGGATTTGACAGAGAGTTCAGGCGCTGACACTGAAGATGATCAGAGATGTAGTATCTGAAGGTGACAGCCAGCGAGTGTGGGGGTCCGGGGCCTGGAAATCTGCCAGGAGGCACCACCGACTGGTCAACAATAGGCCGGTTACAGTCAAAGCTCACGAATCTTCCGGGGATGGAGGCTCAGAGAAGTGAATAGGTTGCCCAAGGCCACACAGCTACTCAGCAGCAGAGGTGGACTTGAACCCAGATCTGTCTCCCACCCATAGGTCTCAGCTGGGACTAGTGAGTCCAGAGGAGAGAAGTCTTGGGGGAGGGGGAAAGTCAGCAGCCTCTCCTGTAGGGAAGAGGCTGGGTCCCTCAGAGCGAAAGCCAAAGCGGGAGGCAGGTACCAACTGGTAGAACCTTCCAGACACAGTGGGCTGCCCCCAGGAGATGGTGAGCTCCCTCGCAAGAGGAGTTGGGGCACCTGGGTGGCTCAGTCAGTGAAGCATCCGACTTCAGCTCAGGTCATGATCTCATGGTTTGTAGGTTCGAGCTCCCATCAGGCTCTGTGCTGACAGCCTTCAGATTCTCTGTCTCCCTCTCTCTCTACCCCTCCCCGGCTCACACTCTGTCTCTCTCTCTCTCTCAAAAATAAATCAACATTAAAAAACATTTTTTTTAGAGGGGTCTGTGCCCACGTGTCAAAGTGACTGAGCCCCCTCCCCTCCCCCACCTTGCCACCCAGAGCCAGGGCACCACCAGCTCTATGCCTGCCCCCTCCCCGAGGAGTTTCCAAGTCACTGGCCCCCATTCCATCTGTCCCCTGGGCTGAGTGGCACCTTCATTCTCACAGGGCAGGGGCTTGGACCTCTTTTCAGGCCTACAGTGGGAGTTTGGAGTAGAGGTAGAGGTTGGGAGGGGAGTGGCAGGGTGGGGTGGGAGAGAGACTTTGCCGGGTGGGGGGGGTCCCAGAGGCCAGATGGTAAAACCCAGTGCCAATTCTGCCACCATACCAAGGTTGGGTAAACTCCCTCCCCAAGGCCTCAATCTTCCCAACAGTAAAATGGGACAAGTCCCTCAAGGTCAGGTCCCCTCTCCTCCCTGGCCTAGGGGGTCTCCTCCCACCTTGGAGCCCAGGTGGAACCGGGCTGGGGTCTGAGAGCACATGGGGCAACAAAAGGGAAAAGCCAAGCAGAGCAAGCCCCCCCCACCCCCCCAGGTTGCCTCTGTTTCCCGGAGGAGCAAAAGTCCTTGTCTCAGTCAAGGTCAGGAAGGGTAAGTGGGTGGCAACCTTGGGAGGCAGAGGGGTCAGGAGGAGCCCAGGGCCAGGCCAGCCCCGGCTCTGCCACCGTTGCTGGGTGACCTTGGGCAATTCACTGCGGTCTCTGGGCTCAGCGGCTCCATGCCCTAGCAGAGTGCTGGAAAAAGTGCAGGTGTGGGAGCCCGAGGGGCCACCGGAAAAGGCTGGGGAGACTCTTCTCCATCGTCCCAGGCCCAGGGGTAAGTCTGCTCAACTTCACTCCCCACGCCCAGCCCCATCTCCCTTCTGCCCTTGCCAAGGTCCCTACTGGGCCCACCCGAGCAGGCCCAGACCAAATCTCCCAGCCGACGGGGCGCCGCCAGGCCCTCTGCCTGCACAGCTCCAGCTGGTGGCTGAGCACCAAGGACCGCCCGTCTAGGTAGCCTCTCTCTTTGACCTGGCAGCGCCCCTCACGGACACGTCCCCTCCCCCTGTCCCCCAGGACCGGATTTCCGGCTGCTGGCGCAAGAGCTGGTCATCAACTGGCCAGGTAGCCAGAGGGAGGAATGGGGGGCGGGAGGGCGGAGAAGGGGGAGCCCCAGGCTGGAAGAGACGCACGCTTCCTCCCGCAGCAGGCCAAGGGGAGGGTTCCAGAATGGCTAGAACTGGGAGCGTTCTGGCAGGGCGAGGGCATACCGCTGCGTCCACCCCGCCGGACCTTGGGCAAACTCTTGCTTCTTGCTGAGTCTCAGTTGTCTCAACTGGGGAGCGGGAGTGATGGCCCCCATGGGGTAGGAAGGAGGACCCAGTAAAACCATGGATACAAAGCCCTGCCCAGAGCCTGGCACTGGGGGTCTGTCCCCGCTCCTGCATCAGGACCCCCCAAGAAAACCTCCTTGCGGCCTGGCCATGAAGCAACAGCACGGCGCCTCCAAGCAGCTGGGCGTCTAGGGGTGCGCCCCAGGGAACGCGTGAGAGCATGTGCAAGGGTGCGCCGGGAGGGGTGAGACAGGGGGACATGAGAGGGAGACAGCGCCACACCCCAGCACCCCTCTCCCCCATTTGCCTGTGTGCTCCGAGACAGAACAGGGGTCTCAGAATCAAGCAAAACCCACCCGCTCGGTCCCAGCCGCTTTCTGTCTGCGTCCTGCCGGGCACTCCCCCTCGCTGGGACCTCAGTTTCCCCTCTCATAATCAGAGAGAAGCCCCGATGTCCCAAGTCTTGCAGGTTCGCCACAGGGACCAGAGAGGGCGTTGCAGGGGCAGAAGGGCCCCAGGCCCTTGAGAGTGCGGGGCCGAGCCCCAGAGCCAGCTGGAGCACGAGCCCACCCTGCCCCCCACGCCGCACCCCACCCACCACCCCGTGAGCCCCGAGTGCGCGCCGGCAGGAGCGCGCGTGTGTGACTCAGGGTCTATTCATAGCTGAGCTCCACCAGCTGCAGCGTCACAAGCAGAGGGGCCTCAGCCCATATTATTATTTCAATTACCATCTGAATTAAAAGTTTGAGCAGCGATCAGCCCACGTAGCAAGGGGAAGAGGGAGCAGGAGAAAAATAAAGATGAAAAGGAGAAGAAGGGCTGCGCCCGGAGATTCCCCCCACACCCCAAGGAGGGCTGAGTCGCCGAGGAGGCTTAAAGGTTATGCCAACCTCCAGGATTGCTGCCTGTCCCTTCCTGGGGCCCAGGGTCCTCGTGGGGATGGGAGGAGCGCTTTGAGATGACAGCCCAGCGGCTGCTATGAGGTGAAACAGCTCATTGGGTCCGGATTCTTGGGCACACAGATGAGCCTACCGAGCTCAGAGAGGGTGAGGAGCTGACCTAAGGTCACACAGGGAGCCACGCCCAAGGCTGCTAGGTCCAAGAGCCTCCTCTCCTGCCAGGCAGGTCCCACCTACAGTTTCCCCTGACTTCACAGGGTGTATGACACGGACATCTGTGGGTGTCTCTGGGACGGGACCAGGACCAGGCAGGACAGAAGTGGGCCCGCTGTCCCTCCTGATAACTCTTCCTGCTCCCTTCTCCGCCAAGGCCGCCTTTCCCCCCTCCTCCACAGCCCTAGCCTCGAGCCAGCACTCTCTCAGCCCTCGGCCAAACCGCCGAGCCAAACCACGGAGCCTCCAGGTCCAGCCCTAACACCCTCATCCACCCCAAGGAGCCTCCTGACTCACCGGTGCAGGGAAAGACCCCTGGCCCAAATCTGACTCTCTGGGCACCTTTGGGCGGGTCATTCTTCGTCTCTGTGCCTCAGTCTTCCCATTTGTAAAGTGAGTTCTCCCTTGGGTGCACGTCTAGAACTATGCCTTCAGAATGGAGCCCCCAGAGGATCCTTGAGGGGGTGTCATGCTGTGGGGGCGACACATCAGCTCCTGCCAAGCCCCAGCCCAGGGGAGGGACTTTTTTCCACTCTTTTCTCAAGGAAGTTCCAGGGACAGCCCCCGAGAATCACACTGGCCAGGACTCAAATCCAGACTCATTCACTTCCCTGCTGTGTGACCTTGGGCAAATGCCAAAGGCTCTCTGAGCCATGCCCCCCCCACCCCCATCTGTAACACAGGGACATCAAATCGACATTGCGGGGCTGTAGGGAGGATTGCAAGAGGAAGCGTCTGCAAAGAGCTCCCAGGCCCAGGCCAGTGCCACTCAGGTAAGCAATGGTTGCTGCTTCCCGGTCCCTCCTGGGATATGAAAGACTCCCGGGATTTTGGAGGCGGGGCCGCCCTCCAACCTCGCCCAGAAAGCCGGACTCACTGGGTCAGGATTCTTGGCAGGGACTCTTTTGGTTGTGCTTAAATAGCTCTGGGAATGAGCAGCTCACTATTTCACAAAACATCCAGAGGCTCCCCTTCTCTCTCTCCCTCCAGCTCTGGGAATCTTCTAGAAGGGGCCGTAATCTTCTAGCTTACCCCCAAATCTAGTCTGTCTCTGCTTGAGGCTGCTTGAAACCCGCTTTAAAATGAGCCCAAGGGGCGCCCGGGCGGCTCAGTCTGCGTCAAGCTTCCGACTCTTGATTTCAGCTCAGATCATGATCTCACGGTTCGTGGGATTGAGCCTCACGTCGGGCTCTGCTCTGCACTGACAGCCTGGAGCCTGCTTGGGATTTTCTCTTTCTCGTTCTCTCCGCCCTTCCTCCCCACTCCCTCCCGATCTCTCTCTCTCTCTCAAAATAAATAAATAAACTTAAAGAAAAAAAAAGAAAAGAAGCCCGGAAGGGAGCTCTTGAAGCTGACCATATGCAGGATGGGGTTAATGCCCAGGGATGGGGGAGATGGTGGGATCCGAGAAGCAGGAAGGGAGAACCGAGGAGGCCTCAGTGAGAACAGGGCCCTCAAAGCTCCTGGCTCCTGGCCAGTCTTGCTGGAGTGTTCCACCACGTATGCGTCTTCCTGACTGCCTATCTGCTTCTGGGCAGGGCTGGGAACCAGGAGTCTGGGGCTCAGGCCCCGCCTCTACTTCCTCCACCCCCTCAACCACTACTGTGGCCTTGGGGTGGGGGTCCACTTCCCTCTCTGGGCCTCAGTTTCCACTTTTGTAAAACAAGGACATCAGACCAGCGATTTAAGGTCCAAGCCCTCTGTCTGTACTGGGATACTGTTCTAATGCCCCCTCACCTCCAGCCCAGGCTGCGGGGGGGCCACGGGGCCCCCGAGAGTCTGTGCTTTCAGGGCCAGAGACCCCGTCTCTTCCCTCGTCTCTAGTACCTCTTTCACACTGAGTGCCTTTGAGGGCTCTGTCGTCCCCCATTTGACAGGTGAGGAGATGCAGGTCTAATGAGGTAGAGTCACTTGCTAAAAGTCACAGGGAGCCACTGAAAACTCAGAGCTCCTCCTCTGTGCCCAGGAGAGCGGCAGGACCCAAGGGCATCTTTTTTCAGGAGAGTCACCAAGATCTTGAGTGTCCAACTGCCCTCCACACAGATGTAGACACCGCACAGGGCAGGGGGGTGGGGGTGGGGGGACCTGCCCAAGGTCAGGCAGCAAGGCAATGACAGATTGTGCCGCACTTAGGCTGCCCTGCCTCCCAGGCGCCACCTAGCCTGGGGGACAGCGACATGGCCCGACCTCCTGCCCTGGCCCTGGGATCTTTCCAAGATTGGAGCCGCTGATCTGCCTCGAAGACCCTGCTTGCCTGCTCCCCAAAGCTCACCGCACCCCCCCCGACCGACACGGGGGACTGAAGCCGCTAGAGTGAGAGGGGAGACAGGAACGAAAGTTGAGACTTGGCCACTTGTCCCCCACCCCGGCCCTCCGGCCCTCCCTCTCCTCGTGCAGGGGGAGCGGCGGTGATGTAATGCACTCGGCTTTGGTCCCCGGTGCCAATCTCAGAAGAGAGACGACAGATTGCGTGAGCCAAATTTGGCATCCTAGGGGGAGAGGCATGAAAAGTGGAGATGTGGAGGAGAGGAGCGAGGAGCCTGGGGAGGCGCGGGAGAAGCCCCCGGCCCAGCGGACCCCGGAGTCACCTCCTCTCCCGCCACCCTCTCCTTCCCTCCGCCGGAGCCCACCTGGCCTCGGGGTCCCCCCCATACACACTCTGGGAGACCAGCCCGGCTCCTCTTCCCCGGACCCTCCAGCCCCGGGAACTGCCAGTCCTCCCCCCCCCCCCCACCCCCTCGCAACACACCGCTCCAGCTCCGTTTCCCACCGCCACGAGTCTCCTGGTTACCATGTTGCTGGTTGTCATGTCACTTCCATGTCCTCGTGACTCAGTGGTCCCCGCAGAGGGGGCCCCTCCTCCTCACACCCCCCTCAGCACTCGCCCCCGCCTCCCCCAGATCCACATTAAGCACCAACCCGCCCTGTAAGCCTACACTGCTCCTCCTCCCCTTCCTTCTTATCCTAAGCTAACAAATCTTTCCACGGCATCTCCTAGAGCTACTTCCTTCTGTGTTCTGCAAATGGCTAAGAACCTACTATGCTCCAGGCTTTTGCGAGCTGCTTTCAGAGGCCTGACACAGTCTGCAAATCACTCAGCAACCCAGTGGAGACGGTACCGACAACCCCATTCTCCAGTTGAAGACACTGAGGCCCAGAGAAGTCAAGCCAGCTGCCCAAGGTCACCCAGCAGATACTCAAGGCCAGCTCTGTCTGTTCCCAGTCACCCCAAAGGCCTTTACGGGGAGAGGAGCTTCCTTTTCAAGGGTAACCAAAGCTTCCCGAGGAAGAGCTCCCAAGCCCCCAGGTCCGCCTCTGATTCCTGGACATTCGCCTCCTTGCAGTCTTCTATTTGAGGCCACAGACTCCCTCTCCGTTAGCTGTTCACCTTCCCAAAGGTAAAAAGGAATCCTTCCTGCGGGTCTGCCCAGAACTTTCCCATCTGCGAACAGCCCTCAGCTCATTTGAGCCCTTGGAGGTCAGTGGGGCAGGGAGTTGTGTCCTCATTCCACAGACGGAGAAGTTGAGGGTCAGGGAGGAGAGTGACTTGCTCAGGGTGCTGGTCCTTCAGCTAGTGAGCTGATTTCTAGGAGCCTGAATGTACGGTATGCGAAGCCCGCTGCCCAGTGTGAAAAGCCCCAGAAAGAGCCCCCCTCCCTGTGGAAAAGAGTCGAATGTTCTAGGCTCCGAGTTGGCTATGGGTCAGCTCCAGGGCCAACAGCCTTTGCTCATACCACGTTGCAGCCCGGAACCTTCTCCCACCGCCCTCTCCTACCTTTCGCTCCTCTCATCCCAAGGCAGGGCCCCAGTGTGGCTCTCGGGGCCCCAAAGTCCCCCCAGTAGCTCCCCAAAATTCCCGAAGGAAGCCCTGGAGGTCACAGGACTGTACGTGGGGAGAAGCAGAACATTTTACACACGCACGCGCGCATACACACACAGAGAGATCTGGCTCCTCTCTGGGTCTTGCCCGCATGGCCCTGGGACCTCCGTTCCTCAGTTCCCTGTCCCCCCAAGCTGTCCTCATGGTCTTAAGGCCCTCACCCGCCAGCCTAGCCAGGCCAGCAGTGTGATGCTGATGTTGGTGGGGAGACAGGGAAGTTTCCCGGCTCTGGGGTTCGTTCAGACCTCTCTTTCCTCGCGGGCTCTCCTCCAGGGAGGGAAAAGCAGTCTTTGCCTCTTTCCACGGCTTCCGCCTCTGCCTCATTTACCGGACCCCACCCTGGGCTCACCTGGCCCCAAGTCGGTGTTCAAAGCATGAGAAGTGGGATGCTGTTTGCCGTCACATCAGACGGCCAGGGCCGTTTGCAAACAGGTTGCAGCTGGGGGAGTGGAAAGGGGACCCCCCCCCAGCCTTTGCCACAAGTCACCTGCCTTGAAGCTCCTCAAAACCCGCTGACAAATGGGGGTGGGTGGAGGCAGGGAAAGGTCGTGGCCGGGGCAGGAGGTCAAGGCCCCTTGCGCCTACTTCTCTCCGCCTTTCGGGCCACAACCCAGACCTTCGCGCTCCCCACCGACCCAACCTACCGACCGACCCGACTGACAGAGCGACAGACTTGCCGGCTCCCTTACGGCCCCCCCCGCCCCCCCCCTCCGCCACGCAGGGGAGTAGCCGGACCGCGCTCATCGCGCGCCTGGAACCCGAGACCCGCAGGGATAAGGGTGCTGAGCGGGCGGGGCCCGCGGAGCCCAGACGGGACACACAGACACGCGCGCGGCCGGACAGACGGACGGACAGCGCCAGCGGTGGGCGTGCGCCAGGCTTACCACGGGGCGGAGGTTCCGACGGAGGTCCAGGAGGCGGCGAGCGGGCTCTACATCCCCCGGCGCAGTCGGGCGGGCGGCGTCCCGGGCGGGGAGCGGGGAGTCCCGGCGCCCCCTCCCCGCGAACTCGGCGGGCCGGCCCCGCCCCCCTCCCCGGCTGCAGGCGGATGTGTCCGTCGGCGTCCGGGTCTCCGCGCCTCCGGGGCCGTCCCGCGCCGCTCCCCGCCGGCCGCCCAACTTTCAGCGCTGCCCCGCGCCGCGCCCCCGGCGCCGCCTGGGCGTCAGCATCGTCGGGCCGGGCCCCGGCTCAGAGCGCGGGGGTCCGGGGGCCCATGGCGCTCGGCCGCCCGCGCTGGCGCCCCCGCCCCCGCCCCCGCCGCAGCCGCCCGCCCCCGCCGCCCCCTCCCCGCTGCCCCGCGCTGTCCCCGCCCTGCGCTCCGCTCCCGCCCCGCCGCACTGTCCCCCTCGGCCGGCCCGGGGTCGGCCGCCACCTCCACGGGCTGCCTCTCCCCCACCCCGGATCTCTGTCGCTCGGTGAGTCTCCTCTTCCCCGGTGCCGGTCTCTCCGTCTCTCCCTGCGGGGTCCCTTCGTCTCCGTCGCCCTCCCAGTGTCTCCCCTGCCTGTCTCCGCCTCTGCCCTGCGCTCTCTCTCTCTGTCTCTCTCTCTCCCCTGCGCGTCTCTATCTGTCCTCCTCCCGGTGCCCGTCTGTCCTTCTCCGTCTCTCTCTCCCCCTCCCACTCTCGGTGCGGCCCCCGCTGTCTCGGACCCAGGCCCGCGCCTCCGCCGCGTCCCCGGCTCGCCCGGGAGCCCGAGCTCCCGCCGCCCGCGGCGTGCCGAGAACTCCCAACTCGCCGCACACGCCGCCCCGCTTTGCGAGACTTTCGCCCCTCCTCACACGTGACCCGCGCCCCAGTGCGGAGGCCGCGCGCGCCCCCCCGCCCCCCGCCGGCCCCGGGCCCCCGGGGCGGCCCGCGGGTCCCGGCCCAGCCCCTTCTCCGCGGCCCAGCGGGTCCCGCAACCCCCTTCCCTCGGCCGGCCGCGCGGGGCAGGGCAGGGGGCCGGGGGCTGCGTGGCCCCGCTCCTGCCCCAGATCCTGCCCGGGTTTTCCTCCTCCCTCCGGGAGCGCTCCTCCCAGATCCCGTTCCGAGAATCCGCTCCCGGGTTTTTGAGGCCCCCGGGGACAGGTCGGTAGGGTTCCTCTGAGCCGGGAAGAGGGTGGGTGGGAGAGGGTCTGCGCTGGGTTCGGAGGCTCCGGGCCTCTGTGCTCGGCGACCCCCTTCCCTTCCTGAAGTACCGGCACTTCAAGACCCGACGCACCGTGCTCCGGGAGACGGAGGTGGCCTGGCTGGAGGGACCCTCCCAATCGCCTAGACAGCAGCGCCTCATTTTACAGACTGGGAGACTGAGTGCCAGAGAGGGTCATGGGCTTGCCCAAGGTCACCCAGAGGTGGCAGAGCTGGACCAAAACCCAGTCTCTTATTCTCTGCGCCGGCTCGGACTCCCAACTGTCGTGCAAAAGGAGAATCCCCCCGAGTGTGCTCCAGGTCTGGGCCCCACACTCTGGGCTGTGGGGGGTACGGCCCAGCCCCCCGAAACCCGCAGGAGGCAGCCACTTCCCTGGCCATCGGGCCGCCTCACCCCGCCCCTCTGAGGAGGCAAAGTCCTCCTCCACCCGTGGTAGGGTGAGAGAATACCTATAGTTAGACAACCAGAAGAACTTCCCTGGGAGCCCAGCCGTCTGTGGCTAGTCTCAGTTAAGAGGCGGAGAGACTGAGGCACCCCCAAGCCCGACCGAGAATGTACTGAAGGTGAACTCGCCTCCAGCTTCTCCTCCAAGCCGATCCCCGAGCCTGTGTCCCCTGCACACTAACCACCATGACTGTCTCCCTTCCCCTGGCCCCTCCCCACCCCTCGCTGGGATCCATCCCAACTCCTCAGCATGATGTACAGTCAGGCCCCACCTTATCCAGCACCCTAGATACCCACACATACACCCTGATTCCCACAGATTCCAGAACATACCAGATGCTTCCGCACCTCTCTGCCTTTGCGCGTGCTGTTCTTCCTGCCTGAGGTGCCCTTCCTCCTTCTCTGCCCAGAGAATTCCTGGTGCTCTCCAAGCCCGGGCTCCCTGCTGCTTCACCCTCCCACCCCCCAGGCCCTCCTGATGCCCGAAGCAGAAGTCGTTCGTTACCCACTCGTTCGTTCATCCAGCCCTGGTACCCCAATGTTTTATGTAGCCTGTTTGTGAAAGGGGGTCCCTATAGAGTTCATCTAGTCTCTCCACCCACAGGGGCAGATGGAGTGAGGTAGACGCACAAGAAATGCACAGCTCAGAGTAGGTGCTCAATAAACGTGGCCGTCCTTTCTCAGTCCCCCCTCAACTCGTGCGGAGCCCCGGAGACCATTCCATGCCTGCCTCCCTCATGACTCTGCGGGGTGTCCTCGCCGGCAGGCAGCCAGGACTGGTGTTTGCATGAGTCCTTGGTGTGAATGGTTGGATGAACCAGAGCAATCCGAGTCCTGGGCCAGTGGCAGACAAGTACGTGGTCCCTCTCACACCTTCCCATGGAAACTGGAGGGGTGCAGGTGCGGCAAATGACCCGTGGTCTCTTCACCGAGCCGGACGCCTGGCCTGGTGGCTGCCCTGGGAGTGTGGGGTGCCAGGGGAGGAGGGAGGGGCACGGAGGGGAGACAGAGGTCGCCTGTAGACCCAGAGCCTCTGCTCCTGCGGGATGAGTCCTGATGCGAGGTCACTGGGCACAAGTTTAAGGAGAAGGTAGAGGCTCAAGGGACAGTGACTTTTGGGAGACAGGCGAGGGAGGCCTGGTGGCCGTGACATCAGAGCGTTAAGAGGAAACACTTGGTACGGGTCACCCTTGCTAATTCTGGGACCCCTCTTGCTCATCTCCTGTAAGGGGGGTCTGGTGGGGGCCAAGGGCAGACTGGGACGAGGTGGGGAGAGGCAGGAAGGGCAGCTCCAGAGAGAGGTTCAGGGACCCCAGGAAAAAGAGTCCCTTCCCCCCACCCCCCGCCCCGCTCAAGCCTTGATCGCCTCTGGGCAGCTCGCCTCTCCTCTCTGTGCCTCAGTTTCCTCAGAGGTATGCTATCCTATCATATCATAGGATAGTACCCCCATGCTTCAGATGAAGGAAGACTAGAGGGTGAATTCGCCATATTTGAGAAGGACAGGGGTGGGGAGGGGGGAGGGATGTGAGACAGGTGTGTGGGGTCCTGCAGGGGCAGGGGAGAGAGGCTTGGATGTCAGAACCCGGGTGGCCCCTGGCGCATTGCTTGTCATCTCTGGACCTCAGGAGCCTCATCTGTGATGGGACAGTTTGGACTGGGTCCCCAAAGGATGAGGAGACTTTGTTGTCGTCGAGCACAGAAGCACCTCCGGAAGGAGTGAGTAAACCCGGCGCCCTTGTGTGGTTCCATTAGCCTGGCACTATGACAGGCCCTCCTGGGCACGGTCCCATTTCATCCTTACAAGAACTCTACGATGTGGGTGCTTGTTACCGATGGGGAAACTGAGGCACGGGTCCTATTGTTATAAGTGCCAGGGCCTGGGTGGCCTGCGACAACTCTCCGGGAGGGTGAGACTCGCTCTGGAGTTTGATGGTAAAACCTTCGGCCACCTGGACATTTCTCCAAAGACCCCGGCCTGTCTCGCATTCTCAGATTTGATCCTCACAACATCTTCGTGGGGGAGAGTCGATGAGCGTCCCCAGTGCACAGGTGAGAAAACTGAACTGAGACACGGAGAGGGGAAGGGCTTGCCCGGTCTCAGCCGGGAAGCCAGTGTCTGGGCCAGAAGGGGGATCAGTTTCCCCCAGTTTCTGGGGAAAGGCCGTTCCAGGGCAGCAGGGTGCCCACTTGCTGGCTCGCTCTGGGAGCCCCGTCAGGCCTCTCTGGTCCCACAGAGGCCTTGAGAGCCTGTGAAGAGGGCAGGGAGGATGGGAGGTGGGGGGCTTGGGCCACGCAGGTTGAGCAACTGGAACCGGGGAGGTGGATGGGAAGGGCCGCTTCAGAATGCCCGAGTCACAGAGCCCAGGGGCTTGGGGCTCAGAGAGTTCCTTAACGTCTGGCCAGCCCATTCCACAGATGGGACAAACTGAGGCAGCCCAGCAGCTTAGATTGGTACTCAGACCGGGACACAGCTGGCCTGCCTCACAACTCGAAAGTCCCAGCAGCCCTGAGGGGTGAGGACCAGTGGTGGGGAAAGTGGCGATGGGGGTCCAGCGGGCCAAGACCCATCCCAGCAGCCTGTGCCCTGGGGACGCAGGACCGAAGGGGTCTCTCCCGCCCTCCACTCCCACCCGCGCCCACCCTCCAGCACTCAGTAGTCACCAGGGTGGAATATTTTAGCACCTATAGAAAAACCGCCACAGACGGCCTGTGGCAGCTGTTGCTAAGGAGACGCTCCCAAAATAGCCCCCCTCCGCCAACCTTTCCCGCTGCTGCTCCTGCTGTGGGGAGGGGAGGAGGCCAGGAGGGGAGGGGGCGGCACACGAACTCTGGACCCAGGTTCACCCCCCCGCCTTGCTCCTGCTGCCCACGCTGCCGAAACACTGGGGCGAGCCGATGACCCGGGCAGCCGCAGGTCTGCAGAGGGGGCTCAGGAGCTGGCCTGTGCGTGCCTGTGGCCTCAACCACAGTCCTCAGCTGGAGGAAGGTCACCCAGATGCCGGGAGACGGGGGACAGAGGGCGCCAGCACCCCAAGCCCCAGCACACTCCTATACCTGCGCACTCACAGACCTCACAGGTTTACACATCCACTTGTCCACACCACAAGTTCAACCCCACAAATGCCCCCGTCCCCAGATAGACATAGTCACCCCCAAAGACACAAATGGATGCATGGGTAAACACATATGCCTCAAATACACAACATACACCTGCAAGAACATACCACACAGCCAGAAATACACACATTTACGTACACATACTCAAATATGAATCTCAAGTACACACAAACACCAATGTATACGCGCATGCCTGGCACACAGACACACACACACACACACACACACACACACACACACACACACCCCTGAGGTAGATACAGTCTCACAGCACATAAGTGTACAAACACACACCCAGTGTGTGGCATTCAGGGAGCACCGAGTGGTGTTACCATCGGGTTCTGTGCAGGAGGCATGCATGCCCTGGGCTCTCCAGACTTAGTGGAGAACTTCTGTGATCCAGCCACAGGGTAGAAGATTAGGAGGAGGTGTACAGGAGCGTGACTAGAGGTTGTTGATGTCTCTGTGACTCCCTCAAGTAGGTGGTTGGGGACCAGAGGATGCCTGGTGCTGGGGGTAACTAACCTGGGTCCATTTCTTGGGAAGGGGGAAGTTCTGGAAGGGAGCTCTCACCTGCAGACTGCAAACCTCTGGGCATGGAGAGTTGGGAGCTCCAGGTTCACGGGCATCTGGAGGTCACCGAGCCTGCAGTTGGGGCCGGGGTTGAGGATGAAGACAAGAAGACCCTGGAGTGGCCGCGGTGATGGTCCTTAACGCGTGCCCAGCGCTTTGCAATTTACAAGCCACTTTACACTCGTTCTTTCACATACTTGGGAACGTCTACTCTGAGAAATCGGGGTGCTGTCCCACAGCACAGGCGGGAGAGGGGACTTGAAGACCACACAGGAAGTTGCTAGCAAAGCTGGAACCGGAGCCCAAGGGGGTGCCGGCACCCAACTCCACAGCCTTCTGCCTGGTCGCACCGCACAAGCTGGAAAGCAGGCCAGCAGGGTGCAGGGCTCGCCTTTGCCCCTGATTCGCCCTGTGACAGACACTGGGGAGCAGCCAAGCCCTCCATCTCCCCATCTGGAGAGCTGAGAGCGAATGAGGGGGGGGGTTGTATACACCCGGTAGTTCGTGGCCACAGGGCTAGGGCGGGGTGCTTGCCAGAAGCCCTCAGAGAGGCAGCGCAAGGAGGAAAGGCACCAGTCGCTCGCCTCCGCACTTGGCCAGCCCCCCCTCCCCGATTCTCCTCCCTCCCCTCTCCTCGCCCCGCACCGCGCGCACCTCGCGCTCCGTGGCTCCGGTCCAGAAATCCGGGCTCCGGGTCTTCGCTGACGCCTCGTCACTCGGGAGACGCTGCGAGCGGCTTGCGGTTGCCTTGGGAACCTGGCGGCGGCCGAGGCGCGCGGCGCACGACTCTCGCGCGGGGCGCTGGGCCTGCACCGCACGCGGAGTGTGGCCCTTGATGTCTCAGAAAGACACCTGTCGCCAGCAGCCAGGGGAGGGGGCGTCGCAAGGTCTGTTATGTTTTCTTTTTCTATTAATTGAGGTGTAGCTTACAAGCCGGAATAGCTACATGTTAAGAGTACAGCTCGATGGATTTTTACATGTGCTTAAAACCTGTGTAATCCCCACTCGGATCAAGATACGCAACACTTCTAGCGCCCCAGAAGGCTTCCTCGGGCCGAGAGGTTATTTTTAATTGTCTTTTTTGCACTTCTCCTGGAATAAACCGGCGAGGGAGTGATCGCCTTCTGAGAACAGGGAATTTTCGGAATTTTCTTGTTTTCGCCTGGCTCTGCTTTGCCAGGCCCTCTTTGGGCCTTGATGTCCCCATAAGGGAAGCCAAGGACTGGCTCCCCTTGTTGAATGGTTTACTGCTTGCAAAGCTTGCTTCAGAGTCTTAGCTAACTTTGACTCCGATAACTAACCTATGAAGTCAGCACTTGGTTTATGCCCAGGTTACCCAGGAGAACAGTGTGACTTGGAAAGATAAAATGAATTGCCCAAATTCGGACAGCTCCTCAGTACGCGGAGAAACGTGAGACTTGAACAAAGATCTGTCTAAGCTTGGTGGTCATCCTTCCCTCACTCCCCTTTTTCTCATGTATCGGCCTCTTTGAAAGAGCTGTACAGATAAAATACACTGGGAAAGTGGGCCGTATTTCTGTGCACACATAGTTCCTTCTACCCGAGACTCCTACTTTTTGCTCCCGGGTTTTGTCCTTCAGGCAAGCTCCTACTCATCCTGCAAAACCCACTGGGGCATCGTTTGAAGCCTCCCTCACTGCAATCCTCACTCACGACTGCCTCCACAACCAAGGATAATTCCGCTCTCCTCTGTGTGGTATTTAACTCCTGCGCAGACACCGCCTCCCACAGTGCCCCAAGGGCTCTTTGAGGCTGCTTCTATGCTCACCCTGCCAGCCACCAGCCTGCAGCTGGGCTTCAGCAAATGTGCTCGGGGCTGAAAGCAGAGGTTTTGGAACCTTGGTTTCTCACTGCGTAAAAATAGAGCCGCACTCGCCCTGATGAATGTCACTCAAGAGAGCTTGGGGGGTGGGATGCTTCCAGAACACCTGGGGCAGAGCTGCGGGAAGAGAAAGGCTGCCCTCTGCCCTCCCAGACTAGGTTAGGGAATGGACTTGTCCTTGCTGTCCCAAGGACACCTTGGGCTCCCTGGGAAAAGTTCCTTCTACTGGGTAGTGGTCACTTGTGCCAGAGGAAGCCATAGCGGCCCCTGGTGACCCAGAGGGAGTCCTAGGAGCCGAGGCACATGGCTCCCCGTTCTTTCCAGGGCCCTATCCAGCGAGAGGCAGCCAATTAAGTGGTGGGCATCCTTAGGATAGATTCCACTTGATATCCACACTTTTCTTCCACCCAGAATTTGAGGTAACCGGCAGGATATTCACTTGGGTTTATAACAAAGTGTAATAAAGAGTGAGGACCAGGAAGGAAAAGAGATTATTATATCCATTTTTTCCCCTGTAGCTCAGTAACTCCCCCACTCTCTCTCCTTTGACTTTGAACATACAATTTGCTTTGTTAATCAGGAAAAAGGAACCCTTGACCTTTGAGCTGAAGGAAGTTTCCCTCCTGGCTTCGCCCCCCAACCGCATTCTGACGGCAGACACATTTGGGGTGTAGCAAAAGTGAGGCTTGCAGGGATGAGGGACATGCCCAGAAACATCCAGCGTCAGGGACACAGAGTGGCTGATGGTGCAGGTGGCCAAAGCGCTGGCATGGGCTAGAGCCAAGGGTTTTAAACGAATTGGAGATTTTCTCTCTTCTCCACGAGGAGCTTGGAAAAATGTTCCAGCTTGAAGATGGGGTGGGTATGAGAAAGGCAGGGCGGATTACTAAGAACAGAGTGGAGGAACTTTGGGAGAGAAATGTGTATGTGCCCTAAGGGAGCAAGAGCCAAGTTTGAGCCTCAGTTTCCTCATCTGTAAAATGGGCGTGATGAGCACCCTGCCTTGAGACGTAGGGAGTATATCAGTTTCCTGCGGACGCTGGAAAGACTGGATGCAAGGAAAACCAAGTCACCAGTCAGCAACGGTTTTCCCTTCATTATCCCCATTAACAGATGGGAAAGTGGAGGCCCAAGGAGGGGCCACAGGAGGCTCAAGGCCCTGGGGCCACCCAGCCTGGGTTCTCTCCCCTCCACCACATGGTGGTCATTCCCCAGACCTACCCTGGTCCTGGCCAGTTCCCCTGAGGGGAAGGGGTGCTGGAGAAAGAGAGGGAAGAGAATTCTAGCCTTGCTGTTCCAGCCCCCGCTGGCAGTTGGGGCTGCTTCTCAGGAGGACAGATGTTTCACCAAATGGCAAATGCACGTGCTTTTCCCTGGCTTGGGGAGGAGGTGGGCGCTGAGAAGGAGATGCCAGCTGGGAGGGCAGAGAACCGTAGCCACACCTGAGGGGTTTAAATAGCCACCGCCTTCTCTGGGCGATGCTGGAAGAGAGGCATCTGGGCTGGACTGGAGGGGGAGGGGGGGTGCAGGGGAGCAGAGAACAGAGCAGCCCATTCAGAACCTGTCACAGCCCCGAGGTGAGTGCCTGGCTCCTTGGCTCTTGCACCTCACCTCCCTGGACCTCCATAGCTGTCACTTGCAAAGGGAGGATGTCAATCAAGCCTGCTTCAGTGGAGGCTGAACGGATAGAACTAAGTAACGTGCCTGATGTGTGCAAGGCACCCAGTCAGTGCTCAGTACTTGATGGCTGTTGTTATCCCAACCTCCCTACTGGGGCAGGAGTCCCCCCCCATACCTGACAAATGGACACCCACACCCTGTTCACCCACCTCTGGTGACAAGGATCTCATCCTCCCCTACGGACAACGTACCTGTAATGCATTCATTGAATCACATAAACCCTGGGGGCTCCTGGCTGGCTCAGGAGGACAAGCCTGCGACTTTTGATCTCGGGGTTGTGAGTTAGAGCCCCACGTTGGGTGGAGAGATTACTTAAAAATAAAATATATTTTTTTAAAGCCATTAATGGCATAAACCCTGGAGTCAGACTGTGTGTTGGAATCCAGGCTCCACTACTTACAGTTCGCGTGACTTTAAGCAAATTACTTAATCTGGCTGTGCCTCAGTTTCCCCGGTATAAAATGGGAATGATAGTGGTACCTCCCTCATAATGCTGCTTAGATCAGTGCCTCTCAAACTTCCGTGTGCCCACGAATCCGCCTGGGGTCTTATTTAACCTTAGATTCAGAGTCAATGGGTCTAAGGTAGGGCTCAAGATTCTTTTTTTTTTTTAAGTTTCTTTCTTTCTTTGTTTCTTTCTTTGTTTCTTTGTTTCTTTGTTTCTTTCTTTGTTTCTTTCTTTCTTTCTTTCTTTCTTTCTTTCTTTCTTTCTTTCTTTCTTCTTCCTTCCTTCCTTCCTTCCTTTGAGAGAGAAAGAGGGGGAGGGGCAGAGAGAAGGATCCAGAGAGAATCCCCAGCAGGTTTCACACTGTCAGCACAAGCCTGGTGCAGGGCTCGAACCCACAAACCAGGAGATCATGACCTCAACTGGTCAGATGCTTAACTGACTGAGGCGCCCAGGAGCCCCAGGGGCTTGAGATTCTCCATTCCCAGAAGGCGATGCAAATGCTGCTGGCCCTTGGACCGCATTTTGAGTCTCAAAGGACTGCCTTGCCCTAGGCAAGGCCATGGTGAGGGAGCCGGGCAACGGGGATGAGTAGGGGTGTGACAGATTCCTTGCCAGCAAAGCCTCTCTGGCTGTGGCAGGGATGAGGGTGGGAGGCGGCCACCCTCCTCTTTTGGGAGAGATAAAGGTCCTGGGGTCAAAAGGAGGGTGGCAAAAAGGGCCCTTAGCTCGTGCGGTCCACTCTTTTTTTTTTTTCTAGGTGAGAGAGAGAGAGAGAGACAGTGTGAGCAGGGGAGGGTCAGAGAGAGACGGGGTCACAGACTGAAACAGGCTCCAGGCTCTGAGCTGGCAGTCAGCACAGAGCCCGACGCGGGACTTGAACCCATGAACCATGAGATCATGACCTAAGCAAAAGTCGGACGCTTAACCGACTAAGCCACCCAGGCGCCCCATCGTGCGGTCCACTCTTAACAGATGCAGAGACCAAGGTCAAGAGGGTGGCTGACCTGCTCAGGCGACACGGTGCTGGGAAGACTCCTGCTGGCCGGTGGTCCTTTGCCCCTCATCCTTCCTGCCTCCCACCCTGCTGGCCGACAGCCCCCAGCCCTCTGGAGTCTCGAAGCCTGTGTTCCTGTTTAACATGTCATTATACCAAGAAGAGGGGGGCGCCTGGGTGGCTCAGTCGGTTAAACCCCCTGCTTCAGCTCAGGTCATGATCTGACAGTTCGTGGGTTGGAGCCTCGCGTTGGGCTCTGTGCTGACAGCTCAGAGCCTGGAGCTGCTTCAGATTCTGTGTCTCCCTCTCTCTCTGACCCTCCCCTGCTCACGCTCTGTCTCTCTCTCAGAAATAAATAAAACATTAAAAAGAAAAAAAAAAAAGAGGGAGGCACTGGCGAGGGCCCTGGATGTCTCTGACAGACTTCTTTCATACATGAACCTCATTTTACAGAGGAGACGACTGAGGCCAAAGGAAGTGGAGGCCCGGAGCACCCCTGCCGGCCCAGAGCTCAGCCTGACTCCGGACAGGAGGACCGTTTACCGCCTTCCCCTCGGGCTGGTCGGGTCAGGACAAGGTGGCTCTGGCAGTGAACAGGTAAGAGGGCGGGATTGGGGACCCGCTCTTCTCCCCATCCAAGGAGGAAGGAGTCGAACCCCAGGCTGAAGCTGACCCCATGAATGGGGTGCCACCAAGCCACTAGTTTATGCCAGGCGGCCCCCCATACACCCTGGCTGCGGATGAGGGGGACCCCGGGCAGCGAGAAGGGAGCGGTAGGGGGGGGCCCAAGGTCACGTGCGGGAGGCCCCGCGGCTGCGGGAGGGGCGGCAGAGGCGGCACGGGGCACGGGGAGGGGGCGGCGGGCAGCGGGAGCCGGAAGCCCCCCGGCCGGGCCCGGCCGCCCCCCGGGGCCCGAGGCGCTGGGACGGGAGGGAGGCGGGATCTCGGGCGGCGGCGCTTCCTGGCTCGCCTGGCACGGCGGCCGCCCTGGCCACGTCACCGCCCGGCCGGGAGTGCGCTGGCGGCGGCGGCGGGGAGCGCGGGGCGCGGGGCGCGGGGCGCGGGACGCACAGCCCGGCGCGGGGACGTGGCAGCCGCCTCTCTCCCGCCAGAAAGTTTCTCAGGAGTTGGCTGCGCGCGGCGCGGGGCCGCCCGGGGAACCATGAACGTGTTCCGGATCCTCGGCGACCTGAGCCACCTCCTGGCCATGATCTTGCTCCTGGGGAAGATCTGGAGGTCCAAGTGCTGCTCCGGTGAGGGTCGCCGGGGGCGGAGGGCGGAGGTGTGAGACGGGGCGGGGGAGGGAGGGTCTGGGCCACCCGGGCCCAGCCCGGGCCGCCTGCCTGCAAGGCTTGAGGAGGAGGGGGGGGCTCCCGAATTTCCGTTCAGGGTGGGGACTTCGCCCTGGGGGTGCTTGAAACTTTTTGCACAGCTCAGCATTTCCAAAGAAAATGTAAAGGTGTGCCCTGTGAAAGAAGGAGGGCCCTGGAAGATTCTGGAGGGGAGGCTGATTTACCCCTGCCCCACCCCTGCCTGGGCATTGCCACTGCCAGTGGGAAGAGGTGCAGGCGGGTAAGGAGGAGGTGATGCCCTCTTGCTTACCTTGTCGCCCTTGCTCTTTTTGCTCAGCAGGAGCTGGAAGGCCTCTTTCGCTCTGGACCCTCACTCAGGCCTGCAGTGGGATCGGAAGGTGGGGGTGGGGCGGGGCGGTCTGCACGCAGGACTGGCCTCCAATTCTCAGGGTCTTCTCTTTCCTCCCCTCCACCACTCTCCACTGCCCCTTGCAGACAGGATGTCCCCTCAGGCTGGACCCCCTTCCCTCCTCTGCCTGCGTGCGGCACACAAGGCTGTGATGTGGCAGGAGGGACACCAGGCTGGGCCCTGGTGAGCACGGAGCTGCCGCTGAGCGGAAGCCCAGGGAGGGCAGGGAAAGTCCCCTTTTTGCCTACCCGGTGGGCTGGCTGCCCTCCCTGGGGAGTTGGGGGGGGGATTGGAGAAGTTTCAGGGTGGGCCTCGTGGTGGCCAAACAGATCCCGTGCATCAAAAGGCTTCCCAGGCCTCCGCAGACATCTTTGTCCGCTGGTGTCCTGGAGGCGCCCACCCTGTGCTGGGCACTGGGGTGAGGGGATACAGAGGCGGGTGCAGGCGGAGCGGGGGAAGGGGGAGGCCAAGGAGGTGGAGAGCAGAGCCCTGAAGTGTTCATGGGGGGAGCAGCTCTGTGCTGGGTCCTGGAGGATGGGCGGGCTGTCCCCAGGCAGGGTGTGCCATGTGGAGGGTGCTGGGGGCGCCCAGCCCTACAGGCGTTGCCCTAGGGAGAGCGAGCAGCCCGATTTGGGGGAGGCCCATAGGGGAGATGAGCGGCAGAGGGGTGGGTGGTCCAAACGGTCAGGCCAGAGAATCAGGCCAGGGAATCGGGACTGTGGAGCCACGGAAGTGTGGGGAGCAGGGGAGGGGCTCGGAGGGACCTGCAGCGGGTCACCCGAAAGCTGGGAGGGCTGCTGGCCATGGAGGAGGGGTGGGTGCTGGCGTGAGAGACTTTACAGGAGGGAGTGGTTCTGAACCTGCAGGCCATTCCGGTTTTCAGCCTCTGGAGAGATGGGCACTCAGGGGCCCTGGGGTTCCCGCCTGGGGAGGTGAGGCAGGAGCCCTGAGAGGGGGAAACTAACTTGGACTTGGCCCTGCACTTCCAGGGAGGGCCCGAGGCGGGATGAGCAACCGTGACCGGGAGGGGGCGCTGTTCCGCAGCCCACTCTGCCCCGCCCGCCCTGGGCCCCCTGGACCGAATACCCACAACTTGGGGAGCGGACTTTGTCGCCGTGGGAGACTGTCCGCAAGTGACAGTGTAGCAACCAAGGAAATGATATGTTTTGTTAGAGGTGTTAAGTGCTACGGGGAAAGAAAAAAGGGCGTTGGAGGCTGTGTGTGTGTGTGTGTGTGTGTGTGTGTGTGTGTGTGTGTGTGTAGGGGGTTTGGCATATGCCTGGCTGTGACCTGAGGAGGTGAGGCACCTGGGCCTGGTGTGACCCTCACCGACCCACCCGGAAGGTAGGAGGCTGCACTTAGTTCTCACCCAGCCACCAACTCACTGCGTGACCTCAGGCCTCAGTTTCGCCATCTGTCGAATGGAGGGAGGGCTGCCATGTGCTCAGTGGACCCCAGGGGGACTCCGGCCAGGTAGCGGTTCACATTCTCTCCCTTGTCTCAGGTCTCTGGGCATGGCAGGCGTTTTCCATTGCTTTCAAGAGAGTGTGAAAACCTTTGTGCTCAGGACAGCCAGGGCTCCCAAGCGCGAAGGTGTGAGTGAAGCCCAGGAACCCGACAGGCTGCGGGTGCAGAGAGGGGAGTCGGGGAGGAAGGCCACGTGCGGAGGGGGTAGCCAAGTGTCCCCCACCAGGGTTGCCTCCTGGACCCTCCTAAATGGCCTCCCCGGAGAGGCCTCCTTGAGGGCTCAGCGAGACGGGGCGGCCACAGGCGTGGCCCAGAGCTGGCGTCCGGGTAGCATCGCCTCCTGCACTCCATGCCCCACGCTGGGGGGTGGGCTCCTTGCCCACAGCCAGCCCCAGGCCCCAAGTCCAAGTCCCAGACCCCCAAGGGAGAACACACTGAATCCTACTTAGGTCTCACGTCGGCGCTGTCCCACGTGTGCAGGGGGGCTCATCTCACAGGTGAGGGGTGTGGGACCCAGCCTGGCCATACTGGTAGGAAAGCCGGCACAGGGACGCGGCACACCTACCCCCCCAAAATATTAGGGGCTTCAGCGGTTGTCTCCCTCCCCAAAGCGTCCAGCACCAGCGGGATAGACGAGGCACAGTTCAGGTATATAAAGGAAGCTGACCCCTTAATCAGGTAATGTCACTCCTCGGTGCCGAAGTCCCCAGTCACTCCATTACACGTAGAGTAAAATCCAGATATTACCATTGTGACCGGAGGGAGGGGCTGAGGGGGACAGCGATGAGATACGGGGCCAGGGAGGCGACGGGAAAGGCCTGTGTGGGACCTCACGAGCCACGAGGAGAATGAGTCTGTTTTAAAGGGCATTTGGGAGCCACTTAAGGGCTTTAGGTGGAGTTTTATTTTAAAAATAGCCCATTGGTTGGTACTCGGAGTGGGGGTGGGGGTGGCAGCCACGAAGGACCTGGGGAGGCGGGGATCCCTGAGGTGGGGCCGGGAGGGGCACGGGACTGGGGGAGGCGGAGGTGGATGGCTCTTGCTTTCCTGGCTTGAGCTTGGAGGGGACCGCGCGTTCTTGAAGGAAGGGAGACAGGAGGGGGAGCTTGAGGGGAGACGGTGAGGCAGGAATATAGGAGTCAGAGCCCAGAGCTGGGGACGCCCCTGAAATAGCACAGGGCAGGGAGAAGCCCGGGGAGCCCTCAGCGATTAGCTGATGAGGACGGGAGCGGTCAGAGGCGGCGAGCTAGCAGTGTGGACGGCCGCCAAGCCAGAGGAAGGATGTGGTTCTGAACAGACACGGTGCGCAGCCGGCTCTGGGGAGGCTGCGTGAGTTGACCTTTGGATCAGAAACGCAAGCATCGCTGATGGGAGCGGCTAGGGGAGGGGTCGGGACTGGTGTGGGCTTGCCGTGCCCTGGACCCACCTCCGTGACGTAGCAGAAGTGGCCGGAGGGAGATTAAGGACCGTGACCGCTAAAGGCAGCTTCGAGTCCTGGCTTGGCTCCCGGAAACAGAAGAAGGGTGTTAGTAGGAAAACAGGTGAAGCCCGAATCGAAGCCTGGAGTTTGGGCAGTAGTGTCATGCCAGCGGGCCTATTTGGTAGGGAGCTGGGCGAAGGGTATGCCGGAAGCCTCTGTACTGTCTCGACGATTCTTCCGCGAATCTAACATCAATTCAGAATAAAAAGGTAAAAAAAAAAAAAAAAAGAAAGGGGCGGGGCGCCCGGGTGGCTAAGCCGGTTAAGCGTCCGACTTTCGCTCAGGTCATGATCTCGCGGTTTGTGGGTTCGAGCCCCGCGTCGGGCTCTGTGCTGACTGCCAGCTCAGAGCCTGGAGCCTGTTTCAGTCTGTGACTCCCTCTTTCTCTGACCCTCCCCCTGCTCACGCTGTCTCTCTCTCTCTCTCTCTCCTGAAATAAATAAAACGTTAAAAAAAAAAAAAAAAGAGACCAGAGCAGGTGAGGAGAGAGCATGAAAGGTGTGACCCCAGTTTTGTCACCTCCATGTGGTCGTGTAGTTGTGTGTGTGTGTGATAGTGTGTTGTGTGATCAGCAATATCTGGAAGGGCGCTCAGAGTCTTTGAGATTCAGGTGTGGCTGTGGCTTTTTTATTTCTATCTCTGTATTATCTGCTTTTTATTTTACAAGAAGTAAAACTAAGTATTACTTTTTTTTTTAATGTTTTATTTATTTCTGAGACAGAGAGAGACAGTGTGAGCAGGGGAGGGTCAGAGAGAGAGGGAGTCACAGACTCTGAAACAGGCTCCAGGCTCTGAGCTGGCAGTCAGCACAGAGCCCGGCGCGGGGCTCGAACCCACGAACCGTGAGATCATGACCTGAGCCGAAGTCGGACGCTTAACCGACTGAGCCACCCAGGCGCCCCAAACTAGGTATTACTTTTTTCACTTAAAAAATAAAGCATCTTGAATCTTTACCATTTGGAAAATAAAAGAGAATGGTCTTCAGGCCCCTGCTGCTTGGTCCGCCAGCTCAGGTCTCCCTGGGGAATCAGCTCCCTGTGAAGTCAGTGAGTTGCTGTCTAAAAGGCAGAACTTTGGGGACTCAATGGAAGCGTGAGGATGGAGTGAAGAGAAGCCTGGACCCCCTTCGCTGCCCCCACCCCACTACCCACACCCCCTCCAGAGCCGGAATCTGGGCAGGCACACGCAGGGGCACCGGGATCCCCGAGATCGAGACCTGAGCTGAGATGGAGAGTTGGACACTTAACCCACTGAGCCCCCCGGGCGCCCCCCACGCACCGGGCTTCTTGAGTGTCAGGGGCGCCCAGGAGTCTGTCTCATTTTCTCGTCTTCTCGTTTGGCCACAGGCATCTCTGGGAAGAGCCAGATCCTTTTCGCTCTCGTCTTCACCACCAGGTACCTGGACCTGTTCACCAACTTCATCTCTGTCTACAACACAGTCATGAAGGTGAGGGAGGGGGATGGGCGGCTGTGGTGGCGGGGCCCATGGAGCCCCGACAGACGGGGAGCGTGCGCTTGGGAACACCGGCTGTGGAGCCAGGCAGACCCGGGTGGGAATCCTGACCGTGTTGGTGGCCGCTGGGGGACCCGGGCTTAGGCAAGGCCCTGGGCCCCCGTGCACCTCATCTTCAGAATGAAGATAATGCTAGTACTCAGAGGGTTCTGTTGAGAACATGGAATGAGGCAGTAAACGCAAATACACAATAGCTGTCGCATATTAAATATTCGATCGAGGTTAGCTATTATAATGGTAAAAAAATGAGCAAAACATCAAACGTGGTACCTTGAGCTTTCAGAGAGGTTATTCCTCTGATATCCATCTGACAAGTATTTATTGAGCACCTGCTGTGGGCCAGGTACTTGAAGAAGCCCTGTTCTCACGGAACCTCCGTTCTAACTGGGAAGACAGATAATAAAACAGCCAGGAAAGCTTTGGGTCGGGGTGAGGTTATGCAGATATTATTAAAATAGGGTGCTGTTTCCTTTCACTATTAAAAATAAAAAAAGAAGTTTTAAAACCTGGGTTACGTGTTAGAGAACGAATGGGAAGCTGTTCAGGGAGCGTGACCAGGAGGGGCCTCTCTGAAGAGGTGACACGGGAGCCAAGTCGTGTGACACAAGGAACGAGCCACGGGATGATCAGAGGAAGAGGATTCCAACAGAAGGAATGCCTGGTGCAAAGACCACCGAGGCAGGATCAAGCTTGGTGCCTTTGGAGGACAGCCGGGGAGGACGGCCGAGGGCTGGGGGAGGGAGATGCCGCCCGAGGGCTGGAGGAAGGCCGAGGGCACAGGCGAACAGTTTGGAAACTAGTGCTTGGAAGCATGGTCCTGTTTCACAGGGGAAACCAAGCAAGTCTCGGTTCTATTCTGACGTCGTAGGCTCTGGGCCACAGCTGTTAGAGGTTCTGTCGGGGTGGGCTTTTTTAAGTCAGCCATCCCAGCTCTTTTGCAGAGCTTGGGACTTGAACCCAATGTGGGGCTTGAACTCGCGACCCCAAGGTCGAGAGTCACATGCTCTGCCGACCAAGCCGGCCAGGAGCGTCTCCCCCAGCCATCTGAACTCTTTAAGGCAACACAGCTTAGTGGGAGGAGCCCAGGTTTCAGAGTCAGTGAAAGGGAAGGTTACTGTGTGGATGCTGGTAAGAGAGACTTAAAATAAGAGTTATCTTAATAAGATAAAGGCTTATTTTTACCTTACTCGTAACTTGGAATCTGGAGGTGGGGCGTCCAGGGCTGAGATGGCAGCTCCTTTTGTTGTTTTGTGAGGAGAGAGGGCCCATGAGCAGGGGAGGGGTGGGGCAGGGGGAGGGGAAGAGAACCCCGACCAGGCTTGTCAGCGTGGAGCTCGATGCGGGGCTTGAACTCACAAACTGTGAGATCATGACCTGAGCCAAAACCAAGAGTCGGACTGACTAAACTAACTGACTGAGCCCCACAGGCTCCTTCTGACTTTCTGCTCCACCGTCTTTAGTGTGACCCGGACTCACAAGTGCATGCCACGTGCAGTTGCTCAGAAGAGCCTTGCCATTGCCATCTTGAAATTCTTAATTTTTTTTAAACATTTATTTATTGTTGAGAGACAGAGTGTGAGCAGGGGAGGGACAGAGAGAGAGGGAGACACAGAATCTGAAGCAGGCTTCAGGCTCTGAGCTGTCAGCACAGAGCCCGACATAGGGCTCGAACTCACGAACTGCAAGATCACAACCTGAGCCAAAGCCCGACGCTCAACCAACCAAACCACCCAGGTGCCCCCTGAAATTCTTAATTCTTGAAGAGACACTGCAAATTGTATAGCAAGCCCTAAGGTGGCAGCTAGCCTCAAGGTTGCCTCAGGATCACCAAATGGATGCTAGGGCTCCTACCATCACATCGCATTCTGGGCAGGAAGGAGGAGGAAAGGAAGAAAGAGCAATAAATAGGGTACCTGCCATCTGGGTAAGCCCTTTGTAAAGAGCTTTCCCCAAAGTCTACCCAGTGAACGCATGTCACTGACCATCCTTATCTGCAAAGGAGCTGAGAAATGTAGTTTTTAGTTGGGCACATCATCTAATAGTTCCATTTTTAAAAAAGTTTATTTCTGAGAGAGCGCAAGCAAGCACAAGCAGAGGAGAGGCAGAGAGGGAGAGAGAATCCCAAGGAAGCTCCATGCTGTCAGCACAGAGCCCAACGCAGGGCTCCATTTCATGAACCGTGAGATCATGACCTGAGCCAAAATCCAGAGTTGGATGCCTGACTGAGCCGCCCAGGCGCCCTGATACTAGTTCCATTTTTAAGGAGAGGCTACGAAATGGGGAATTCTACCGATTCTGCAGGGCTGTTGTGAAGACTCTATGAGAGAACATATGTAAAGCACGCGGCACCCAGATCCTTTCTCCTCCGTATCAGAGCTGGAACCCTGGGATTCCAGGGGCCTTGCTGGAATGGAGGACATTGTTACCTGTGGGGTGTTGAACTGCCACAGGAGAGCTTGTCTGAGGTCCTGAAATCACAGTCTACTTGAACTCACCACAGAAATAGCAACCACCACGTACTGAGTTCATTTCTCTGCCTAAGGGTCGGACTTGAACGGTCCTGGGAGGGACTGAAGACCCAGCCCTTGGCGTGGCAGAGTAAGTTGTAGGAACCTGAGAGAGGCCAGTTTCTACGTTTGTGGAGTCATAAAGTGACCACCACTTCATTGATTCATTGATTCACTCATTCCGGGACGTTTTGCGCTGGGCCCCGAGTTAGGGGCTGGGTATTCGGAGGTGGACATGACAGTCAGGACCCTCTTACAGAAAACGGAGGAAAGACACTGGCACACAGACATTTACAGAGCACGTGATTATGGGCGGCAGTGTATATGTCCCCAGGGAGCTATGGTGACACAAAGTAGATTTGCCTCATTCCGGTGAGAAACGGAGTTTTAAAGCACAAACAGGAGTTCTCTCGGCCAGTGAGTTTCTGGACCGGCAGCATCAGCATCACATAAGAACTTGCTGGAAATGTAAATCCTTGGGCCTACTCAGACCTACTAAATCAGTAACTTTGGGGGCAGGAGGGAGAAAAGGTGGCTATTTATGTGTATTTATGTGATTCCGATGCACACGTTTCAGAACCTCCTGCCTAGAAGGTTAGAGGCCCAACCATAAAAATCACATGCTGGAGGACAGCTACCGTAATTAGAGAGAGCTTTTCTGGGGCGCCTGGTGGTTCAGTTAGTTACGTGTCTGACTCTTCACTTCGGCTCAGGTCACGATCTCAGTTCGTGAGCTGGAGCCCCGCATCAGGCTCTGCACGACAGCAATGGAGCCTGCTTGGGATTCTGTCTCCCTCTCTGCCCGTCCTCCGCTTGTTCGCTCTCTCAAAAACAAAACAAAACATGGGGCGCCTGGGTGGCTTAGTCGGTTGGGCGTCCGACTTTCGCTTAGGTCATGATCTCACGGTTCGTGGGTTCGAGCCCCACGTCAGGCTCTGTGCTGAATGCCAGCTCAGAGCCTGGAGCCTGTTTCAGTCTGTGACTCCCTCTCTCTCTGACCCTCCCCTGCTCACGCTGTCTCTCTCTCTCTCTCCTAGAAATAAATAAAACATTAAAAAAACAAACAAAAAAAAAAAACAAAAAACAAAACAGAGCCCAGGTGGCTCAGTGGGTTAAGTGTCTGATTTCAGCTCAGGCCATGATCTCATGGTTCGTGAGTTCCAGCCCCTAATCTCCCTGCTGTCAGCAAAGAGCCTGCTTTGGATCCTCTCTGCACAGGCCCCTCATGCTCTCCCTCAAAAATAAACATTTAAAAAAAGAGAGAGATGGGGGTGGCTCAGTTGGTTGAGCATCCGACTTCGGCTCAGGTCATGATCTCACAGTTCGTAGGTTTGAGCCCCACGTCAGGCTCCGTGCTGACAGCTCGGAGCCTGGAGCCCGCTTCAATTCTGTGTCTCTGTCTCCCTCTGTCCCTCTCCCACTTGTGCTCTCTCTCAAAGTAAATATTAAAAAAAAAATTTTTTTTTAAAGAGCACTTTTCTGCAGGAGCAATGACCAGCTCACTCAGAGGACGTTGTTAGTCCTGGTGGAAGAATGCTCACCAGTCGCTGATGCAGATCTAGGACTGACCTTTCGGAGCCCCGGAACGCCACTGCTAACTCCCCCCGACAGACACCAACCCCGTCTCCTACCCGGAGATGCCTACGCACCTTTGAGTCCTCACTCTGTTAGTGCCAGTGGTCTTAACGAGAAGCCAGGAGTTACTTCACAACAGGGTCATTAGGTTCAGAATCCAGGGCAAAGCCTCCAGAGAAACTGCAAACGCCGTTCCCGTCTTCCCCCTTGGGGCAAGAGCGCTGGCCCTTTAGTTACGTTGGTCCCCAACTCAGGGTGGCTTGGAAGCCCAGCAAGTAGGCTGGACAAGGACCCCCATGTGTCTCTTTGCCTTGCCAGGTGGTTTTTCTCCTCTGTGCCTACGTCACAGTGTACATGATCTATGGGAAATTTCGGAAAACATTTGACAGTGAGAATGACACGTTCCGCCTGGAATTTCTTCTGGTTCCAGTCATTGGTCTCTCCTTCCTTGAGAACTACAGTTTCACTCCCTTGGAGGTAAGGGAAGGGACGCAGACTAATTCCAAAGGGTAATACATTCCCCAACATTCTTCCCTCTGCATCTTTTTTAATATATGGGCTTGCATTTTGGTACGACCGTGACCGTTACATATTGTTGTTGGTGCAGAAAGTGGTAGTGAGCTATTCACGCTACTCCATTGAAAAATGGGCACATCCAAACAGTCCCGTAGGTAAACAGAGCTGGCATCACAGCGTCCTTACGGTTACTGAGACCTTCTGAGACCCCCTCATGGCTACTAGTGCACAGTCCAGGCTGAGACTGCAGGACATCTGGGCTGTGGACCAAGAATCTGTGCGGCAGCAAACATGAGGAACTTCGATGCCAGTGCATTTTGAGAAACTATGGCTTCCATTAAGGCGAATTTATAAAGTTCTGCTACGATTAAAAATTGCGTCCTAAAGAACTGTTCATGTGACGTTTTGAAAAAAGCAGTTTACTTGAAACTTTTAAAAAAGTATTTTCGATTATCAGAGAAAAGGGGGGGGATGGGTTCTATGTCGGAAACTTTTTGTTTCTCTGTATTTGGTCCCATAAACATGTTAGTAATTACCTTCTTTTAAAGAGACGGGCTCCTTCTCGGTCTTGACCAGCCTCCTCTGGCCACTTCTCTCGTTGGCTCAGATCCTCTGGACTTTCTCCATCTACTTGGAGTCGGTGGCCATCCTGCCCCAGCTCTTCATGATCAGTAAGACCGGAGAGGCTGAGACCATTACTACTCACTACTTGTTCTTTCTCGGGCTGTACCGGGCACTCTACCTGGCTAACTGGATCAGGCGGTACCAGACTGAGAACTTCTATGACCAAATTGCGGTGGTGTCTGGAGTAGTACAAACCATCTTCTACTGTGACTTCTTCTACTTGTACATGACCAAAGGTAGGTGCTCCACCACAGCAGTGTTGCTGGCGCTGGCGGCTGCTACCCACTCAATATTTGAGGGCACTGGGAAGTGAACATGGAGCTACCACTCTCTCTCTGCCCCTCATGGTGCTTTTATTTCAATGGGAAGAGACGAACAAGTATTTTTAGGCCACAAGCACCATGAAAAAGGACAGACCAGGAAGACAGGGTATGTACTGTACACACATGGTATACAGAGAAGACAACGATGAGAGGACACTGGACAGAATACTTGTTAGAAAAACAGATGAGGAACATTCCAGAGAATAGCTTGCGTAGGAGCCCTAAGGCAGGAACCAGCTTCGTGTGATAAAGGACAAAAAGGCTAGTGTGTTTAGAACCTACAGACCTGGAGACGGAGGCTGACGGGTTTGCATCACATGGACCACGCACGGCAGCCACCGGCGGGCGGGCTCGTGTGCAGGACCAGCAGCTGCTGTGCAGAGTGGAAGGCAGCGGAAGCAGGGAGACTAGTTATGGGGCAGGCGCAGTTGTTCAAGGTCACCAGTGGGTGGGCAGTTGCACTGGACAGATGGGAAACAGAAGTGGAAGCCAGTGACGTTCATGGCCTAAGGCAGAGTGGGATCGGTATTGTGGGTGGGGGGCGGGGGTGGGGTCACGGAGTCTATAGTTCATCTGTAAGCTTCCCCCTTGGCTGTAACATGTAAAACCTACTATGAACTGGGCATTAGAGATCCTAAGATTCTGTAGTCGAAAGGGAGTTATCTAATTTCATCTCCATTTTCTTCTAGTCCTTAAAGGAAAGAAGTTGAGTCTTCCAATGCCAATTTGAGGGTCCCAGAGATGGTTCTACCCTTGTAACAAAGACACAGAACAAACCATTTGAAATATTCTCCTGGATGACTTCTACAGGACTCGGGCCAAATGTCAGTCAAAAATGCTTAGTGAGGATATTTCAGCGGAGCACTGATTGTTCTACCTAGAAGACGTTCTCACCAATCTCTCCCTTAAGTTATAGCAGCAATTAAAAAAAACCCCAGGCCAATTATAGGAGCATGGTGCCTCAGCTCAACTGGACATCAAAAAAATCTTAGGTGCTTAAACCCACATATGGGGCAAATAAACAACTGCTCTCCATGGCCCTAGTGTGAGCCTCCCGCTAAGGAAGAGTCAGTCCCGCCTGGAAAGTGGTCTCGGTGTAGAAGACAAATGCCCCCGAGAGCTCAGACCTCAAGCAAAGCACGCTGCTGTGGTGCTTTTCACTTGCCAGGTAGGAGGCCAAGTGTAGGCAGTGATCCAAAGCTGATAGTCTTACAGGGACGAAGTGTTGTGACTTTTCATTTCCAACCCGCCTTCAGAGGCCACAGACCAAAGCCAAGTCTATCGGCTTCGGCCAGCTATCAGCAGCCATACGCCTCACCTCTAAACTGGACTTGAGTCTTGCTTTGGTGACAGCAGCTCCACACGGAGCACTTAGACCGAGGTAACAACTCACATCTTTCCAGTAAGACCACTCGATCCCACCTCCCTTGCACGTTTTTAGGTGCTAAGGTTATTACTCAATCTGACACTCCCCAAACTTGGTCTTGAAGCAAATAAAAACTGTTAAGGAAACCACCACCGGACTGTGGTCAGAGAATTTTTAAGCAATAAAAGGCTCACACCTTATTGTCAACAGTGTTTTATTTATACCTACAAAAGAAAACAAGATGGTATCAAAAGGACAATTTACAAACTAAGAATAGTAACACAGCTCTTAGCATCCTGTGCCTGCACATCACACATCTACACATCTTTCAAGTCTTAATGCAACAGGAATGTGTTCAGAGGCCAGCGAGAACGTGAATAGAGAGCACTGATCCCAAGCAAAAGCCACCAACCTTTCAGATGAGAGAAGTCCACACAATGAATGGTTAGGGAGGAACTGGGAAGAAGCAGCCCCACAGCTTAATATTGAAATCCTTTCCCTAAATGAGTTTGAACCATGACTGCAGGAACTAGCCTCATAGGAGGACTCTTCTGCTCATGATCTGAAGCAAAGGCAGAGCCTAAATTGTGGGAGACAGACGCAGAGGCAGAAGAGTTACTCTAAAGCTGTACAGGAAAAACTCTGCTTGATTCCAGCTGCGCTCAGGCCACAATAGCTTTTGAGATTTGGGGTATGCTGTTCTTCTGACTTTATGACCATGTCATCATCATCCCTGGTGGGAAACAGGAAGCCCAGAGACCCTCCCCACAGAGGGATGCTTTAAGACCTGCAAGAGAGTAAATAGGACACCCCTTACGGTGGCACCTCTGTTTAAAAATAATCACAATTCTGATGTAGAAAGAAATGTCTACAATGGACTGGCCAATGCTCAGACAAAAATCTTTGTGGCGGGGGCACTTTGGTTTGAAAGCACAGGGCAGTTCTGCCCATGTTTTCCTGTGCCTACCATCCTCCCTCGGCCTCAACTTCTCTAAGAAGGGTGGGGGGGGGGAAGAGAAGTGAAGAAGAAAGCGTGGGGGGGGCTTAGGGGGGAACGACATGTCAAAGTTCTTACATGCATATATTTCAGCTTATGCTGACAACCTACCTGTATGTTGCACATTCAACCATACTTTTCAGAACCCCTCAGAAACCATCCCTTCTCTCTCCCTGAAGAATTTTAAAAAGAAAAGAAAAACAAAAGAACCTCAAGTATTTAGATATTACAAATCAGCAGGCACCCTCAGGCCTTAGCCAAAGGATGCAGTGGAGCCTTCCCCCTTTAACTGCATTGTTAACGAACCACACCAATAGTATAAAAAAATTAATAGTCCAACACTGGATATGGAAGAGGTTTCTGGGGCTGTCTGATCTCCCTGTCCTGTTACGGTGAACACAAGGGCAGAAAATTCTTCCCAGGCCCATGTGCTATGGGATGTCTCAGGTAAACAGTAGCACTATGAAGGGGACAGACTCACCTACCTTTAGGAGGAGGAAAAATGAAAGGACTTAGGCTTTAGTCCTCTGTAATTTCTCCTAAGCACTACCTACCTGTAAAAAGCTGAGTGCAAAAGGATGCCGAAGAAAACGTGCACCCCAAAGCTGTTACAACCAAGCACTGCAAAGAAGAGTATGAAGAGAACGAAGAGTTCTTTCTTAACGGACCCTGAAAGTTCTTTATTCAAGAGAATTTGACCGAAAGGGCGGAGTAGCTGGAGAGTTGCTTTTATTCTAGCTCTATGGATACTGAGTTTAAAACGAAACTTTGCCATATTTAAAGGTGGTTTTTATACGGCAGGTGAATGCATACGTAACTGGTTACATTATTTAACTGGCTAATAAATTTTCAGTGAACACTTATGTTCATTCTGCCCAGAGCAGCTATTCTAGTTGGAAAATGAATTTCACAGATGGTCCCTGGTTATGTGGGGAAGAAAAATAGGCAGCTTCCACCCAGATGCCGAGATGCTACATTTAACCATTTCAATAAACACTTGGGGTTTTTAATTTAAAAGATACACTTAAGAAACTCAGACTCAGCAATTCAATGTCTAACCTGACTAAAATGGTTATTTTTCAGTAATTGGGAAGGGGCAAGGCAGAATATAAGGGAGACAAAACCAATTAGGAATTTTGTTTTAACTGTCAAATGCACTTAACAAGCAATCAGCCAAGACGACAATGGCAATGCATTGTCTTAAAAACTCATCAGCCCAAGGAACATTAAAAAGTATTACAGAAAATGTGCAGGGAATTCCCTCTTGGTTTTCTAACCCAGTAATGAGAGCAATCTACAGCACAGTGCCACCTTCTTCTGCAGAATTCAACCCTCTACCCGCCCCCCCATTCCCCAACTCAGGGAAACAAAAATGGGCTCCTGCAAAAGGGCCTAATACCTTACTTTTTCTTTTTAAGATGAAAAATAGCTCAAGTATCCTCAACATGCAAGAAGTTGGGGAGGGGGGAATCTCTTCCAGTCGGCTATATATATGTTTTTACAAAATCTGTTATTTCAGACTGGATCATTTTGGCGGACAGAAGAAACCTGGCAGTGAATTCTAACTAATCTGCATGAAAGACAAGTCACAATGGTTGAGGGAAAAATAAAAAAGAAAAAGAAAAGGGGAAGAGAAATAAAAGGGAAAGACAGCGTTCCTTTAAATGTAGTTAAGTCTGCGCAAGTCACTACCACTCAAGTGGTTTCATTTACGTGAAGGAGGAGGGGGTGGAGGGGGAGGGGGGTACTGATAGGCAGTCTGCCCCATGTAACCTATCATATTGGTAGCTCCCGGAGGCTGTGCAAACTGTTGTGACATCAGCGGCTGCGGCTGCTGCCCAGACCGGCCTATCCCACTAAACTGCTGGCTAGAGCTCTGTGAACTTCTCCCAGTTGAGGCGGTGCTACCAGCCCCGTAAGTGCCAGCGCCATATTCCTGGGCCGTATAGCCACTGGTGCCATAAGCAGCCGCCCCATAGGTGCCTTGACCATAGGTGTATTGGCCTGCTTGTGCTCCAAAGGCAGAATTGGGACTTCCATAGCCACTGCCGTTAGCATAACCGGCTCTATCGGTTTCACTACGATCCCGATAGCTCGCAGAGTCTCTCCGGCCACCATCCTTGACGCCTCGAAGCCTCCGGTCACACTCATCCTGATACATCAGATTGGGATTGTTGGCAGAAGAAGTGGTCCGGTACCGAGAACGACCTCCTGATGGGAGGACACGAGGAATTTTTAATGCCAGAAATACAACCCAAGCACAGCCACGTGTGTAAACAACTCTACCAGGTACAGAAGTAGTCAGCATTCTCTGATCTGATCTTTACCCAGGCCAGCCTCCAAATCAGTGACTTTAAAATATACCCATAATTTGACTCTTGAATAGGACATATTCAAAAGAATAGTCAACATGAAAAGATAATCAACTTCTCACCACTGTTAAGTCCTTTCCTTTGAGGATTATTAAGAAATTGTATCTCACAAATGTACCAACAATGGTAAAGAAGTGGAGGCGACTTACTGCAGATTAAAAAGACGAGCGGCTAAGTCGCTAGGACCCTACAGGGACCGTCTACTAGTGCGCACCAGCTCTTGGGTGTTACTCTGTGGGCCAAGCTGCGTCAGAATTCTCTCACAGACTTTAAGCTCCTAGGCTGAATTTCAAGCCCACTCACGAATGAAAACCAAAAACTTGTATTTTAAAAACTTTTCAGGTAATTCAGACATAGAGCTTTGGCATGCAGTAAATTTGGGACAAAATAATACCGAAATGGTAGTTCAGAAGCCACGATCCTAGCATATTTTGCAACTACCCAATGTGTTTTAAAACGGGGTTCATGCCCAGTGAGGAGTCCACCAAGGAGCTCGACTCATGACCCTGAGATCAAGAGTTGGGATGCGTAACTGAGTCACCCAGGTGTCCTGGAACTAATCCAATTTTTAGATCCATTAACTATGCCTGTTTCTACTGCCACAAAATGGTATAAAATTATTGACCTCCTCACATGAAAAACTAAGAACCTAATGCGCTACACTAAAGCTTTTGGAGGCATTAAAAATAACCGTAATTCAGCTTAATTTTGAACAGGCACCATGTACTTCACGACACAAAGGTTGGTTTCCTATCACTGTCCACAGAAATACCATGCTGCAGGAGGGCAGGCACGACAGCCGCCCCACCCTTCACACCGTCTTACTTGGAAAAAAAGATCATGAAAAACTATTAATCACTGTCCTCTGTTATTAAGTAACACACTTAGGAGCCTTCACAGGACTTCAAAAAAAAAAAAACAACAACCAAAAAACCCCCCACAACAACAAGAGGCACAATGAGCCCAAAAAGATACCTTGGCAGTACCTGGAGAACTCCAGGACTTACCCTTACCCCCTCCTCCGCCGCCTCCTCTGTGGTCCACCAGCTGCATCAGTTTGGGATTGATAGCCTGATTAGCCTCTTCCAGCACTTTGATCAGCTCTCGGGCCTGCTTGAGGTTCCCTGGGGTGAAGAAGGTGTAGGCGGTGCCCTTGTTGGTGCTACGGGCTGTTCGGCCAATGCGGTGCACGTAATCCTCTGAGCTGTTTGGATAGTCATAGTTGATCACAAACTTGACATCTTCCACGTCTTCGAGGCCAACGAAGAGTCAGCGTGTAGGTTGATGTGGCAGGGAAAGAGAAGGTAAAGGACATGCCAACAACAGGTGGGAAGCACGAATGCAGGTGACAGCAAGAGGAAAGAAGATCAAGTTAGTAACCACTCTGAACAGGAACAAAAAAAGACTCATCCCAACAGAGTAAAAGAGGATGAATGATGCTTGGGACATGCACAGGAAGCGGCCGCCTTCTCAGCTGTAAAACCCTAATGGAATCCCCTTCAACCACCCGAACTCTTGCCTCTTCTGGATTTTAACCAACATACTGGGCAGGAGTCGAATCGAATGCCAGCTCCTTTTCAAAACTGGAAATGCAGAAGAAAGTGGGACCACCGATAAGCTACAAGGTCAAATTACTTCTACTCTGTTGGGAGAAGCCTGGCAAAATCTACCAGTAATATAACAAACTTACCTTTAAACCAGTCACAGAGCAAAGTGAAAAAAGAAACTTCATATACTTTATTACTACATTTTCAAGGAGACTTAATAAAAATAGATTTAAAAACTTTTTGCTCTCATTATTTAAAAAACTGATCAGAGCCAAAGTTAAGTACACACCTATTTTCCTTTGCAGAAATATCCAAATTCTCTCTCCCCATTCAATTACAAGAGCACATTACACTAAAATTTCACTGTACTACCAAGCCAAGCCCAGCTCCGCCAAATGAGGTTTTTGGTTTTTGCTTTTTTTTTTTTTTTAATTACTCAAGGTTATTTCAACTCAGTACTTGCTTCAAGTATCAAAGATTGTCTACATAACCTGGGAAATTAAATAGCCAAAGTGGGTGGGAAAAACCATGAAACCTTGAGACAAGTTTAATGTTCTGTCTGCTGCTGGGAATTGGGTTGAATAACCTCCTAATGCTTAAAGTATGTAAATGTTAGTGTAATGCTTTCAGCTAAATGTAGATTTTACCTACTTAAACAAACAAGTCTAATATAACAAAGAATCCTAATGTTTTGTGGAAAAAAATCTGCATTTTACAAAGAATATTCAGAAAATATCCTAGATAAAACACAGATTTTTGTGATATAAATAGTTAAAAAACATTCTCTGTTTGTTACCAGACCGATGCACACTCCCTCCTCCTTTGGGAAACCGCTGCAGCCGATCCCGTCTCTTTGCCTGTTATTTTTGGCGGCCTCCTTTCGAAAACTCCGCCTTCTGACACGGGACCACTGGAGCGCGGGGAGCATGCATCAAGGGTCCGTGGCAGTGAGAAGTCCCCACACACGCTCGCTCTGTGAACTGGCTTAGATGCTTCTCTGTAGCCCCATTTGGTTGCCAAGCGCCGGAGAACCTGGGTTCGGGTAAAAATTTCAGGTCCTCCAACGCCTCCCCCAAGGATAATTGGGGTGATTGTAGAAAAAAATAATTAATAAAAAAAATGTAAGTTACATCCAAAGGGTCAGACTGCATCTATTGCCCAGACTGGATCAATTTCAGGGGAAAGGGAAGATGATTAAAAAAAAAAAAAAATTCAGCTGTTGTTAACGGGCCTGTGAAGAAAGGGGCATTAGGTCTGTTTCTTATTACGATAAAGGCTCCTCAGTCTTTACTGACCCCTAAAGTCCTGAAATCACACCAGAAAGACGAGAAGGCAGTTATCACAGGGGGCAGCGTGAGTCTCCGGCTAGGGTCGTTGATGCAACAAAGGGAAAACAAAAACGGCCGGGGCCAGGGTGGAGGTGAGGTGAAGGGGTGGGGAACTGCGCCCCGGGACCACACCTTCAGAGCTACGGTGCTGCTCCTGAGTCAGTCCCGCGGCGCAGGGCCGTGGGCAGCAGGTTGGGCTCAATTACTGCACCGGAGGCACAGACGGCTGCTTTCCTAGCAGAAAGCACTGGGGCCTGGAGTCAACGGTTCAGAAACTTCTACTTGGGGGTATTTCTGGAGGGGTTCAATAGGGGACAGACATGGCGCGAGTTCTTCACACTAGAAAGGTGTCCTGCGTGTATACACATAGAGCTGGCTGCGGGCACAAAGGAGCAAGCGCGGAATCTGGTTTTCTCCAGTCAGGCCTGCCCTGAGCTTATCTGCGCACGGCCACAATGGGATCTTGCTGCCTTTAGAGGAGATGCTGTAGCAGGGTGAGAAACCGAAAAGTTAATGTTTTGGCCAGCTGCCTGGGATAACGACTTTTTGTCTGACAAACCCCAGGACATGGCCGGAGTCTCCAATCACTAACTGGGAGGGACTGAGACCCGCCAACAGGCTCATCTAGAGCTGCTTCGGGCCAATGTAGATTTGCCTCGGCCATGTACTGAGTGATCTGCAGCTGATATCAAAGCTTCTGTTAAAAAACAAAACAAAATCAATTCAATACTTTTAGTTTAACAGTGTGTAGTTTAAACGGAAAAAAAAAAAAAAGGAAAAATTAAAAATACCCCAGTGGAAAGGGGATAGTGGTTTCCTGAGGAGGACTATCATAAAACTATGGGAATTGAAGAACTTACCTGAAGGGAACATTTAAGAGGCCATCGCTGGACAGGAAGTGAAAAAAGGCCTGGTGACTCAGCTGAAAATTGCACCCCTGTCTATGAGGTAGAAGCCTTCACTTTCCAGGATCTTGTAGGACCTTGGTCAGCATTCTGCCATTTTGGTGGGTTTTCCCCCTCCTTTAGATTTTTACAAGGCAGCAAACAAAGGGGCCCAAAACAAGCACTGATGCTGAGTAACAAGAAACAGACTCAGGTACCTTCCCTCTCCCCTCACTTGGATGAGTGGGGGTGGGATGAAGAGTCTAAGTTATTCTAATGGTAGCCAATTGATTTGGTTTAGAAATGCAGGGGGGAAGGGAGGAAATATTTTTAATTGTCTAGGCAAGATGCACAAAGAAGCTACCAGCACATAGCAAGCCTGTTTAAAAACCACCATCACTGAAAGCCTTTGTGTAAACTGCTTTCAGGCCTCAGCCTCTTCTCCCAACAGGCCCAAGTTCTAACCGCACAGATCCAGACATGACCTCGGAGGGCAGAGACAATTTTCAGTCATGGCTGCAGGTCACCACCTCTGAAGGAGGGAATGAGGAGTGCAACGTATAAAAAGCCTTCATTCTTTTGTATTCCGGTTAAACGCTTTCTCTTTATGTTAAGTATTACAAGGGAATATGGTACTTCTCACCTTACTGGGCAAGAAATTAAATACCTGTCAATAATTTAAAAATATCTTGGTGACAGTCATCCTCTTTTAATATAAAAATTTTTAGATGCACCTGTTTACCTCAGAATAATGGGATAAAGTACCACAAAATAGTTATATAAATCTTAAATCATAATGGGCGGAAAACTCCAGAAGAACATGATTTTCAAGTTAAGTTCTTAAATTGGAAGACAGCACATCGATGACAGGAGCATAGGTGGGAGGAGGGGACAACTGAGTGCATTCGATAATCTTACTGCAGTAAATAAAAGTGGGCAATGAAGATTTAATTAATGAATGCTAACATATTTATGGACTTATTAAGTCCCAAGAATACATTATGTTAGCATTCACGGAATTGGACCTCCACACACACATATACATACAGGGAAAAGAGTATCTGTAAAAACTAGCTTCTAATAAGCTAGGTTCAATCAGGCTCATCCTATCCAGCCAGAAAACAGAATAAAACCAGGAAAAAGCTGAGCTTTTCAACTGAATGTCTCCTGTCCCCTCTAATCGTTTGAATAGTCATGCCTAGGCCTTGCTGCAGACCAAAGCCTGTTTGTCAGGAGCAGGAAGAGACTTTGAAAATAAAAGAAGAAAAAAACAACAACACCAAGGTTAAAAAATGTGGGGGGGGGGGGGGAATAATCACACTTTGTATTCTTCTCTTTTAAATATTTATCTAAACACATGTATAGTGACTCTAATTTGAAATGACAAAGCAATCTTTAAACCAAAAGATACATATACCATTAACAGAGACACCTATCTATACAAACCTAGCCCACGGGAGGCTACATCTGTGGCAATGAGGATGGGAGCCTTTCCTGAACGGAACTCTGCAAAATAAGAACAGTACCACAAAAGCCAAGTTATACAATCAAAGGCCAAGTGACTGTCTTTAAAAACGACCATCCACACATTCCTAGCTATCTGGCCTTTTTACCATGTTAAAACGTCAAGTAATGATGTCAAGAACATGCCAAGCTCTTTTAAATTCAAGGAAAATAGTAATTCTCCTGAAAATCTTTATTATACTCACTTTTAACAAAGGGGCAATAGACGAAAAGCTACCTCTACTAAAGAACTACTGTTAAAGCGATGTAACAATGTATAACAAAATTAAAGTGAGTTGGATTTTTTTGCCCTTAAATTATGACACTGAAGTTACCTTCCAAATGAAATAAAACCAAAAGTAAGAGGCAGGGGAAGGAAGCAAGTTTAAAAGATAGGAGATGAAAGGAGAAACCCTACTCTCCCCAGTGAAATAACAGAAAATACATGTATTAGTTTCTGCCCCCAACTCCTGGCACTGAGCTCCTAAACAGAGATGCTAGGAGAGTCTTTTATTCTTAGTCTTCAGCCTTAGGTCCTGACACACAGACCCCAAGTCTCTCGGAAGTTCCTGGGTGATGGAAGGATCTTTTGTGCTGAGGCAACACTTGGCAGAACCCTGGATGGCTTCAGGAAGGGGGCTGGTCACCAGAAAGACCACGCCATGATTACAATGGAACTTTCAGCCCTACCCTTCATCCTCAGAGAAGCAGATGGAGACTGAGTTAATAATCAATTACGCCTATGCTATGAAGTCTCCACACGGTTTGGGGAGCTTTACAGGCTTGTGAACGTTATCTATTTTAAAGATAAGATCTTAGGGGCGGCTGGGTGGCTCAATCGATTAGGTACAAATCTTGGTTTTGTCTTAGGTCATGATCTCACAGTTCGTGAGATCAAGTCCCACGCTGGGCTCTGCATTAACAGTGCAGAGCCTGCTTGGGATTCTCGCTCTCCCCCTCTTTTTCCCTTTCCCCTGCTTGCGTTCTCACTCTTGAAATAAACTTAAAAAAAAAAAAAAAAAAAAAGAAGACCGTATTAAAGAAAAGTGTGGTGTAAGTCACAAAAAAGTGTGAACAGCCAGCATTATTGACTTTAAAGGACAGTAAAGATAAGACAAAAATGCCCCATGGGGCGCCTGGGTGGCTTAGTCGGTTAAGCGTCCGACTTTCACTTAGGTCATGATCTCGCTGTTTGTGGGTTCGAGCCCCACATTGGGCTCTGTGCTGACTGCCAGCTCAGAGCCTGGAGCCTGTTTCAGAGTCTGTGACTCCCTCTCTCTCTGACCCTCCCCTGCTCACGCTGTCTCTCTCTCTCCTAGAAATAAATAAAACATTAAAAAAAAAAAATGCCCCTAATATTCAATTAACTAGAGCAGAGTTAGGCAACACAGCCAGACCATTTCTTTACATATGGTTCTTGACCTTCTCTTTGCTACAACAGAAGACTTGAATGACTGACACAAACCACCACCTTTACTACCTGGTCCTTTACAGAAAGTGTGCCTATCAATGAAACAGTATGGACAATATGTATTTAGTTTTGAACTCACCATTAAGCACCCAATCTCTTTCTGGTTGACTCTTGTCTCCATGGATACACATAGCTGGCCAACTGTCAGAGGAAAAGTAACCGATATTTCAGAACTCTTAAAAAGAGGAAAATCTAAACTTAAAAAAAATTCCTACTGAACTATAAATATAAAACCTGAGGCTAATTACTTCAGGGCAGCACTCACCCATCTCTGCGCATCCTTCGAGTGAGGTCATCACAGCGTCTCTTTGTCTCTACAAATATTATTGTCTTATTTTCCTTTTCAGCCATTATTTCCTCCATGAGCTGGATCAACCTGAAAACAAGACCAGCAAAAGTGCAGTCATTCAGAGAAGGCCTCTACATACATTATTTAGAAGGTATGTCTACAATATTAACTCCCCAAAGCCACAGTGCTTTCTTTTCACTTTATTTTTTATACAGCTGATACTATCAGAACTGGGATTTAATGCTAAGATCCTTACTTTTAACCACAATCCTCTGTTGAATCATATAAAGAAAGCCAGTAATACTTTTAATGTTTCTGGGCCTCAAAAAATGTCAGGCTTCTCAAAATGCTTTAGGTTTGGAGGATAATTAGGAATGGTTCAAGAGTATCCAAACACTAAACTCTTACTTGTGGTCCTTTTCACTTTCCATGCAGACATCCACAATCTGGAGGATGTTGTGGTTGGCACTCAACTCCAGATTGCCCACGTTGATCTGGGTGTAATCACGCAAGAAATCCTCTGCAAGCTGTCTTACTTCCTTTGGCCAGGTTGCGCTCCACATCAGTGTCTGCCTATCAGGCTACCAGGAAAAGAAAAGCCTCCTTTTAGGGTTTGCAACAGTCCCTTTTAGGGACCGCAACAGGCAACAGGCATAAAGATAGTATTTTGTCAATTTTACACACCCTGATTTGGTCAACAATTTTACGGATCTGAGGCTCAAAGCCCATATCAAGCATCCTGTCGGCCTCATCCAACACGAGGTAAGTACATCGGCGAAGATTGGTCTTTCCTGACTCCAGGAAATCTATCAGGCGCCCAGGAGTAGCTATACAGATCTCAACGCCTATAAAACAAACCAAAGACCTAGTCAACTAAGAATTCTTTATACACTGTCCAAGCCTCAACAAACTAAGAAGCACCAGCTCTGATGGCTGCATTCAATACCATGAGGTACTAGCTACATTTAACACAATACTTTAAAAAGCACGCTGTTAAGACACTTATGTATAATTATCAAATCTTCACAAAGTTTAATTAAGTCTCTAACGATGTTAAACTTTCCCCTAGTAGCATTTTAACCATACCTGAGAATTTCTAACCTGCTGAAATAACGGAATCTTTTCCCACAAGGATCCACTATTTTCCCCTTCAATTGTTCATTCATAAAATGGATAAAATGAGATAAACTATTTCTTACATGCTAACTTAAAAAAAATTACCTCTCTCCAAGTCTCGAATCTGGGGACCTTTAGGAGCACCTCCATAAATGCAAGTACTCTTCAATCTAGAACATTTGCCATAGTCGTCAGCCACCTGCTGTACTTGCTGGGCAAGCTCTCTGGTAGGAGCCAGAACCAGACACTGAAACAAACACGCACATTAACACACCTCTCCCAAGTTGAAAAAGAAAAAGAACAAAAAGGTTATCTAATTCTTTTTCTATTGCCTCATCTGGTACTTTAAAATTACATGATGGGGAGAGAAGGCAAGAGTTTAAGACCATACGCTGGAGTGTGGCAAAAAATTGTGACAATATTTAGCATGTGGAACGATGGTTTACTCACATGATTCATTGCTTTACTGCTATTTAAGCAGATGTACAGATTGTATCACCAAGTTTTAACAACTCAAAAAAATGAACAAGTAGCTTTAACCATGGATTAAATATTAGCAAAACAAAGAACAAAAAACAAACCCAGATGAATAAGTAAACAGCAGACACTTTTCTGAATTCTAGTTTAAGCTTTTAGCCAGACACATAAAGCAGAAACAATGATGACTTATATACAATCAAAACAATACAAAATTAAGACCCTTTCAAATGGGTATCGGATACACGGTTATCAACAGATCCTGTTCTGTGTAGAGATCCATTAAATATTAGCTAACAATAATAAAAGCTAATTCTATTAGCCATATGGAATCTATTACGTATTGGATAATGCAAAATGTTATATCTTTTTGTGAATACTTTGAGACGTACCTGTTGTAAAAACATAGCAAATGCAAGCTCAATTTTTTAAAGATTTAAATTTTTTTTTTTTTAAATTTCTAGGAGAGGGAGGGAGGGAGGGAGGGAGGGAGGGAGGGAGAGAGAGAGAGAGAGAGAGAGAGAGAGAGAGAGAGAGCGTGAGCAGGGGAGGGTCAGAGACAGAGGGAGTCACAGACGGAAACAGGCTCCAGGCTCTGAGCTGGCAGTCAGCACAGAGCCCGACGTGGGGCTCGAACCCACAAACCGCAAGTTCATGACCTAAGTGAAAGTCAGATGCTTAACCGACTAAGCCACCCAGGCGCCCCTAAAGATTTAATTTTTAAGTAATCTCTACACCCAAGTTGGGGCTCAAACTCACAACCTTGACACCAAGAGTTGCATGCTCTACTGACTGAGCCGAGCCAGTCAGGCACCCCTCAATTAAAAAAAAAACAGTCAACAAGGGGCGCCTGGGTGGCTTAGTCGGTTAAGCGTCCGACTTTCGCTTGGGTCATGATCTCGCGGTTCGTGGGTTCGAGCCCCGCGTCGGGCTCTGTGCTGACTGCCAGCTCGGAGCCTGGAGCCTGTTTCAGAGTCTGTGTCCCTCTCTCTCTGACCCTCCCCTGCTCACGCTGTCTCTCTCTCTAGAAATAAATATTTAAAAAAAAAAAAAAAAAAAAAGGCAACAAGATGTACATTCAAAATGTTTGAAAACCACTACGCAAATCTTACAGGAAACAGCATTAAGTGAAAACATATCAAACCTGAAAATTATCTTGCCCTATAAATACTTAACAGAAATATTACTTAACCACAAAGACGACACACCCCAAATCTGACTGACATAGAACGAGACATCATTTCATACTTCCTCCTCCTCCCTCACGGCACCACTGAGCAATTAAGACCCGTATGTGAATGTACTGCACAGCAAGTGCCTACAGAGGAAGGCAGCATACTTAACGGTAAAGAGGAAGACTGGTTCAAATTCAAGCTCAGCCTTTTAATAGCTCTGGGCTAGGGATGCTTGGATGGCTCAGTCGGTTGAGAGGCAGACTTCAGCTCAGCTCATGATCTTGCAGTTCTTGAGTTTGAGTTCAGCATCGGGCTCCCCGCTGATAGTGAGGAGTCTGCTTGGGAGTCTCTCTTTCCCTCTTTCTCTGCCCCTCCCCAACTTGCACGTGCTCGCTCTCTCTCAAAATAATAAAAAATAGCTATTTCGACTAGTCATTTAAATGCACTGTCTTAAAATTTATCAGTAAGAGAGGCACCTGGGGTCGGCTAAGCATCCGACTTCGGCTTAGGTCATGATCTCACGGTTCGTGGGTTCGAGCCCTGCGTCAGGCTCTGTGCTGACAGCTAGCTCTCAGAGCCTGGAGCCTGCTTCAGATTCTGTGTCTCCCTCTCTCTCTGACCCTCCCCACTCACACTGTCTCTCTTTCTCTCTCTCTCAAAAATAAAATATTAAAAAAAAAAATCATCAGTAAGATAGTATTACTTTCAATATGGTGAGTGGGCTTGAGAATGAAATCTGAAAACACATGCAAAGCACAGTGCCTCAAACACAGTGATCATTACATTACAGTTAATTTTAGAACTATAAACACACTTACAATTGGGCCGTCTCCCCTTTCCAAATACGGCTGGTGGTTAATATGAACAATTGCAGGCAGCAAATACTGGGGGAGAAAAGAATGACAGACTTATTCCAAAATTAAGCCATTACCTTAAATTATCACAGTAACTAATGATGCCCAATCACAAAAATGAAAACAGAACTCACAACTGCTACACGTACGGGCATTGTGAATCTGAACACAAAATACTTGCCCATATTTCACATAGCTTCTAAGAAAGCTGAAATATTACCTATACCATCTGAATTACAACTTTTTAAGAATTAAGAATTAATGGGATAATCAGAATAGTAAAACAAGCTATCACAACCATAAACCTTCCCCTGCTGGTACGTACCGCCAAAGTCTTCCCAGACCCGGTCTGTGCAATGCCCACCATATCTCGGCCACTGAGAGCCAACGGAAATCCCTGACACTGAATCGGGGTTGGTTCTGTGAAGTGCTGATCCATCAACACATCCATTACATATTCTGTAAGAGAGGGGATGTTACCGTTTTTACAAAGAAACCAAGGACACGGCCAAGAAAATTCTATTTAAAAAACTTTTTTAACGTTTATTCATTTTTGAGAGACTGAGAGAGACACAGCATGAGCAGGGCAGAGAGAGAGGGAGACACAGAATCTGAAACAGGCTCTAGGCTCTGAGCTGTCAGCACAGAACCCGATGTGGGGCTTGAACCTGCAACTGTGAGATCATGACCTGAGTTGAAGTCGGACGCTTAACCGACTGAGCCACCCAGGCGCCCCAAGACAATTGTAAAAACTCATTCAAAGGAGTTTTTGTTTAACTCGTCAAAGGAAAAATTTACCCAGCTTTACATCTAAGAAAAGTGCTGTTTCTTTCTTTAGTTACTGAATCTCTGACCTGCCTACACCTGCCTCTCGGCTGCCTCGAGCGCTACCTACCCTTCCCTTTAATACTTTAAAACCACTGCCCTAAGGTATCTAACAGAGCAGGGGCACATGGCTGTCAGTCATGCATTGTTTGCCAACTTATATCCAGCTAGAAAGCAAGTTCATTCTATTTTCTAAAAGGAAGAGGCAAAATGTCTAGGGGAAGATGAAAATAGTAACAAAAAAAGAACAGATAAACGTAAAATAAAAATCTCTTATCCAACAATACAGCATTTACTTCCAGCCTTGAACCTAAGAAACAAAACAAAATACTTATCATCACCTTTGTGAAGGGTTCCTACTTGCCTCTTCAACAAAGTCCTGAGCCCAAATCAAAACCTTCAAATAACCCATTACCCACGTTTAGGGTTCAATAAACATTAACAATGAAAATTCTGGAGTAAAGAGCACTTACGTGGGAAGTTAGCATGATGGAAAGCAAACACAGGTTTAGGACAAACATCCCCCCCTCTCACTGTAATTTCTTTCTTCCGGCGTAGTTCATCAACCTCGTACTACGGAAGAAAACAGTAAAACAAATGAGCGAACAGAGTTATTTTAAACGTGCAAAACTGTAGCTGCCAATCAGGCTCAACAATTATCATCCACTCCACAAACTACACTGGAAAACATGTCTAACACTTCTAATGGCTCTTTCATGTACATTCAACTTCACCCAATTTGCAAGGATCCTCCCAACTTTGTGAGTCAATGAAGTGGTAACGGTTAAGAGTTCCATTTTCCCCATGAGAAAACAGATACTCAAAAATATTAAGTAATGTGCCCAACGTCAGAACTAGGAAGGAGAAACAGTGGAACTTGGAATCAAATGCTCTTTCCATTACACCTTCCTCTGAACAAGTAACCATTTCATGAGTAGAGTCCAAAACAATCACAATGAGGTTAAAAAAAAGTATATCATACCGATGTTTTATTTTTTAAATGTAGGTTTCCAAGTTTATTTATTTTGAGACAGAGAGAGAGAGAGAGAAACAGAGAGCACAGGACGCTCCTGAGTGGGGGAGGGGCAGAAAAGAGAATCCCAAGCAGGCTCCAGGCTGTCAGCTGTCAGCACGGAGACTGTCACGGGGCTTGAACTCACCAATGGTGAGATCATGACCTGAGCTGAAATCAAGAGTCAGATGCTCGAGTGACTGGGACACCCACGTGCCCCTGTATTATGCCAACGTTTTAAATTTAACTTCACAGATGAAAAAACATGAAAATCCTATACAGTTAAAATCTCATACATGTCAAATTGGGAAGCATACCAATAAATGAAAAACAAACAATAAGAATCTAAGCACCGCACTAGAATAAAACCTGCAACAGCAGTGTGAGTAAAGACTGGCTAATGTGTCACCTTCGTTCATTACTGTGTACACAAAAAAGGTGAAATAAACCCTCAAAACTTACCGGAGTCAGCCTTGCCACTTCTGGATGCTCTACATAAAAATTCTTCTCAAACTTGGGGAGCTCACTCAAATCCCACTTCTTTTTACGTAAACGCTCCCCAGGATTACCAAATTTCTTCGGGGGAAGGCCACCACCACCTCTTGCTCCAAATCTAGAAACATCAAAATTTTTAGTTTGAGTATTTAGTTAGGAGTATGGCGCCGTAGGTCCATAAAAACAAGCAAAAAGATCTTCTCTGAGGCTACTACCAGGCCCCTCCAAAGAACTATTTTTCTTATTCAAAGGTATGGAGAAAAAGAGTTCATAAAACTTCCTTTACTAATATTGTTACAAGTATGGTTAGGATAAGTGAAAAATTAAAAACCCTTTTATGTTTAGAGAAGTACATCATGGGGATTATAACCGAATTCTGGAATCATTGAAAAGGCATGAATTTTGATTCTACCACTTATGGTACGATTTTGAACAACTTAACTTCTCTGTATCCCCGTTTCTTAAGTAAGTAGAAATACTACTACCACCACCTATTTCAGAGACTGCCATGAGGACGAAAGTAGTATGTGCGAAGTGTTTAAAAAGAGTATCTGGCATAGTAAGCACTCAGTACAAGTTAGCATAACTGTATTCATTCAACAAAGTTACTGTACCAGGTACTGTTTGAAGTGGTGCTGGAGATATTAAACTGAATAAAACAGAAATCTCTATTCTTGTATAATATTCAGACATGTAGGCAAAAGAAGACATCAGTTTATGTTTAAATTAAAGGCAAGCGTGTGGACAGGTAGAAAGATCTACTTCAAGTCGCCACATACTTGACAGTTTTAGGAACCCCTTACCCGTAACTGTGATAAGCACTCTTACTGTCTGCTAATCTAAGGATTAGAGCCCCTATAAGACCAGCAGGCTACTCTTCACCTTTATTTTATGCTAACGAATAGCCAGAAATGATTTATGACCTCTCCTTCCTCTTAACTGCCACCTTTACCTCCTCTCCTTTTTGTTCCCAGGGAAATAGTACTATTCATTTAACTATAAATTTACCGAAGAAAACATTACTAAGTCTTATTTATTTGGTAATCTCCATACCCAATATGGGGCTTGAACTCACAATCCCGAGATCAAGAATCACATGTTCCACCAACTGAGCCAGGCAAAAACCCCTTAGTCAGGGTTTTAAAAACTCAAACAGATTTAAAGCCAATCTTTGTCTTATCTAACACTCATAACAGACAAGTTCAACTGCAATACAAATATGTCCACTAGGCCAGCTTGCAATGTCCTACTTTTCCTAGACCGCTAAGATGGTCTTCATTTCTGTATTTCAACCTACTGAGGGGTGGGGCATTGTTTCGTATACAAGTAGTATACACTTACGTTTCCATTCCCTTACTCTCTAAATACTATACTGAATTTAACTTCCCCTTTCCACTCTAGCCCACTCATAACTTCATCTTGCAGATGGTTCCACATCATAATTGACAGGCTGTAGCCATATTATTTTAAAGGGCTTCAATTTCCTGCAATTAAAAGTGTTTCTAAAGCTTACCCAACTAGACATTTCTCTAAACACAAAGACTGATGGCAGGAAATTTTCTTGGGACCACTGAGTATCTACACTCAACAGGAAGAACTTGACAGATTCCATGTATATTGGCTGTTTGTTAAGAGAAATCAGGAATCAAAACAGAAGCATGTTGCCAAGATGCATATATTGAAGACACAGGATCAATGGCATCTTCAATTTGCCCTCGGGCGCAGAGCTCAATACTAAACAGATCAAAGACCACCTGGATCAATTTTCCTCCCTATCAATGAAGCAACCAGCAGTCCTAAATAAGAAACAGATATCTATTTAGATGGTCAGGCTTGCACAGGATTGTAGTACCAATTTTTAGAGACTGTCAGCCTAGTTTATACCATCACTAATTTATGCAGTTCCCAGAAGGTGCAGTTTCAATGCTGCAGTTGCATCCCAATGCTGCCCAGACCTTAATATCTACAAGAGACCTTTGGAAAGTTACGTTCCTTTAAAGGCTTATTCAAAGGAAGTTTTCCCCCCATCTTCCTATCGCCTTGACTATTTATCCAAGACATACCATTCTATGCTACAAATGTATCTTTTGAGAACATGGGATTCTTGAGAAATTATGCTGTCCCTTTATAAAACTTACTCAGATATTCAAGATAACCTTTCACTTTTACAGAATTTTTAGGCACCTTCGTGCCATCCTTCAAAAAGGCACATATCCTAACAACCCCTGGCATACTCTACTGTTCATTCATGTTTTGACTGCATATCAAGTTTGACTTTGCAATAAAGGCAGCTCCGAAGATGTAGCAACATCATGCTAGTTTAAATGTACATTTTTCATGCTAGTTTAAATGTACAATGTATAAAACGTTCGAAGAATCCACCGTTCAAACTAATAATCCATTTCAACTCTGTAAAAATAGCAATTCAAATCATAAATGAAATTTCATGGTAAAGGCAGAATTCAGAAACATTATGAAAAAGCGTCATTTTGTTTGAAATGAACAATTTTTAAAGCTTAAAAGGTCATCTGACAGTCGACATGGGATACCTATGGATCAGTGATTCGCTTTCTCCTCTTTTAAAATTTTTATCGCTACAGCATATATACGGTGAAATGAAGTAGTAAACCCAACACCCAGGGTTAGAGGACATTATCTATCAGTACCTTGGTAGTTTCCTGTGCCTACTTCAACTTCACAAACCCCATAACTACCACCTCAAATTTTACTTTTTGAAACACTTTTGTCATATAGGTCTTTAGAGCTATTATCCTTTTACCACGGTGTTTTACTTAATGTTTGTGAGTCATCCGCGTGGATGTAAAGTTTTTTCTTTTCACTGTTGTATTCAACTTGCACGTATACCCACACTTTATCCAGACATATGCGCTTGTTTCCAATGTGGTCACGAACAGTGCTGGTAATAAACGTTTTTGTTTCAAATGCTGGGGAGCGTGTACAAGGGCTTCTCTAGGCTTTAGTGTCTAGGGTATGAAGCTCAAGACAGGAATTACTTGGTCACTTTCAACTTTACTGGCTAATGTCAAATTCTTTTTCCTAAATGGTTGCACAGATAGTCGCTTCTAAATTTAGCTATACTGTGAAACACCAAGGAAACATTCCACTTCTGGCCCTCCAAATTTAACACTAAGATCAAATACTTTCCTTCCTAACAAGGCATCATCTTTTATTGTGCAATTCAAATGAAAATTGAGGTGCTTTTTACTAGTAGGTCTGGGACGTCTGTTTTGAACCACAAAAAAACCAAAAATGCTTGGAGAAAACCTCACTAAGAGGACACCCCACTACAAAGAGGCAATTTCACATAGTATCTTAATTTCAGACAACGCAAAGTAAAGGCAAATATTACGCCCATCTTCAGTTGAGGAAACAGGGCTCACAAAGGTCCAGGATCTTGCCCCAGGTCGCATATATATTAACGAGTGGCGTTCCATTATTTTATCCAGAGGTAAGGCTTTTATTACAAAAAAGTAACAGCACAAACGAACACGGATCTCTTAAGCAACTTTCTCCTTTTACGGATTTTAAGGTTTGACCCTCAGTATCTGTGACGACTTCAGGGCTACTTTCGTTAACTTTCAAGCCAGGAACCGTGGCATTACCCCCATCAAAAACTTTCCGGCTAGGCCGCAAAGCTAATACCCGAGACCAAGTGGAGAGATACCGAAACCCGGGGGGAAGACCCTAAAATAACCATTAAGGAAAAAAAAAAAAAAAAAACCCAACACTCTCCGTCCTCAAGAACATTAAGACAATGTTCTAGCAATTCCACGGCTTTCCTGTCCAATGTGCTTCCTTCGAATGATCTGAAATACGACTAAGGGTGATTTAAAAATAGGTTTGAAACGAGAAGTCAGCCTTTTGGTCTCGAGTCAGTTTCCAGATCCTTTAACAGTTATCTCGGGCGGCCGAGGACGTAAGGGAAGCCATTTGGCGTCAAGGTTTTCCCAGGCCGAACTCGGAGACCTCCTCGTCGTCTCAGCAAGAACATCCGTGTTTTACAGATGAGCGCTGAGGCCTGGAGATCGAACGGCCTGCCCAAATCGGCCGGGCTCGGGAGGGGGCCGGGTCTGCGGCGCTGGGGCCGCCGCGGCCGCTCCCCGCCACGACGGCGGTCCGCGAGGAGGGGCTGGGGCGTCGCCAGGCCGCCGCCCCCCGCCGGCTCACCCGCGATGCCGGGGCGCAGGCCCGCCGCCCCAAACCGCCAGGAAGTGCCGGGTCGCCCCGCTTTCCCGGAGTCGGGAGCGTCGCTCCCGGGCCCGCAGTCCGCTCCAGGTCTCCCGCTGGGCCGCAGGCTGCGGTCTCCTCAGTTAACAACCTTCCCCCTCCCCCCGGCCCACGCACACGCGAGGCCTTCCCTCTCCCCCTCCCCCCTTACCCTCCACGGTCACGGTCCCGGTCCCGGTCCCCAAAGCCGCCTCCGCGCATGGTCCCAAACGGATAGAGATCTGGGAGCGGGGCACGGATGGCCGGGCTCGGGAGGGCCTGCGGCTCCGGTCTGGTGACGACCGATGGCGGCGGCGCCTCCGCTGTTGGGGCGGCGGCAGGCGCGGCGCTCTCTCGCTCCGACGCGCTGTCTCCCGTCGCAGACGCCACCGTCGCCGCCTCTCTCGTCGGAGACGGGAGCAAAACACAGAGAATCGGGGTTATAAAAACGGTGGGTAGGTTTGGCTACGCTCAAACCCGGCAGTGCCGCGGTTTAGGCGTCTCCTTCCTTCCCAGCGACTGCACAAAATGGCGGCCGGCGCTGAGACTGCTCCAGCTTAACGCTACGTACGTCGGAGACGATACGTAAACAGCGTCTTGGAATGGCCCGAGGGCTTCGCGGAGTACTAAGGGTATTCTTGGAAGCACTCTACGTCAGTTGCGCAGACGAGCACATTCTGCATTCAGTAGAAGGAAAATAAAGTACGAAGCGGGCGTAGAGTTCTCGCGCCACCTGAACTAGAACGTGGGGTGGGGTGAGGGGGAAGAGCCTCCCGTGCGACGTAACATTCTTTGCGTCGTTAGCCGGCCCACTATTGCGAAGATGCGCAGTGTGCGTAACGCATTCTGTTTGGAGAATAGAGGATTTTGCCGTGTTCCGAACGCGGGACGGAATCCGGTCCTTGTGCAAGTTGCTTTGCGGAGACAATAACTGTCCTCCATATTGCAGTCGTCAAGTGTCAGCGCTTTGGGGCGCCTTAAGCCCAGGAGGGTCTCCAGGGTCCCTGGCTGGCGCTCCTAAATGGCCCTGCCAGCTCCCCGGCCCTGCCGGCCTGGGCCTGCCGTCACTGGCCGCGCGCCTCGGCGCCATTTTCTTTCGGTTGTCGCTCGCTGCGCTGTCTCCGGCAGCCATGATGGATGCCCCTCGTCCGTTCCTCCTGGAGGTGATCCTTCGACGACGTCTCAGTTGGGCTAAAGTACCCTACTACGCCTGGTTCACACCGAAGTGCCTTATGTGAACGGAATATTTACACTGGCCCCGGCTGAGCACAGTTGGCTAGCAATGAACCAAAACGTGGGGTGGGGCCCCTGTAGAGGTAGACACCTGGGCCCCTTGGATCCGGAGGCCCTTGGTGCTCTCCAGAGACGAAAAGGTGTAAAAGCTGTGGCCTTTGGACACAGAAAAGGTCAAGGCGTAATAAGCACGTGTTTTTAACCAGGCCAGACCGCGTTCCTCTCTCTCTAAGCTGGCTTCCAGCTTCCTGCTTTCTGCTCTCCCAGACTGCGCTTCAGTCTCACAAGCCTGGCCCCATAGTGTCACAGAATTGTCAAGCAGCAAAGGCGCTCAGAGAACAGCTCCCGTCATCTCTTTTACTTCTACAGTTGGGTGTATGAGGAGATTTGAGGTCCCTTACTGTGGGGCCGAGTGTTGTCTCCTCTGTTGAGAGTGTTTCCCAAATTATTATAAAAGCATAGGGACAGGTGCCTCGGGCCATGGACGCAAATGGGCAATGGGAAAACCTGGACAAGTGTTGAACGCCTAACGGGCCAAGCACAGTGCTAGGCACTGGGGCAGAGCAGTGAACATATGGGTTCCTGGACTCATGGAGTTTATACTCCACTGGGGGAGATGAGACAATAAATAGGTTATTTAAATATTGCTAACTAAAATGGAAAAGGAGTGGAAGGAGATAGTGTCTGTGTGTCTGTGGGGGAGGAGAATGTATAGGTGTCATAGTGTTAACTTACATAGAGTGCTCTGGGGGAAGGCCTCCCTAATTAAGAGACATTTGAGCAGAGACCTAAAGGGAAAGAGCAGGTGCAAAGGCCCTGAGGCAGAATGTAGCTGGTGTATTTCGAGGAGGAAGGACGGGAGAGGACCAGATTGTGACGGATTTGTAGGCTGCTGCAAGGGCTTTATCTTTTCCTTTTGGCAAAATGGAAATCTTTAGAAAGTTTTTAGCTGAGTGACATAATAAAAGGACCCCTATGACTACAATGTAGAGAAAAAATTGAGAGTGAGCTGGTGCAGCAGCAGGCAGATTAATTAGGAGGCTGGTGCAGTAGTCCAGGCAAGAGATAATGGGCTTGGTGCAGGTTAATAGCAATGGGTGAAAGAGAAATGGACTGGTTGAAAATTTAGCCAGTGGATTGCTAATGGGTGGGATATGGAGTAAAGAAGGCTCAAGGATAAATCTTGGAGGAGAGGCACAACAGTTAAGCTCCTGTGGGGCACCTGGGTGGCTCAGTCGGTTAAGCGACCAACTTCGACTCAGGTCATGATCTCACGGTTCATGGGTTCGAGCCCTGCGTCGGGCTCTGTGCTGACAGCTCAGAGCCTGGAGCCTGCTTCAGATTCTGTGTTTCCCTTTCTCTCTGACCCTCCCCTGCTCACGCTGCGTCTCCCTCCCTCTCTCAGAAATAAATTAAAAAAAAAACAAAAACAAAAACCAAACTCTTGTGATTTAGAATGTACGGGGACTGAAAGAATAATTTGGACTAGTTTGCCTATTTATCATATATGCTAAGTAATTAAATCTGAGGCCCTCTACATAACAATTTGTAAAGTAAGGTAGCTCCACGGAAACCCTCCCTACATTTTGCGGAGGAGAGATAATTCATATTTTGCTGCTAGATCAGGTCCTTGCCTCACAGCATCTCATGGTTCCTTTTCTTCATACAGCTTTTCACGGTATGTAATTCTATATTTATGTCATTATTTGATTAATACCGCCTCCAAAAAAAGTGAACTTTTAGTCTTCCTATGTCATATAAGTTTTTGATTATAAAGTGAATCCAAAGTATGCATTTCTCATTCTCCATACTGTTTTCTTACCAAAGATGGTTGAAGCTTATTAGATTTTTTCTGAACACAGAGAAAGATTTTCATTAAGTAGTGAGGTCAGAGAACCTAGGCATTTCATTAGTAACAGCCACTACTGTTGACAAGAAGGAAATATGCTTTGCTCAATTCACCTTTCTTTGAAAACCTAAGCACTTACCATATGCTCCAGCAATTGTGCTCCATGGTATCAACTGTAAGACTTGAAAACTTACGTCCACACAAAAACTTGCACACAGTGTTTACAGCAGCTTTTTTCATGACTGCCAAAACTTGGAAGCAACCCCGATATCCTTCAGTAGGTGAACAGATAGACTTTGGTACATCAGGGGAGTGGAATATTATTCAGCACTAAAAAGGAATTCACTATCTGGCCATGAAAAGGCATTGAGGAATCTTAACTGTGTATTACTGAGTGAAAGAAGCCAATCTAAAAAGGCCACAGACTGTATGATTCTAACTGCATGACATTTTGGAAAAGGCAAAACTATGGAGCCAATAAACAGATTGGCGATTGCCAGGGGATAGCAGTGCGGGGAGGATGTATAGATGGAGTACAGAGGAATTTTAGGACAGTGGAACTATTCTGTGCGGTACCATGATGGTGTGAATATGTATTATATATATTGTATCAATGTATATTATATTATATATTATAATATATAAGGTACATATTCAAGTTACATATACACACATATGTTATATATTATAATAAATATGTACGTATTATACATTTATTGAAATCCAGAGAATGTGCCACATGTAGAATGAACCATAATGTAAACTAGGGACTTTGGGTGATGATGATGTATTAATGTAGGTTCATCAGTTGTAACAAACGTGGAGAGTGTTGGTAATGGGGAAGAGGGGCTCTGCATGTGTGGGACAGGAGGTATATAGAAAATCTCTGTACCTTCCTCTCAATTTTGTTGTAATTCTAAAACTTCTCTAAAAATATAAAGCCTTAAAAAAAACAAAAAACCTAAGAACTCATAGCCATGGAATGCTCCTGTGCACCATATCCTAGGCATGTGCTGTGAGCTGTCATTTTATTCTCATCTGTAAATGAGGTGACAGTGCCTCATAGGATTTTAGAAAGTGTATGAAAATACCATTCAGAGTGGCGCCTGGCACATAACACTCAATAAATGTTGCCTGTTATCATCTCTCAGGAGAAATCACTTTCTCAGAAGAAAGCGAAATATCACTTTCTCAGAAAAAAAGCTGAGGCTTAGGAAGATTAAGTTACTCGGCCAGGGTCACACAGCAACTGGCATAGCGGGGACTCACACCTAGGTGCTGGGGCAAGGTTTTCACATAGAACTGTTGAGTTTGGGCCAGAGAATGTGTTGTGGGGGTTATATCTTCTGCATTGTAAGATGTTTAGCAGCATTCCTGGACTCCACCCACTGCACGCCAATGGAATCTGCCCCCTCCTCCAAGTTGTGGCAACAAAATGTCACTAAATGTCTCCTAGGGAACATTGGGAACGACTCCAACTGGGAGCCACTGCTCTGGAACCCCAAGGCCACACTACCTTCCTGTGGGCTCACAGGAAAATCATTCTCTCTCAATTGGCGAGTTTTTCTGCAAATTTGGTTTGCATTCTGCACTCCACATGCCAATACCAATGCCATTTTTCATTTTATCTGTTTCATTGTTATTATAGCAATAAAATTTAGATTCAAGACCCAACGTCCAACCACTAAGAGAATTATTCCTTTTGATTAGATTTTAAAGCCATAGGTTTTTGTTTTTAAGCTACTTTTACTATCAGCCACCTGTGTGGAGTTCTGTACGTACATTCCCTCTTCTCAGTGATCCAACTCTGCAATTTCAGTCATTAAACTCAGCCAAAGGTGAAATGCAGTTGCCCTGCTTTCCATCTTGGTAGGACGGAGGTTAGGTTTTTGATAGCTTGACTCATGGTACTTTAGATATGAGAAGATGAGAAAACTGTCATACTTAAGTCAACAAGGCAACTTAAAGAAGTTGCCTATAAACTATGGTATATGAGGGACACATTTAAACAGAGTTTTTAGGAAATCTGTTTCCAGAACGTAAACTTTCACACATACTTTTCTCTAAAATTGGTAAAACTGAGAAATATGTTTAGAATGTCACCCTCCTATTTTATAAACAAAAAGAATATTTCTCTTCTATCCAAAATCTCACTGTGGGGCACCTGCGTGGCTCAGTCATTTAAGTGTTCTGACTTCAGCTCAGGTCATGATCTCACAGTTCGTGAGTTGGAGCCCCATGTCGGACTCTGTGCTGACAGCTCGGAGCCTGGAGCCTGCTTCGGATTCTGTGTCTCCTTCTCTCTCTGCCCCTCCCCTGCTTGTTCTCTGTATCTCTCAAAAATAAACAATAAAAAAAAAATTTTTTTTTTTGCCATGAATGTACAAATCTCCGGGGTGCTGAATGTACAGGGACAGTTAGAAATGATATTGAAATGACAAAAGTAAATGACTCTAATGACTTGGTAACACATCCTTTTACAAATTAAGAGAATTCCCGTTCTTTGCTTTCAACAAATGAAAAGAGGATCACATAGAATTTTCAGCCAGTAGATCATTAAAAATAAGAAAGATTACTAGATTTTTGGCATATAACTTGAAAGATTAAAGAATTGAGTGACATTACTATACCAAACATACCAAAATTCTTTCTATTCCCACCTACTAATTATGTGATCAAAGTTTTTTTTAGCACTTATAGCTATAAAAAGTGTAAGAAAAAAAAAGAATAGCCAAAAGTAATATTCTTCCATGGATACAGGATCTTTTTTTTTCTTAATCTGCCTCCATCTTATTTTTAAAAGATACCTTCCCAGGGCACCTGGCTGGCTCAGTAGGAAGAGCATGCAACTCTTGATCTCAGGGTTGTGAGTTCAAGCCCCATGCTGGATATAGAGCTTACTTAAATAAACTTTTAAAAAAAGTTTAAAGGGGCGCCTGGGTGGCTTAGTCGGTTAAGCGTCCGACTTTTGCTTAGGTCATGATCTCACAGTTCGTGGGTTCAAGCCCCGCGTCGGGCTCTGTGCTGACTGCCAGCTCAAGCCTGGAGCCTGTTTCAGTCTGTGACTCCCTCTCTCTCTGACCCTCCCCTGCTCACGCTGTCTCTCTCTCTCTCCTAGAAATAAATAAAAAATATTAAAAAAAAAATAAATAAATAAAGTTTAAAAAAATAAAAGATACATTCCCAATAAAAATTTTCTATGTTTAATAGTTATTAAGAGGCTAAATATATTATTGATGCTTTGTTTACTTGAGTTCTAATAATAATTATAATGATAATTTCCAGAAGAAATGTTAGTATGTAGAGCCTTAGGATCATAGGAAATGAGAAAAAAATTTAATATTTGTGCCATAATTCTGGGTGACAGAGAAATAAATTAAGTGATGAATAAGACATTAGATATAAAAACATGGGATAAAATTCTGGAAAAAAGAGTTCAAAAAGAAAAGGAAACCATATAAAATGTCCAACTCTTAAAGAACTTACTCATATACTTTTATTTTTTTTAAGATTAAAAAAATTTTAAAATAATCTCTATACCCAACGTGAGGCTTGAACCAACAATCCCAAGATCAAGAGTCTAATACTCTACCAACTTAACCAGCCAGGTGCCCCTCCTATTCATGTATTTTTAAAGGAAGTTGTTGGGTATCAAATTGCTGTGGTATTTAAATTACATTGGGATACATTTAAAAGAGTGATGTGACAGTTTTATTTAAAAATGCCAATATTTGGGGTGCCTGTGGCTCAGTTGGTTAAGCATCCAACTCTTGATTTCGACTCAGATCATGACTCATGGTTCATGAATTCAAGCCCCACATTGGACTCTATGCTGAGAGCAAGGAGCATGCTTGGGATTCTCTCCATGCCTCCCTCACTCATGCACACGCTCTAAAAAATAGATAAACTTAAAAAAAAATCTTTAATGTCAATGCTTCAGGAAGGGATAAAATAAAATAATAAAATAAAATGTCAATACTTCACCATATCATAAATTTCATCCTTTAAAACAATCTAAGCCTACAATGATAAAGTTTAGGTGTCAACATATATTCTCTTTTCAGAATTTCCTTAGAGGTACTATTTGAAGACGGCTAATCAGGTGACCCCAGATCAAGTAGCCATGCCCCACCTAGAATGGGTGCTTCCCTGTCCAGTAAGTGTTGCTAGGCAGAATTTTAGGCTGAGAGGTGTTAATTATGGACTCTAGTTGAATGTGTGTGTTTGTGGCTTATGTATTAGAGAGACATAGAAGAATGGAATCCCACTGTTACTGTTTTTCAACTTCACTATTCTGTAGAAGTCTCTTGCTTAAAAACTTTCTATGGCTTGCCATGGCCCTGAAGGCCCAGTTTTAGTTCCATCCTGTGATACTGAAGGCCTTCCAAATTCTGGCTCCAACCCTCACCACTTCCCTGCTTCAGCAAGTCTCTATTCTCTACTCTTCACCCACGTTTAAAATATTTATTTATATTAACTTTTGTGGTTTTTGTTCATCCCTGCCTATACATGTAAATAGAAAAACTCAAGGTCTCCTTCTGTCCCCTCCCTGCTTGGAAACTTAGAGAAGTGATCTCCTGCCCTCTGGCATTGAGAGGCATTAATCACCACCTGGAAACAATATTTTTTCTATTTTCTTGATAGATGATGGGGGCAACTGTTCGCTTCCTCCCCTCAACACAGCATGCAAGCAGGCTGAGGAAGAAGAGAGTTGAAACTATACAGTCAGCTCACCAGGGGTGACACAGTCAAGAATTAAAGAGAATGACTCACAAGCCTAGAGATTCACCGTGTTACTTAGTCTTAAAGACTCTAAGTGAGAAAGGGGGTATTATAATTAACAAGGTGTGACGAATACTACACTTGCATACACAGATGCTTGGCACTTACCTTTTGGAATGCACGGGATGATACATCCACCCTTGCCCTTTCTCTCGGCAAATGTACCTTTCTAATTAGGGTGGGACGAGAAACTTTTTTTTTTTTGTGGCAGAAAAAGTCGTTATAATTCCCTAGCAGCCTTCTTCTTCTTTTTTTTTTTAAATGTTTTATCTATTTCTAGGAGAGAGAGAGAGAGAGCGTGAGCAGGGGAGGGTCACAGAGAGAGGGAGTCACAGAATCCGAAACAGCTTCCAGGCTCTGAGCTGACAGTCAGCACAGAGCCCGACGCGGGGCTTGAACCCACGAACCATGAGATCATGACCTAAGCGAAAGTCAGACGCTTAACCAACTAAGCCACCCAGGCGCCCCTCTAGCAGCCTTCTAAGTCAAGGGATCCTAGTAGTGGAAGACTCTTTGTTTTGTTGAATATGAATGAACTTAAAGGCAGCGTTAAGTGATGCGTATGGGAGTGCAAAATCTGAGAAGCCAGAGAAAGTAAAAAAGTTTTGTATGGGGAAAGTGGGAGAGGAGGCAGTAAGGCAGTGACTTTACCTTCGATAACATCGATCATGCTGTCTAGTGCTCAGTAGAGGGTGTTTGTTTCACAGAGGTGCCGTTGAGATGCCGTGGAGTGCTGAGCTCCTCATCCAGATGGATACTGGCTGAGGAAAGAGACTGTCAGTGTCTTCGCAGCCACATAGGAGGTAACTGGTCCTCAGTCCAGAGAAAATTCCGAGATGTCCCAGTAGATTGTAAGGCACAGGGATGTAATTTTCTTTAGATTCCTGGTTTACCGAATTCTCTGTTGCTCCTCACTCCTACAGCCCCTGTCCCCACCCATCCATGTCCAGTGTTGCAAAGGGTGCAGCCAATCCCCGGGTTTTCAGCAGTTGGAAGTATGGCTGACATTCCTGGCTCCTCCTCGCGTGCTAGCAATAGAAAAACAACTATCACAGGCTTGGACTGACCACAGACTGAGTGACCGAGTTGATTTCCATGATAGCTTCTTAGCTCTGGAGAAGAATAAAACAGACCCAAGCAACTTTCTGGATCACTGTGGCCAAGAACTCTCTGCCATGTCACAGCTGGGCCCCAAAAGGGTTCAAGATAAGATCTGCCAGAGCTGTGTGACTAGCACCGCTGGTGCCTGGGAGGCCCTGACAGTCTCCAGAACTGCAGCAGGGCCTTATCTTTGCCTGGAAACACAAACCTGGAGAACCAGTGATTGGCAATCTTGGTTTACTTTTGACGATCATAGAGAGGAAAAGTCAGCTCCATACACTAGCGGGGAAAGAGTAGGTTTATGCTAAAGCAGCTGAGCAGCAGTTAGAGGAGTGAGTTCATATTTTTAAATAGATTCCTCTCTGGGGCGCCTGGGTGGCTTAGTCGGTTGAGCGTCCGACTTTCGCTTAGGTCGTGATCTCGCGGTTCGTGGGTTCGAGCCCCGCGTCGGGCTCTGTGCTGACTGCCAGCTCAGAGCCTGGAGCCTGTTTCGGAGTCTGTGGCTCCCTCTCTCTCTGACCCTCCCCTGCTCACACTGTCTCTCTCTCTCCTAGAAATAAATTTTAAAAAATTAAAAAAAAAAAGATTCCTCTGTGTTCTCCAGACAGATACAGGGATGCTGATCAGGTCCGGAGCTGAGGAGAGAATCTGAGGGGAAAATTGGCGATGTCCTGCCGGGCAACAGAATGAAAAGGAGGAGAATTGACCAGAAAGTATATAATTATGTACTTTAATTGTACATTTAGAATTGTACTTTAGAAATACAATTGTACTTTGGAAATACATAGACAATAATGTGAAGAAAAACAGGCTGGCACCAAAAATCAGAACATAAGGACAAAGACAGTGAAAACATCGATGGGTCAGTTAAACACCAACTTGTGCCTCTTAAGGTTTTAAATAATGAGAAGGAAATCTCTGGTGTTTAAACAATTTTAATCACAGAGACAAAACACAGTTTGCACACACTTGGAGGAAAACCCAATTGGCATCAGGGTTATCTCTTAGGAAGGACTGTGTCAAATAAGGATACCAAGCCTAAACACACACACACACACACATCTTCACACGCATCCCTACCTGATCTGGGAGTGGTTCAGACTGAATCAAAAAGGGAGACTTTTGCTTTTCTATACATATATAATTCTAAATTTGAGAACTTAGAGGGGTACTGCAGCCTTGATGTTTCCCCTAATGGACTCCTGCTCAGAGTAAATAAGTCAGTGTGAGTAGATTCACATGGCTTTACCTCCGCTACCTATTTGAGTTGCTGCAAAGATCAGTTCTTAGATTGGGAAACAAGGGAGTTGACTCCCCTGGCAGTACTTGTGAATTGAATTGGGATTGTAGTGTTCAGGGCAGGCTTTCGGCTCTCTGCCAACAGAGTGAAAGTAATTGAGGAAGGGGGTGGAGGGAAGATTGGCAAGGCAGCCATCCAGGAGCTGCCCAAGGTAGAGGGGGCCTTGTCAAGACAACGTGAATGTCCAGGCTGCCTGGCGGGTCTTCGTATCGGCCCCAAAACTGGTCAGGTTAACCCCAGACAAGGAAGTTCCCTCAACAAGTACACCTGTACTTTTGCTTTGTAGCTGTTAACCACGTTTGCAGTTATCTGGGTGATTTTCCCTGCAAGTTCATGCTTCAGGGACTGTCTTGATTAATCATTACTCTATCTGTTGTATTTGGCAACTAACTGGTGTTTCAGTGTTGGTGGAATACAAGGCAGTATGCTTTGTAACTTAGGGAGGCACATATGTGTGATGTAAGAATAAAGAAACGTACGGGAGTATTTGAAAACAAATTCATAAAAATGAATAATTCCGGGGGGGGGCGGAGGAAAGAGATTCAATCCTAGAGGATCTTGAGGGGTCTTCCAATTATAGTGGTAATGTTTCATTTCACAAATAATTCATCGACTGCATTATTTTTTGTACTTTTTGTCTTAAATACTCCATAACACATTTAAAATATACTGATGAATGAATGAATGAGGATAAATGCAGTGGCCATCAGAGCCCATTAAGAATTTAAGGTTTATACCCAAGCAACCTTCTACTGATTCCATGTTCACCAAGCAACTTTAACTTCACTTGAACTTGCTTACTGAAGCAATGTGTAGTTCAGGTCAATCTTTACATCTGGTCTGCTTGCCATTAAATCCATTTTTCCATATCACGGGCATTCTGGTATTCTCTCCTTGGCAGCTTATGTTGCTAGGTCAGACTGAACCATTTCTTTAGGAATTAATCAATACTGGGGCACTAAACACATCGAAGAGGAAGGTGGTGCTGAAGGCTTGTCCCTGAAGCATGGAACATTCACCACTACATGAAATCTCTTTGGAAAATTCCAACTAGCCTTCCCAGGTCAAAAGCCCTTTCTCTGAGCCTACCTTCAGACTTACATAGTCCTAAAAATGTTATTTAAATCCTGTGTTGCTATTTAACTTTCTAATAGCTTGTGTCTCATGTTCCTGACCATATTGTAAGCTCTTGAAGGTGAATTCTCCCTACCTGCAAAGGCCCAACAGAGCACCCTATAGAAGGCTGTTATCCTGCTGACTTCCAAGGAACCATAGCTCCAGGCATTCAAGCCCCTGTGCAGTCCCCTCCCACTATGACTCTGGGCTTGGCATATGACTTGCTCTGGCCAATGGGACATTAGCAAGCATGAGACAAGTAGAGGCTTGATAAGCATTTGCCCTCTTAGAAACCAGCTACCATGTAGAAGCTCAGGCTAGACGACTGAATGATGACAGAGAGGAGTCCTTTCATCCATCCATCCCTGCCAAGACCCCAGACATATGGGCGAGGCCTTCTTAGACCCTCCAGCCAACCCACGAGCTGAATGCAGCTATGCAAGTGGGCTGCTTCCTTGCCACTCTTTCTAGATGTTGTCATGCTAGGTAGGATGTGAAGGTACAACTGCTGTGGCCATCTTTTGACTTTGAGAGGAGCTTTTGGAGAACAAACCAGCACTGAGGATGGGAAAGTGAAGAAACAGAAAGAGCATGGGCCCTTGATGACATTATATAGTTGCTATTAACTTAATGTTAATTATATTGATGAACTTAGTTAATAAGGTCAACTTCTGAACTTTTTATTATATGAAATGGCATATTTCCTTATTGCTTAAGTTCCTTTGAGCTGGGTTTTCTATTACTTGCAGCTGAAGGCATTCTTTTTACTCTACACACAATGTGGGGCTCGAATGCATGACCCTAAGCTCAAGAGTCACATGCTCCACCCAGCCAAGTGTCCCCGCAGCTGAAGGCATTCTAACTGATACACTCCTCAACCAGCTCAACCCATACAAATAGGAAACATCACGGGGCGCCTGGGTGGCTTAGTCGGTTAAGCGTCCGACTTTCGCTTGGGTCATGATCTCGCGGTTCGTGGGTTCGGGCCCCGCGTCGGGCTCTGTGCTGACTGCCAGCTCAGAGCCTGGAGCCTGTTTCAGTCTGTGACTCCCTCTCTCTCTGACCCTCCCCTGCTCACGCTGTCTCTCTCTCTCTCCTAGAAATAAATAAAAAACATTAAAAAAAAACACCAAATAGGAAACACCTGAAATGCCCTGCATCTAACAGACCAATGATCAGTGTGTCTCTGCTGAGGAACTGAAAGATTTTGTGGTAGAGACTGCTAGTTTGCTTACCCAACAACCGTTCTCCCCTTCCCCCTTAATTACAGAACTCTAAATTCTAGGTGGGCATATTGCCCTCTAGAACAAAAGACTAGTTCCCTACTTCTCTGTAGGCCGTGTGACTGAGTTCAAGCCAATGACATATGAGCAAAAGTGTTGTGTGGGAGGCTGCTTCACAGGGGCTGACTCAGCTGAAAGGAACCTTTTTTTTTCCCCCTTCTGCCTTTTTCATCTTTCTTCCCCCAGCTTGGTTTCTCTGACTAGAGTTCTAAGCACTATCTTGGGCCATAAGGTGACCTTGAGGATGGAAGCCAAAAGCTAGGATGGTCAAGCAGAAAGACAGAGCTTAATGACAAAGCAGGGGTCCTGAGGACAAAGTAGAGCCACCATAGCATTTCTGGGCTGCCTGGCTTCCGATTTCTTGTCAATGAGAGAAATAAAAAACCTTGATTTTGTTTAAGGCACTGCTATTTTCAGTTTTTCCTTTATATTCAGCCAAGTAAAATCCCAATTGTCCTTTTAAAATATTAAAGACCGGTAGAGAAGAGTACATGAAGAGTATGAATAATGCGGAATCTCTCATCTGAGTGTTAAGCAACCCTCTCCTCCCTTTTTCTTCATTCCCCTGAAGCAGCATATGGGAGTCACTTTCTCTGTGCCTTGGTTGGAATTCAAGATTGCAAGCAATACAGTGCAACTCTGGCTAACTGAAGCAAAGGAAGATTTGTTAGAAGGACATTAGGAGTCACTGAATTGGCAGGAGGCTGGAAAACCACTGGGAATGGATAGGAGTCTGAGCAACACTGCAGTTTTGGTTTCAGAAACCTGCAGTCTAGCAGCGGGAACAGACTGCCAGGTCACTGCCCCCGCTGCTGGCCCTGCTGCCCTGTGCTGTCACTGCACAAATGAATGGCTTCTAACCCACGTTTTAATCCTTGCAACTGTCACTCAGTGTCCAATGTCTCAGGATAGACTATATGAATTGGGGAGAGGGAACTCTTTAAAAAATTTTTTTAAAGTTTATTTATTTCGAGAGAGAGAGAGAGAGTGTGTGTGTGTGAGTAGGGTAGGAGCAGAGAGAGGGAGACAGAGAATCCCAAGCAGGCTCTGCACTGCAAGCATACAGCCTGACACGGGGCTCGAACTCATGAACCATAAGATCATGACCTGAGCTGAAACCAAGAGTTAGATGCTTAACTGACTGAGTCACCCAGGTGTCCTCCCCTTTTGTTTAAAAAAAGTTTTTTTTTTTAGGGGGGAGGTAACTCTTTAAAAGGGTGGGGTGCCTGGGTGGCTCAGTCATTAAGTGTCCAACTCTTGGTTTTGGCTCAGGTCATGATCTCATGGCTCATGAGTTTGCGCCCCATGTGGGGCTCAGCGATGACAGTGTGAAACCTGCTTGGGATTCTCTGTCTTTCTCTCTTTGCTTCTCCCTGAGCACTCTCTCTCTCAAAAATAAATAAAAACTTAGGGAAAAAAAAAAGAAAACCAGGGTGTTATTATGATGGAGAAATGGAAACTGCATAACCAAAAAACTATACACATTCACTATATCCAAAGCAGAGTCTGGTGAAGAACACTTGACTGGCTGCAGCTTGGTTTCCAGGATCTCAATCCCTCTTTTCTCCATGAAAATGTCTCTTCTCAGGTGTCTTGTCTATTGTATTTCCTATTTTTGGGTTGGCCACCTTATTCTGATCTTCTGACTTTCTGTCCTCGTTTTTTCTTCGCTCTTTAAGGAATGATAGAAGAGGAAAGTAGGAAAGGGGGGGTAGAGATACTCTATTTCAACCCCTTCATTTTCTAAGGTCATTTTTATTTTATTATTTTTATTTTTTGAGAGAGAGAGTGCACAGAGGAGAGAGAGAGGGAGAAGGAGAGAGAGAATCTTAAGCAAGCTCCACATTCAATGAGGAGCACAAGGCAGGGCTAGATCTCATGACTGTGAGGTCATGCCCTGAGCCAAAATCAGGCCAGATGCTTTACTGACTGAGGCCCCTCAACCTCTTCATTTTCTGAATAGATACGAGGTTTCCCCAGATCTTGACTTACATGTTTCTTTTTTTCTTTCTGAGAGAGAGAGAGAGAAAGAGAAAGAGAGAGAGAGAGACAGTGTGATTAGGGTAAGAGAGAGAGGGAGATACAGAATCTGAAGCAGGCTCCAGGCTCTGAGCTAGCTGTTAGCGCAAACCCATGAACCGTGAGATCATGACATGAGCCAAAGTCAGATGCCTAACCAACTGAGCCACCCAGGAGCCCCTTGACTTAAATGTTTATGACTGTAGCCAATATTGGGTAGAGATTGTGTCTTATGCATCCTGGTATTTGTTTGGGAAGGCCATGGAGAAGACCTGAATGCCTATTGACCCATGAGCTAGATTCAGGTGATCCGAGGCTCCTGGCCCCCTCCTCTGTCCTTGGAGTATGGATTTCACTTGTCTTACCCATTTTGCTAAGAGCATAGCCTTGAGATACTGATGTGATGTTGAGAATACCTGTGTGGTATAATACATAACTGAACCCAGTTACGGCCTCTACAAATACTTTTAAGATTTGACCGGCAGGGCCAGGGATCCATTTGTCCTACTGCCGCCCAAGACAAGCCTCATATGCAAGTTCCCTTTGCTTACTAAAATGACCACCCACCAACAGAATGGCCTGCCTCTTTCTTCAGTCTCTCCCTGCCTTCCACCTTGGGGACCAATTTCAGATTACCCCCAGGAAGCTCCTAAGGAGGTTATAAGCCATCAGTGGTTGACTCTTGACTGTACCTGATTATTACTAACTGCTATAGATTTGTGTCCCCCCCCTAAAATTCATGTGTTGAAATCTTAACCTCAGAAGCTGACCTTATTTGGGGATAAGGTCATTATGGATGTAATTAGTTAAATTGAGGTCATACTAGAGTAGGGTGGGCATCTAATCTAACATGACTGATATCCGTATAAAAAGCGGAAATTTGAACACAAAGACACACACACAGTAAGAATGTCATGTGAAGATGAAGGTAGAGATGAGGTGATCCTTCTACAAGCCAAGGAATGCTGAAGATCACCAGGAAACCAGCAGAAGCTAGGGGAGAAGCATGGATCAGATTCTCCCTCATGGACCTTAGAAGGAATTAAGCTGGACCTTGGACTTCTAGCCTCCAGAACCATGAGACAATAAAATTCTGCCATCCAGTTTGTAGTACTTTGTTTTGGCAGTCCTAGCAAACAAATACACTAACCTTCCAAGGTAAAAGCCCTAATCTCTGACACTTCCTCATTCCTGATCACGGTGCAAACCTAATCTCCTCTCATAGGTTAGAGAACGTTGTCACCTGTGACTTCTGTTTTTACTCAATCTCACACCAATTCTTAACCACCTTCTGTTGTTTTTCTAAAATATTTTTATTTATTTATTTTAGAGAGAGAGAATGTGAGCAGGGGAGGGGGCAAAGGAAGAGAGAAAGAGGGGGGAGAGAGAGAAAGAGAGAGAGAGAATCTTAAACAGGTTCCATGTTCAGTGAGGAACCCAACATGGGGTTTGATCTCACTATCCTAGAATCATGAGACCTGAGCTGAAATCAAGAATCAGACACTTAACCAACAGAGCTACACAGGTGCCCCATTGCATTTGAAATGTCTATTTCACTGCTACCCCTCCAGTCCCATTCTTTATCATGTCACAATTTAGTTATTATAACTGTTTCCTAATTGTCTCCCTGATGCCAACGTTATTTCCTTTATCCATTTTCCACATCACCGTCAGATTAATCCTCCAGCTTTCCCATGCCCACAATTTCCATCAGAGTATACCTGCCTTTCCTTTTTTCTACTATAAAGCTTTCCCGTTCTTCTGCCCGCCTTTGAGTCTCTACCAAAAGCAAATGGAGGTCACTGACTCTCTTGCCATAGTGAACTGCGAATAAATAGCCTCTGTCCTTATTTGGTAGTCTTTGTTTTTTGTTTTTTTCTACAGAATGAATAATGGAGGGAGAAAGGGATGGTTTTTCTAGTGGGTTTTTTTTTTTTTTTCCATTTAGTGGGATGTAAGCCTAGAGCTGCAAGCAGCTTCTTGGCTACTGTGTGGCGAAAGCCTGTCTGAGAACAATAGCAGCATGGAAATAAGCAGAACAGGAAAGGGAGGCAGGAGAGCAAGTCCTGGTGATGCTGTTTGAGATCTTGGCTCCATCTGTGGCCAAAGTCAGCACTACTTCTGGACTTTTCAGTTTTATGAGCCAGTGCACTCCTGTCTTCCATTTGCTGCTCTGAGTTTCTGTGGCTTGCAACCAAATGAGTTCTGAGCAATAGAATCTCCTTTTTCAGCTCTTCTGTCCTCCTTAGAATAAGGGGAGAGAGCTGTTTCTATAGTCAGGTGGAGAGGGAGGACTGAAAGCCCCGACCACTTGAACCCTGGCCTAGCAGAATCCCATGGGTGTTGCACAGTCCGCTGTTCTGTCCCAAAGTTGGGCCCCAAGGTCACAGGTTCTTAGTTCACTGTCCTCAGTTCTCAGCCACTGTTCGTCAGCGCGGGACACACAAGAATAGCTGGACCCAGAGAGATTCCCAGTTTTAGCTACGTGCCATATTCAAACAAGCGTCTCCATAGAACTGTAGGCTCTTATATTAAGCCTTATATTAGGCTCTTATATTTCCAAACACTGTCCACCTCTTGGTAAGTTCCTTACCAGTGAGGGGTTACTCAGTATAACCCAGAAAAATTTTCTGAATTTCAAATCTTGGGACTTTTATTTCCTTTCCTACCAAAAGGCTCTGGGCTTCTATATAAATCAGTCCATTCCCCTCCAGGGTGCCACATACCACAGTACCTTTAGTTGTTATTCAGTTTATATCAAGTAACAAAATCTTCCCTTCCCCAGGACAAAAGTATGCATTTATATTTGTATACCAAAAGAAGCCATTTAAGTGACTTTGCTGAATACAGAAAATCTGCTCTTAGATGACTTTGTCTCTGCTTATTCAGAGAAGCAGCTTCTGTGGTTTAAAAAAAGTAAAAAAAAAAAAAAAAAGCAAAAAAGAAAAGCTCTTATTTCCCAGTACACCACTCTGAACAATTTCTGCTTGTCAGGCTGGTCTCTGTCACCAAATCCCAGCTTCTGGGCCTTTGAACAGGCTGTCCCGCAGATTAACCTTTCTGTTTTTGGAATCCTATAATCCAGGACTACACTATTGATTAATTAAATCATCATTTGCTTTCTCATTCTTTCATAAATATTAGAATTTTCTCTTAACTAGTGTTCACATTTTTTAAGGACCAGAATCCTACTTTCCTTGTATATTTTTTAGCTCCAAGCATTGGTGAGTGGATGACAATGGATAATCAAATATCTTTTGTAACAACTGGTACTTCCGATACTTGTATTTTCATACAAGGTGATGCAACATAAGCAATTAAATCTGTTTGAAGGCAATAAACATTGTCATTGTAAACATTATGAGTATTTTAATTTTTAAATACCTTTAATCATACATTCATTTTGAAAACTAGATTTTATTTCTGTGTCACAGTTAGAAAAACAGTATTTTTTGTGCATTTCTAAAATTAGCACTCAGAAATTTTACATGTAAATTAACTTTAATATACCTTATTAATTTTGAATTCTCTACCCCAAACTTAAAATATAAAACTGATGCACTATTGATGATCCCAAACTGTAAAGTTCCTAATTACCTTCCTCTTTATTTTCCCAATAAAAAATGTTTGTGAAAAATAAAACCTTTTAAAACATTTTTTTTTTAATGTTTTATTTATTTCAAGGAGACAGAGAGAGAGACAGCGTGAGCAGGGGAGGGTCAGAGAGAGAGGGAGTCACAGACTGAAACAGGCTCCAGGCTCCGAGCTGGCAGTCAGCACAGAGCCCGACCGGGGCTCGAACCCACGAACCGCGAGATCATGACCTAAGCGAAAGTCGGACGCTTAACCGACTAAGCCACCCAGGCGCCCCGAAAAATAAAACATTTAAAAGATACATTTTAAAAGTAATTTCAGCTTGTGCAAAAGTCAAATGGCTTAAAATTTAGTTTAATTGAATATTTCTTTTCTGATGCTAAAGGTGAATATACAGTTTGATGTTAATACAACAAAAACTTTCTTGTGTGTAAACATTCCTTCTTTAACTGGTTCCCTCCTTTGGAAGTGTATCCACCTCTGCTAATGTGTTCAAGAGGAAATGGTAGGAGAGTGGGACATTTCCAAGCTCTTAGATTTTCCATCTGGTTAGTGGCTCACTTTGGACAGCTAAAGTGAGGGGATCAGTTACCCCTTCTAGTTTTCAATAGGTTTATTCATATGAGTGTCAATAGGTTTATTCATATTAGTTATATATAAACTCACATGTGAGTTTATATATATTCCTGAATTGACATACAATGTATAGTTATTACACATCAGGGACTTTTATGGTAAATATAAGATTTAAATTTCTTTTGCTGACTTTCCTTTAACAATAACATATGAAAAAAAACCAAACTCTTACTTCGAGATCTGAAATTTTAGACTGCTTTTCCATTTCTTCAGCTCCTAATAAGCACTAAGAAGCAATTTGCATCAATTCGCCACCTACTCCTTGGCATCCCCAATTCCTCCAGCAGTTATTGCGAAGGTGGCTTCATTTTCAGGCATCTCTGGGCTAACAGAATACAAGGGAACAGAAGTTTATAAAAAGCTCCATTTCTATAAATACCATATTCATGTCACAGGCATCACACTCCTATCAGTCTGAGTCTCCAGAGAGAGACATTTCAGAGTTGCTAGAGCTAAATGTGGACTGCAGAAATTTACCTACAAGTATTATCAACCCTCACAAACACTTACTGAACAACTTCCATTTGCAAGGTTCTGAATATCAAGAAAAAGTCCCCCAAACTCGGAAATAGGCAGAAGGAATAACTAGGAGTTCCTTCTGTATACTCTCAGGCATTGTGTAGCAGGCCTTTAGGGGCCCAATTGGAAGGGGATGTGTGCATTTCTACTGACTAAACTAGAGCAGGAGAAAACTGAAAGGCTTTGAAGTGAACTGAAAGATTACTGAGCACCTTCGATGGAAAAGTAGGTTGGGACACCTTGGTGGCTCAGTTGGTTGAGTGTCTGACTTTGGTTCAGGTCATGATCTTGCTGTCTGTGGGTTCAAGCCCTGCTTCGAGCTCTGTGCAGACAGCTCAGAGCTCAAAGCTTGGAGCCTGCTTTGGATTCTGTGTCTCCCTCTCTGCCTTCCCTCCACAAGTACTCTCTCTCTCTCTGTCTCTCAACAATTAATGAACATTAAACAAAATTAAAAAAGAAAAGAAAAATAGGTTGCTCAACACACCCTCCCTGGTTCCCCAGTTCTGTGAGGACTCTGCCTTTCGTGGTCTTTGAGCTACTTTACAACTCTGTAAGTTGTAGGTAACTAAGAGTAATACAAATTATTCTTGTCCATAGAAATGTAAATTGTATGAGGAGGAAGGCAATTGATTGTTGTCCTATGGATACTGACCTGCTTTTGATCAACTTATAGTTCATGTTAGCATTCCTTATTTGGTTCCATATGTGTGCTCATTTGATTTTTTCTTTAATCTGGTTATAAAATCATATTGGTGCCTGCATTAATTAACGAGTTAAATAAAATCTTTGACATTTCATGTTTGTATGTGATTATATGGTCTTAAAAATTTTATCTTTTAATTTATTCGACAACGCCATAGGAGTTGGGGTTAATTTGTAGGAAACTGAGAGCAATGCAGATGGCTCTTGTCTGAGGACAATGCAGATGATGGCAGGCTACAGCACCAGAATCACTGGGTAGAGAAGCAACTGATTTCCCTCCAGTAGAAAAGACAACTTCAAATGTTATAATCTATCACCTTGTAGGATATTAACCAGTTTTCCATCTATTTGCAAATTTATTTCAACATTCTTTTGATTGACTGCATAAATCTCTGTCAAATTAATTGAATCAATTTCTTCATCAATTAAGGAGTTGAAGCAAGCCTTGGACATATGTTTTATATTTATTTGCAAGAAGGTCATGGACTTGTGAAAATCATACCTTATTATGTACTAGATCTTGCAGATTTCACAAAAATGAGACAGAATCCTTACTCTCAAGAAGTCTAACAGGTGAGGGGTGCTTGGGTGGCTCAGTTGGTTAAGCATGCAACTATGGCTCAGGTTACGATCTCATAGGTCATGAGCAGGTGCCTCACTTCAGGGTGAGTGAGCTTGAGCCCTGCTTTGGGTGAGCATGAGCCTGGCTTCTCTCTCTCTCTCTCTCTCTCAAAAAAAAAAAAAAATCTAATAGGTGAACTGTGACAAATGACAAATACGCAAAGTAGGGGAAATTTCACAAAGTCAATATATATATTATAGAACTCTGAAGAGAGGAGATATTATCCCAACTAGGTTAATTAGGAAAGGCCTCATAGATAATAACTGAAGAGGCTTTTGAGGCAGAAATGGGTGGTATTCCAAGTAGAGGGAATAGCATGAACAAAAAAACTGTAATACAGATACTTGTTTTGTAGATAAGAAAGAGAAGAATAAGAAGTTAGATTTAGATGTTCCATTTAAAGTACCTGTGAGATACTCCTGTAGCAGAGTTCTGAAAGCAGTTGGAAATGAATACCTAAAGCTTGAGTAAAAGGTTAAATAAGAAATAAAAAATTGAAAATCACTGATCACAAGAGAAAGAGCCTACTGCTACTTTGTGCTGTTATTATATCCAGGTTGTGGTGACTGTTTAGTAATATTAATAGTTTTCATTTATTAAGTATTTACTAGTTTATTCCAGGCTCCTTTATATTCTTTTATTTAAACCTTATGAAAACCCTTGGGTATGGATTGTTATCCACATTTTACAGAGGAGAAGACTGAGGTTCAGAGAGAAGTAATTTGCCCAAGGGCACACTGCTGGTAAATGAAGATGCCAGATTAGAGACTAAGGTATTTGACTCCAAAGCTCATGGTTGTTGTTGTTTTTTTTTTTTTGTATTTTTTTTTTTGTATTTTTTTTTGAGAGAGAAAGAATCCCAAGCAGGCTTGTGCCGTCAGGGCAGAGCCTGATGTGGGGCTCAAACTCATAACTGTGAGATCATGACCTGAGCTGAAATCAACAGTGAGATGCTTAACCGATGTCCCCAAAACTCAAGTTCTTAACCACTAGACTAAATTGCCTCTCAAAGTTGGTTTTTGTTTTTTGATTTTGTTTGTTCTGTTTTATTTTGTGAGAGGGGTAGAGATGAGGCTGTATGCTCCGAGCATACTGTGGGTCAGGTAAATAAGGCTTGCTAAGCTAAAACTAGAGCTGGCAAGAAGGCCTGGACAGAATCAGAAAAGAACCTTTGATGGCAAATACTCAGTTGGCCACTTATAAATGGCAGGAAGATAAGGAGATGAGAAAGAGGGAAGGCTAGAAAGTTATCTACAAAGTTGAACTGGTGGTTTTTTGTTTTTTTGTTTTGTTTTGTTTTGTTTTTTTTACTTAAGATGTTTCAGGTTTTACTGGTTTTACTGCAGGTGTTTCAATTACTTCAGAAACTTGGCTGTTTGGGTACCTTTTCAACTTTTGGTAATTATTTAAAATTTGCTTTTCCTTTGAATTCAGCAGGATTCTTTGTTTTTACTGTCCACTGACCTCAGATGTGCTAAGCAGAATAAAATAAATAGGGTTTTCTTCACTTAAAAGCTTGAAAGGGAGAAAAATGCAGACTTGGGGGCCAGCAAGAGTTACTTATGGGAGCAGTGACTGTAGTGACATCCTACGGGAAGAACTGAGTCCCTTTTTGTAGTCACTCCTGTACCTCTGGGAATTCTTCTGATAACCCCTTTTTGCTCAATTCCTTAAGAATTTTGTGTTTCCTCTGAGCAGGAAATGCCTTTCTATTACATCTGTATAAGAAAGTAGTTGAGGCCCTGGGAGTAGCTATAGAAGACTAGCTATGACTGTCCTAAGTAGATCATCTTCAACAGACTAAAAAATAGTGTAATGATTAAAAGTTTCGGCCCTAGGAGTACCTGGGCAGCTCAGTCAGTTGGGGGTCTGACTCTTGATTTCATAATCTCACAGTTTGTGAGTTCAAGCCCCATGTCAGGCTCAGTGCTGACAGTATGGAGCCTGCCTGGGATTCTCTCTCTCCCTCTCTCTCTGTCCTTTCCCTGCTCGTGCATCCACGCCCTCTCAAAATAAACTACTAAATACATACACACACACACACACACACACACACACACACACACACACACAAAAGTGTTAGCCCTAAATTCAGACAGCGCAGATTCTAATCCTGGTTCAAACTTTTATTGATTGTGTGATTTCAGGGGAGTCAGTTTATTTTCTCATTAAGAAAATATTTATTGAGCACCTGCTGTATCCTTGTTGTAGGTGCTTGAGATCTAGAACTGAAAAAAATAGACAAAGATTCCTGCCCTTGTGGAACTCATATTTGGTGAGAAGAAGAAACAGATAACAATTAATGAACATAATAAATACATTATATGTTAGAAGATGATGAGTATTATGGGGAAAGAAAAAAGTAGAACTGGGTGAGGGAGATGACTATGGAAACTGGGGAAAATTGCAGTTTTCAACAGGGAGATCTAGACAGGTATTGTGGAGAAGGTAACATTTGGTCAAAGACTTGAAGGAGGCGAGACTGGTAACCAGAATGAGGGTTATGTGGGGAAAGAAAATTCTAGGCAGGGATAACGCTAAGTGCAAGGCCCCTAAAGTAGAAGAAGTGTGTCTGGCATGTGTCTAACAGCAGAGTGCCCACTGAGGTTGCAGTGCTGTGAGAAGGAGGAGAACAGGGGCAACAGGATGGGGACATTCACAGAGAGCTCTGGCAACCACTGTAGGGACTCAAGCTTTTATTAAAATGGGGGCCACTGGAGGGTTTAAAGCAGAGGTCAGATATGATCTGACTTAATCTTACAAAGGATCACTCTGGCTTCTATGTTTAAAATATATTGTAAGGGCGCCTGGGTGGCTCAGTCGGTCAAGGGTCTGACTCTTGATTTTGGCTTAGGTCATGATCTCACAGTTAATGGGTTTGAGGCCTGCATTGGGCTCTGCACTGACAGTTGGTCGCCTGCTTGGGATTCTCTCCCTCTCTCCGTCTCTCTCAGAATGAATAAATAAAGTTAAAAAAAAAAAACCAATAAGAAAGTAAAACAGACTGCAGAGGGGCAATGGTTACCTAACTGTTTCTTCATGTGGAAAATACGGATAAGGACTTCCATCTCTTAGGGTTGTTGATATAAATGATGAAATATATATATATATATGGCACTTGGTGCAAGGCCTAGGACATAGCAGCCACTCAATAAGTATTAGTTACCATTATTAGCATCATCATCTTCTCAACCAAAAAGTCGTCTTTAAAGTCAAGAATTCTTTGTGGGAAATTTTTAGGGACCAGAAAGAAGGGAGGACAAGGTGCATAGCAAATTGAGTTTTGACATTTTAAGCTCTGATCTAGTTTTGCTGTTTTTATTCAAATTTATGGAAATTTGACATTACTAACCTCTATGATAACTTTGATTACCCTTTATTGAGTATGCAGAACCCTAGTAAGACTGTAGAACTGCAGGAGTTATTTGTTCCTGCAAATAGGGAGGAGTTGATAAAATATGCAAACAATTGAACATATAGATGAAGTTCACTCATTTGTTAACTCAACAAATGGTTATTGAGTTCCTTCTATGTGTCAAGTACCATGTTAGGTGCTGGGGACATTGATGAACCAGACTCAGTTCCTATTGTGAGGGAGCAGAACATGTGGCCCACTGGTGCAATTCAGAGTGAAAAGTGTTTAGGGAAAGTTCTAAGCACAGGGATCTGTCTAAGATATAGACCAAGAAATTTATATCTGTAGAAAGATGGAACAATCCTACTACCTATTTAATTCAATAAAGAACACTTAGATTGCTGAAGGTCCATAAAACACAGCCTTGGTATATCGTAGCTTCTAAGGACAGGTCATGAAAAAATGCTCTAAATAAAAATCAGATAGATGGGGGAACTGATTATTTAATATTTATTCAATTACAGGTCATAATATGTACTGTGATTTAGGGGTGCCTGGGTGGTTCAGTCGGTTGGGTGTCTGACTTCAGCTCGGGTCATGATCTCATGGTCTGTGAGTTCAAGCCCCATGTCGGCCTCTGTGCTGACAGCTCAGAACCTGAAGCCCGCTTCAGATTCTGTGTCTCCCTCTCTCTCTGCCCCTCCCCTGCTCATACTCTGTCTCTCTCTCAAAGATAAAATAAAAAACATTAAAAAATATATTTTTTAAATTTTTTAAAATATTTTTATTTATTTCTAGGAGAGAGAGAGAGAGACAGCGTGAGCAGGGGGGGCCAGAGAGAGAGGGAGACACAGACTCCGAAATAGGCTCCAGGCTCTGAGCTGGCAGTCAGCACAGAGCCTGACGCGGGGCTCGAACCCATGAACCGCAAGATCATGACCTAAGCGAAAGTAGGCCGCTTAATCGACGAAGCCACCCAGGCGCCCCTAAAAAATATTTTTAAATAAAATAAAATAAAAATAAGTACGGTGATTCATAGCAAAAACCAGATTAAGTGCTCATGTGGTGGGGCACCTAGGTGGCTCAGTCAGTCAAGCATCCGACTTTAGCTCAGGTCATGATCTCATGGTTCATAGGTTCAGGCTCTGCATTGGGCTCCGTGCTGACAGCTCAGAGCCTGGAACCTGCTTCCAATTCTGTGTCTCCCTCTCCCTGCCCCTACTTGTCCCATACTCTGTCTCTCTCCCTCTCTCAAAAATAAATTAAAAAAAAAAAAGAGCTCATGTGATTTCCTTTTGGCTGATTTTCCCCCTTTGGGTAGAGTTATTACAAATCTTTGTCTTGTTGCTCAGGGTTGGCTAATCAGTCACAGATATTGTACATGATGACATCTCAGGCACTGAGGGAACACAGCAGTGAGCAAGAGAATCGCATCCTCTATCCTTGGGGAATTTGCTGTCTAGCATAGATGACATACATTATATAAATCATTACCAATGGAATATAAGCTTGATGAGGGTAGGGCCTTGTCTTTTTGTTTTAGTCACTGTTCTATCCCCCGAACTTAGAATAGTTGGTGTGTAGTAGGTCTCTCTGTAAAAATTTATTGTTTATAATATTTAATTAAATAAGCAAAGTACTGCAAAAGAATATAAAGCATAGTATAGGGTACAGCCTAGACTGTAAGAGTTAGGGAAAGATTCCCTGAGGAAGTGATGTTTAAACTGAAACCTAAAAACAAAATAAAACAAAACCTGGCAGAAGAAGACTATATCTCTATCATACTCTGTACTTTCCTTGCACAGACACAATTCAGTTGGAATTGATTCTTTCATCATCTAGGTTTACTGTAAGCTTGGGGAGGTCAGGGGACAAGTCTGTGTATCAACAGAATCTCTGAATCCCTAGAACCTAGTCCATAGTAGGGACTTCACAATGAAGTGAATACTTTTTGAGAAAGAAATTCAAGCATGTAGTATTTGCCAGTGGCATAATTACAGACTCTTAGGAGATGTAATCTTATTTAATGCCATATGCCCAAGTATCTGATTAAAATGAAGAAAACACTGGGCGCCTGGGTGGCTCAGTCAGTTAAGCATCTGACTCTTGATTTCAGTTCAAGTCATGATCTCATGGTTTGTGAGATGGAGCCTTGCATCCAGCTCTGGGCTGACAGCATGAACCCTGCCTGGAATTTCTCTCTCTCTCTCTGCCCCTCCCCAGCTTGCTCTTTCTCTCTCTCTCTCTCAAAAAATAAACAAAAATGTAAAAAAAAGAAAATATTTACCTGTCATAAATCTTGGCAATTCTCAGTTCTCCTCTTCCTTTTCTTAAGCTTATTCTTGTTGTTGAAGCATGAGCCAGAATATGTCCCCCGATGGGTTTTTTGGGGTCTGCCTGAAAACTGAATTAATAAAACACCGTTTCAGGAGTTTTTGAAGTTTATTTATTTATTTTGAGAGTCAGGGCACAACTGGGGGAGTGGCAGAGAGAGAGAGAGAGGGAGAAAGAGAGAATCTCAAGCAGGCTCTACACTGTCAGTGCGTGGCCCAATGAGTGGCTTGAACTCCTGAGCTATGAGATCATGACCTGAGCTAAAGTCAGACACTTAACGGACTGAGACATGCAGGTGCCCCTACAGCTTTTCAGGGTTTATCATATGGACTATATACAGTAAACTCTGCAATTACAAGGCAATTTTTCTGGGGAGAAGAGCAGGGGATGGGATAGGTGTATGTTCTAGGCAAGCAGAGGCTCATTTGTTAACTATGCAGTAGGGCAGGGTTTGGAGTTGCTATATACCCCGTTGCCATACACTTCAGACATTTGACAGTCCTATGATGAACTGTTTATGTTTTGATTAATTTTTTAAAAGGACAAACCACAAATAAATCATTATTCACTGTCTTAGGATAATTCTTGGGAGTAAGTGATTCTTCTTCTTTATAAAATACAAAGATTGAAATTATCTATTCATTTATTTATCAGAAATATTTATTAAGGGCCTACTATGTCCCAGGCATTATTCTAGTCTAATGAATAAGAAATACCCAGTTATCCTTATGAGGCCATGATGTCAATGAGAGCAGACTGAGAACCTCCTTCTTATTCATTAACTGTTATGTTCAATATTGCACTCATTATGAATTTGCAGTGAGAATAATCTTGGAAATACCTGTATCTTTATTACTTAAGCCTAAAGTTTATTCTTCTAAAATAGGATACAGAAAAGATAAGTTTTTACTACATCTGACCATATGAATTAAAATAATATATTACGACTGCAAGGTAGTTACAAATATTATTGATGCTCATCATGATACTCACTAGGGGACTAACATTCACTTGGCAAGAGGTGAAAGGTTCTCAGTAACCCTAATAGTGAACCCTTTACAAAAACCAAGCTGTAGAAATCCTCAATATAATACTAGCAAACCAAATTTGGCAGCATATTAAAAGGATTACACACCACGACCAAGTAGGATGTACTTTAGGAATATAAGAGTGGTTCAATATAGGGAAATCATCAGTGTAATATACAGTATCAATAGAATGAAGGGGAACCCCCCCCCCACATAATCATCCCAGCTGATGCAAAAGAAAACCTAGGCTTTGAAATCATCAATAAGGGGAACTGAATATAAACTAGTAAGTTATACTTGATCAAAATAAACTATGACATAGCATAATAACCTCAGCCCTGGGAGAATACAGTTACAAGTCCATTTAAATTCTGCTTGTTCCATGATGGTGTTTAGGATTCTAGTTACTCAAAGCATGAGGATGAGATAGCAGGATGTGGCTGACTGGCATGAGGTTAAATGGATTGGCAGGCGGTGGGGATAAAAAGCTCTTTGGGAAAGGAGACTGCTGTTACAAACTGCTGCTAGGTTAAATGGCTCAGGGGTTAGGACCAGAAGACCCCTGGCTGGGGGCTGATAGGATTGGCTAAGATTCAGCAGGTCCAATGTTGGAACAAACACAGATCATTAGTTTTGGAGTGAACCACTGTCAAGAAAGTAGCAGCCAGACACAGTTCAGACTGACAGCAGTTAAGAAGTCAGAAGGCTTTAAGTGTCCATCAACAGATGAATGGATCAAGAAGATGTGGTTTATCTATACCATGGAATACTACATGGCAATGAGAAACAATGAAATCTGGCCATGTGTAGCAACATGGATGGACCTTGAGGGTGTTATGCTGAGCGAAATAAGTCAGGCAGAGAAGGACAAATATCATATGTGTGCACATATAGGAGGATTAGGAGGAACTTAACAGAGGACCAAGGGGGAGAAGAAGGGCGGAAATGGTGGGGGAAAGGGAGAGAGGCAAACCATGAGAGACTCTTGAATGCTGACAAAAACTGAGGACTGGTGGATGTGGGGGGGAGGAGGGGTGGGCATGGAGGAGGGCACTTGTGGGGATGAGCACTGGGTGTTATGTGGAAACTAATTTGACAATAAACTATTTGTAAAAAAAAAAAAAAAAAGGTCAGAAGGCTTGGGGTACCCAGGTGGCTCAGTTGGTTAAGTGCCCGACTTGGTTTCGGCTCAGGTCATGATCTGTTTGTGAGTTCGAGCCCTGCATCGGGCTCTGTGCTGGCAGCGCAGCGCCTGTTTGGGATTCTCGTTTCTTCTCTCTCTGCCCCACCCCCACTTGCTCTGTCTCTGTTACTCTCAAAATAAATAAATAGACTTAAAAAATAAGTCAGAAAACTCTATACATCTTCTTTACCCATCCTCAGTTGGTGGACATTTGAGCTTTTCCCATAATTTGGCTGTTGTCAATAATGCTGCTCTAAAATCAGGGTGCATGGCTTCCTTTGATTTAGTGTTTTTGTATCCTTTGAGTAAATACCTAGTAGTGCCATTTGCAACAATGTCGATGGAGCTGGAGAGTGTTATGCTAAGCAAAATAAGTCAGTCAGAGAAAGACAAATACCATATGATCACTCATATGTGGAATTTAAGAAACAAAACAAATGAGCAAATGGGGGAAAAAAAGAGAAGTAAACCAAGAAACAGACTCTTAACTATAGAAAGCAAACTGAAGTGCCCACACGGGGCACTTCATTGACAGTGTGGAACCTGCTTGGGATTCTCTCTCTCTCCCTCTCTCTCTGCCCCTCCCCTGCTCATGCTTGCTCTTTGTCAAAACAAATAACCTTAAAAAAAAAAAGATTTAAAGAATGAACTGATGGCTACCAGAGGGAAGCTGGGGGGAGTGGACTAAGTAGGTGATGGGGATCAAGGAGTCCTCTTGTGATGGACACTGGGTGCTGTACGAACTGCTGAGTCAATAAATTCTACACCTGAAACTAATATTACATAGTATGTTAATTAACTGGAATATAAAGAAAAACTTAAAAAAAAAGTCAAAAGGCTAGGTTGCTTTCTGCAAGGCAGTTGAAGGTATAAGAAGCAATAAAATGATCTCAGTTGGATAAAATAGCTGGAGCTGAGTTATCTGTATAATGCTTAGAGACCAATGCCACTCTTTTTTAATGGAATTAAATTGTCCAGATCATCCTACATTATCAGTGGTTCTTCAAGGTCTTAAAAGAGCCCTATGTTCTATACAGATAGGCTGCTTGAAATGTTGATGATATCAAACATATCAAGTTGTGCACTCTGAACTATACTTACACTTCCCTTTTCGTGTTGTGCCCTTAGTGCTATTATTCATCTACTATATTCCCCCTCAATCTCTCTTCTGTTACCTGTTACTAAGCTCCTTAAGGGCAGACAAGACTCTATTTAACTTTGTAGTAACCAGCTACATACTGGGTCCTCAAAAATATTTTTGAGGGGTGTCTGGGTGGCTCAGTGGGTTAAGCGTCTGACTTTGGCTCCAGTCATGATCTCACGGTTCAAACTCACATAGGGCTTTGTGCTGATAGCTCAGAGCCTAGAGCCTGCTTCGGATTCTGTGTCTCCCTCTTTCTCTCTGCCCCTCACCTGCTCGCACTCTCTCTCTCAAAAATAAACATTAAAAAAGTTTTTTTTTTGAACATAAAGTGTGGAAGTCACAAAAATATCAAGAAGAATATTGGACGATAGAAAGATTAGTGCTTCCACAGAAGTTAGTCCAATTAGAAATTTCCATCAAGGGGAGACAAGAAGGAGAGTAAGGTAAATGGGTGGGGAGAAGTTTCCACAGCTATGGCTACTGCTTCTCACAGCTGGTCTCTCAGTACTGCTTAGTAATTCTATACGAGGAGGCTTGGTCTCCTTAAGCCCCCTTTTCCATTCTTGTTCCTTCCTCTCAGATAACAATGCCTGCTTCTTTATAACAAAAAAAAAAAAAAAAAAAAAATGAGGGCTCTCAGGAAGAAGCTCCCTCAACCTCCCCTTCTTTCTGCCATTTTCATACTTATCTATGTACTCATCCTTCCTTCTTCCCTCTCAAACTTTTCTTTTTTCTGATTCCAAGTCCTCTCATACCTTGATGCCTTTGCACACATACTTCCCTGTAAATGAAAGCCCCTTCCCCACTGTGTTTGTTTACTCACTTGCCCACCAAGTGTCAGCCTTTCTTGGAAACCTTGCCTGATTCTCTGAAGCAGAGTAGAGCCTGCCTTGCCTGTGCTCTCATTCCACCATATATTCCTCTCTTAAAGGACTCTACATTGGAATTTTTAATCCATGGGTCTCAGTCCCCTACTCTACTCCAAACCCTTATTCCTCTTTGTAATTCCAGTGCCTAGAAAAGTGCCTATAATGTAAAAAGCACAGAATAAATATTGTTGAATGAACAGAGAGGAGGACAATTTGGATTTCCCTGGTCTAGATCCTTTTGGATAGAGATTTGTGACACCTCTTTAAAGAAGTTATAATTCAAGGAAATTTTGAAAGGTGTTCTCACAGAAAAGTAAATATAAAGGGAGATAGAATTTCTCTCTAATTGAAGTAATCCAACCCCACCTCGTTTCAGATAATTTAAAGAACAGGAAGGTGGAGCATTTAGATGTATAGCCATGTTTTTTTCTTAGCAAATTATTGTTTGCTGTTACCAGTGTGGTACCTTATGCACAAAAGAGAATAGGTACTACTGCTTTTTACTGATTACTGGAGGTGAGGAGCCTGAATGTTAAGAATGTTACCTCCAAAGGGAGATGATTTCGAATGAACTAAATGGGGAAATAAATTACAGAATGTCAAACGTACTAGGAAAACATATAGAAAAGATATTATGGGAAGAAAAATGTCCTCAGAAATGATTCATAAACTAAGAGGTTATATGCAATCAAATTAGATTTTAACATACCATAACAGCCTTAGCTCTGGGACCATATCAAGCCAATTCAAATTCTACTTGCTTCATCTCGGTGTTCAGGATTTTGTGTAGAATTTTGCATAGAATTTATGCTCTTAACCTTTCTGATAACACTTTGCTAATTTAGTAAAAGATATAGACTCTTCCCCAGAAAAAATGTACATATGTACTTACACAAACTTTTCATGTGAGTTTAAGGGATTCATGGTTTCTCTCTCCTCTGGGTATTAGTAATAATAATAACAGTTAAGATTTATTGAATCCTTACTATGTGGCAGATGCTTTTCTTAACTTATCCAGTGACTTCCTTTTGCTTCAGTTCCATATTTAGCAAATAACTTTGGGTTAAAATTTGAATTCCTAGAGAGGTCTGCCTACAAGGAGAGAATGCACTGGTTATAAGAACCTCAAATGTGGTTACATTTTTCGTTATCAGTAAACTGGCCCTCTGATCCCTCCTCCATGAAGGAGTCTCTTGAGCTTGATTAATGTGAGTCTGCCCCTGAGAAATAGATTGGTTCTCAGTAGGCAACCAAATTAAATCTCTGCCTATAAGGCTGAGGGCCCTGAACTCTGGTCAATTCACCATGGTAATGGATACATCCCTGCAAAGTTTCTCAAATGACAGCTTGCCAGCCTCTCCCCAGGCATATAAGGGAATGTACTGTGTGGTATATGAACTTTGGAGTTAGACCTGGGTTCAAGTTCACAGCCATGTGACCTCAGAGAATTGTTCAAACATTTTAAGTGTCTGTTTCTTCATTATAAATGGGGTGTGTGTGTGTGGGAATAAAGGTATCTAACTGGTAGGGTATTTGTAAGAATAAAATGAAATAGTTTAGGTAAGACATTAGCCCAGTGGCTACAATCATCTGCTTTCTCAATCCTGACTCAAACACATATTATCAGTGTTGCCTTGGGCTAGTTACTTAGCTTTATGAACTTTGGTTTCTTTAACTGTAAAATGGGAACAAAAAGACTTTACCTCTTAGGGCTATCATGAGGATTCAAGACATATTTAATAGAACTCATTGAAAGCCTACTACATGCCAAGAACTGTACCAGGTCACTTATGTACATTACCTCTACCCTTACACTGATCTTGGCACATGAGAGATACTAAACAAATGGTAGCTTGATTATTTAATTAAATGATTCAGTTAAAACAGTCACTCTTTCAATGACATGTAGACTAAGAAACTTTTCTTAAAGTTTCTTTTGTTTTTTAATTTTTTTTAAATGTTTTATTTATTTCTGGGAGAGAGAGAGAGAGACAGCGTGAGAAGGGGAGGGTCGGAGAGAGATGGAGTCACAGACTCTGAAACAGGCTCCAGGCTCTGAGCTGGCGGTCAGCACAGAGCCCGACGCGGGACTTGAACCCACGAACCACGAGATCATGACCCAAGTGAAAGTCGGACGCTTAACCGACTAAGCCACCCAGGCACCCCTCTTAAAGTTTCTTTGAACTTCTTGAGTATTCTAGCAGTTATAACTAAGGCTTGAAGTAAAGTACGAGAAGGTATAGCATTCTGCATCCTTTGAGAAGGCTTTAATTTACTTCTATTTCTGATCCAGTAAAAACAGCTTCAGAAAACCACCCACATCCCTCCTTTATCCTATTCTTATTTCCCTTTCTTTCATATATTTTTTTCTCTTCTTTCCTCCTTTTCACAGGGGATGGGAGAGTATGACGAGTAGGAGGAAGAGAGAGGGGTGGGTACAAAGGGGCCAAGAGAGATTATGTCACTTATCCCCATCTGGTTTAACAGACACAGCATATTACATTGTTGAGGGTAAGACCCAAAACAGTCTGACCTTCAAACCAGGGTGCTGGGGTCATGAAGCACAAGACTGTGGTGACGGTAGGGCAGGTTACATTTTCCTAGGAGCAGCATAGGGAGCATAGTGCAGTGAGGCTAAAAGAGCATCAGCTTTGAAATCAAAGGTTTGATTTGAACCTAGGTTCAAATCCTGGCTCCGGGTTTTATTTATTTACTTAGAGAGAACATGCACATGCAGGGGAGGGGCAGATAGAGGAGAGGGACAATCCCAAGCAGGTTCCACAGTGACAAGTGCAGAGCCTGACATAGGGCTCAGCCTCACAAACCATGAAGTTATGACCAGAGCCAAAATCAAGAGTCAGATGCTTAAATGGCTGAGCCATCCAGGCACCTCTAGCTCCCATTTTTAAACTGTATGATTGGGCAAATAGATACTCTGAGCCTCTATTTCCTCCTTTACCAATTAGGAATAATAGTAGTATCTACCTCAAATACTGGTTGGAGTGGGGACCTTCAGGGACCTGTCCAAGGGCAAGTTGGTACTGTCCCTGAGGGACAGCTGGAATTCCTGGTACTTTGGACTTGCTAAAGAGGAAGCTTTTGGATGGAATTTTTGAGAAGGGGTATACTGAGGAGAGAACGGCTGAGTGAACATGCCCAAGAATGAGGAAGATTCTTTGAGATTAAGGGAAGATAGGGAAAGAAGAGTACTGCAAAAAGAGAAGAATTTGGGGGAAAGAGAAAAGATTTTTTTTAATGTTTGTTTGTTTGTTTGTTTGTTTATTTATTTATTTATTTAGAGAGAAAGCATGAGCAAGCAGGGGAGGGGCAGAGTGAGAGAATCCCATGGGCTTAATCTCATGGCCCTTAGATCATGACCTGGGCTGAAATCAAGAGTCAGATGCTGATGGGGCGCCCGGGTGGCTCAGTCGGTTAAGTATCTTACTTCAGCTCAGGTCATGATCTTGCAGTTTGTGAGTTTGAGTCTTGCATCAGGCTCTGTACTGACAGCCCAAAGCCTGGAACCTCTCTTGGGATTCTGTGTCTCCCTCTCTTTCTGTCCCTCCCCCACTCATGCTCTGGCTCTCTCTCTCAAAAATAAATAATAAAAAATAAAAGAGTTAGATGCTTAACTAACTGAGCCACTGGGTGCCCCAAAGATTTTTTATTTTTTTGAGAGAGATAGAGATTGTGAGTGAGCAAGGAGCAGAGAGAGAGAGAGAGAGAGAGAGAGAGAGAATCCTGAAGCAGAGCTCAAGCTCATCTGATATGGGGCTCAAACTCACAAACTGTGAGACCATGACCTGAACCAAAATTAGATGCTTAACCGACTGAGCCACCTAGACACCCCCAAAAACTGTCTTTAAAAGATTTTATTTTTTTAACTAATTTCTACACCACCCAACATGGGGCTCAGACTCACAACCTCAAGATCACTAGTCATGCTCCACTGACTGAGCCACCCAGGTGAGCCAAGAAAAGATGGTTTTTTTAAAAGGGGTATGTTTAAGAAGTTTTGTTAAGTAATTCCCCCCACCCCCACCATTTTCTCATAAAGTACGCAGAAACATCTACACTCTTTTCCAGACTTTAAAGACGGAATTCTGGGTTTTGGGCTAGGGGGACATGTAGCAATATTCTGAGATTTGCTTGATAGAAAGAACAGGGGGGCCTAGGGAGCCTGAGTTATGCTGGGAGGATATGAGAATTATATAAGATGATGCATAAAAGCACCTGGCACATGGCAAGCAATCAATAAATTAAAGTCCTCTTAATCTCTTAATGCAGTTCAAATAGTTTATTTTTATTATTTATTTAAGTTTTTATTTTATTGAAGTAATCTCTACACTCATTGTAGGGCTCAAACTCACAACCCCAAGATCAAGGGTGGAATGTTCTTCTGATTGAGCCAACCAGGCACCCCTGGACTTCGAATAGTTTAAATGACCTGCTCAAGGTCACCAGGCTTGTGAGCTTGGCTTAATATTTTTTCTTCAACCACATTGCCTCTTAATTTACGCAAATGATGTTGAATCAGTGGGTGACACTGCTAGAGAATAAAGTGACTGCACATTGACAAGACTGCCAATGTTCTAAGATGACCTTTTGTCTTAGCAAAACCAAATACACAAATGAAGTAGGTGGTCTTATTTGTTACTCCTATGATTTGCCCCGGCGCGGCGCTTTGTGGGCTGATACTTTCACTTTGTATCTCCAGGCCTTCATCAGCTGGGTCATTCTAGTTCTAAAATCTGTATCTGTGAGCCTGTCTGGGAGCTAAAGCTCTGCTGCATGAGACAGCAGCTCCTCGCCTCTATAATTTTGTTCCTTTTTAATACGATGTGCCATCAAGTATAATGCATGGGATATAAGCCTCAATTATTGTCAGCATACTTGGGGACTCATACCAATTATAGTGCTATTTCTCTGACAGGTCCCAGGCGAGCTGCAGCTTGGAGTCCTTCAACACTGAGAAACAAAGATTTTCTTTATGGGAGGTTTTCTAATACCATTTGAGATCCTTTAGTTTAAACCTGTACTCTTTTGTTCTTTTTCATTGAGTTGTGGCAATTTATGTGCTTTATATGAAGACGTGCACTTAATTTATATTGTTATAATTTAATATACTTCAGAATATACTAATTATAGTGAAGTTTGATTGCTCACAACTTGGCTCAGTGGAGAAGATGATGTTTCAAAGCAGAGTCACCCAGCAAAAATACTAGTCTTTGTTACCTTCTCTGGCTCTCAGCTCACTTCATTATAAACCTCCTCCCCTCTCCGCTCCTTCAATTATTTCCCGTCACCTCTCTATTTCTCCTTTCACTGTCTTATTGGAGTCAATTCAAAATGGCTTTATTCTTTTTGAACTTTCTACAAATATAAGAAAAAGAGCCCCTATCTGACCCGATTTCCACAGATCTCCTTTGCCTTCTAACTCTAGATAGACAGTTTTGGCCTCTGCAGTGTTCCCTCCTCACATCTGAAGAAAGAACATTGCTCTTTAACTTGTACTGTTTTATTTGAATACAACCCACTTCCTCCCTCTGAGCCAATGAGTCATTTTCTCTTTTTAAAGTGAGCCCTAAAAATCTTCCATTTCTCTTCAGTTTAAAATTACACTTTGTGAAGTACTTCATGTCCTGTGTATGAAAGACACCCTATAAAACAGAGAAGATTGCCTTAACCACTCGAGGACTACAGGCAATGCATGACCTACCAAGTCTGCACAATTCTGAGTTAAGTGGACATTACTTATTCTTTATGAAGGCAAGATTCATAGTCTTTTGTTTACTAGTGAATTCCCAGAATGTTGATACATAGCAGATTTTTTAAATTTATTTTTTTAATAGTTTTTATTTATTTTTGAGACAGAGCATGAGCAGGGGAGGAGCAGAGAGAGAGGAAGACACAGAATCTGAAACAGGCTCCAGGCTCTGAGCTGTCAGCACAGAACCTGACACGGGGCTCAAACCCACGAAGGGCGAGATCATGACCTGAGCCGAAGTCGGACACTTAACTAACTGAGCCACCCAGGAGCCCCTATTGGAGATTTTTCAATAAGTATTTATTGAATGAATAAATGATGGATTTCCCCCTCCTCAATCTTTTTAACTTGCTTAATACCATTCATGCAGTTAATGTTTTTCACATTGGATGCGATTAAGTAGAAAATACTCATAAAAGAGTATCGAAAAGTGAGAGATATAAATTGCAGAAGATGCAGGAATATTCTTAGGATTAGTTTACAAAATGCCTAAAGAGGGGTGCCTGGCTGGCTCAGCTGGTGGAGCATGTGACTTCTTCTCTTGGGGTTTTGAGTTCGAGCCCTACATTGGCTGCAGAGATTACTTAAAAATAAAATCTTGGGGTGCCTGGGTGGCTCAGTTAGTTAAGCCTCTGAGTCTTGATTTTGGCTCAGGTCATGATCCTATGGTCCTGAGATAGATCCCCATGTTGGGCTCTGTGATGAGTGTAGAGCCTGCTTAAGATTCTCTCCCTGTGTCAAAAAAAAAGAAGATTAAAAAAAAAAATTCTCTCTCTCCCTCTGCCCCTCTCCCCTGCCTGTGCTCTCTCTCTCTAAAATAAATAAATAAACAAATAAGTAAAAAAATAAAATCTTTAAAAAATTTAAAAAGTAAAGAAAATGCCTAAAAAGAGACATATATGTTTCAGCACAATTTACAAATTTTACATTGGCATATCAAACACCTTTAAGTACATATATATCAATGATCCATTTATCTGTTATTATATGATATATTGCCTCAGTTAAAATTTTTTTTTAATGTTTATTTAAGTTTGAGAGTGACAGAGCACGAGTTGGGGAGGGGCAGAGAGAGTGGGGGAGACGCAGAACCCCAAACAGGCTCCGGGCTCTCAACTGTCAGTACACAGCCCGACGCAAGGCTCAAACTTGGGAACAGCAAGATCATGACCTAAGCCAAGGTCAGACGCTTAATCGCCTAAGCCACCCAGACTCCCCATCTCAGCTTTAAGTAAAACGATCTTGGAATCCCCAGAGCAATAACTGATTTAACCACGAAGCTTCAATGGATGCTAAAACCAATTGGTGAAAGCTTATTGCAGAACACGATATTTACACACATCTCAAAGTATCCCCCCACAAACTGCTTATTCATTATAAAGGTGACAAGGTCTTTTACAATGGGGAAATCTCGTAAACACCACCTTAATCACATGATAAAACTTGACATCACTAATGATGGGACAAACTGACATCGTGTGCCTCCTGATATGATCTATAGAGAAGGTCATATTATTGCTTAAGTAATTTTCCTGCCAAAAGTGTTTAATATTTTAAATAATGAAGAAAAACACCCTCCAAACTGAGGGACACTCTGAAAAACAGCTGACCTGTACTCTTCAAAACCGTCAGTGTCATAAAAGCCTAACAAATGCTGAAGAGCTGTTTTGATTAAAGGAGACTAAAGAGACATAACGCCTCCATGCAGTGCGTGATCCTCATTAGTCCCGAATCAGAAACAAAAGGTAAAAACCCCAACAGCTACAACAGACATTACTGAGACAAATGGAGACACTTGAATACAAATATATATGAGATAACACTAGTGTGCCGATGTTACATTTCCTGCCTGTGATAGTTCTACTGTGGAATGTTCTTGTTCTTACAGGAAATATGCTGAAGTAGTAAGAGGTGAAGTGTCATATTATCTGTAAATAATTCTCAATGGTTCCGTTGGAAAACCTCTTATATGGTTCACCAGAAAAGATACACACACACACACACACACACACACACATTTGAATATGTGTACCTATGGGGAAAGAGTTGTTACACACACACACACACACACACACACACACACAAAACACAAGAGAGAAAAAATCTGGCAAATGTTAAGAACAGATGAACCTTGGTGAATGGTATATGTGTATTCATTGTACTGACTTGCAACTTTTCTCTGGTTAAAATTTTTTTCTAAATATAAGCTGGTTGAAAAGACTGACATCACGAATGCAGGGTTATTTTGATTGCTTATTCAGATACATATAGCTCAAAATGTCTCATGGTGTGGCAACTAAACTTTCTTTGAATCTTCTGTTTTCATCATCCTATTTTAGGACTCCTTGCCTTTCTGTTCACTGCCATCTGTCAAGCAGAGCCATCAATAAGTCTGTGATGTGCACAGACACCTCAACGGATTCTGAATATGCCTAGTGTGAACCGAAGCTCTGTTTCTTCTAACCGGAGACTTCTCTCACAGGGCCTCTTACAACTGTATCTCATGTATCTCCTATAGGGAGCCTTCCTTTTTGTTTTTGGCTGATAGCCTGTTAGTACAATAGAAGCCATCCATGTATATGGAATATAAATTTTCATCTTTTTCTTATTGTCCTCCAATAAATATCCTTTTAGTCCTAGACAAAAGGGGAGCCCAAAGTATCCCTAAAAATGGTTAAACTATTGCTTTATTCTATAAAGAACTAGAGATTCTGGATAACAAGTGATATTTGAATTTATGAAGTAATAGGCACTGTGGAATAGAGTGATGTGTGATATATTTGTCCCCACATCAGAACTTATCATTTTGGAATTATTTTCTGTTCTTCACTAACCTTTCTGATATTAACTGAAACATAAAAGTAGAATATTGGGGCTTACGTCATAGTTGCTCCAGGATCAGCAGTCATTTGATTGGTCACAAACACAGCCACGTTATATTCTGCATCAATAAATAAAATTGAGAGACTAAGAGAATGGCAATATGAAAGTTCATTGTTTAGATTTCAGAGTTTAGGAATACTATGCTATACATTTATTTCGTAAATAATATTATGTTCCTATTTTTTCATTGATAACATAAATTAAATTTATTATTGTTATTACTTCTTAAATACCTTATTTTGATTTAAAATCAGTATTTTGGTTTACTAAAAGAGCTGTGGTCCCATGAATTTTATTTTTAAAAAATGTACTGCCTCCTGACATTATGCTGCAAAGCTTTCTCAACAGTCACAGATGCAACTCTGATAGTACCATTTATTTTAAAAATCTACCTTCTGAGATTTTTTGGAGTCGTGACAACATCTGGGCCAATTTTTGCTGCCGTTCAGCCAACTCCCCACGACCGCTGAAATCCACTCGAAAAAGGGCCATTATTGAATCAATGATCTATATGGGATTCACGTAAAAATAAATGTGCATTTGGAAATGGAAAGAAGTTAATCTGCATTGGAATTAATAGGAGAAAAATGGTAAGTTAAGTAGCTCTGTGAGGGAGCAGTATTGAAAAGCTCGTACCAACAGCTTGAAGATGCCAGCCTCTTCGTGGAACTTTGCTGCTACGTAATCAAGTAGCTCCATCTGATGTTCACCTGGTGGGAAATGCAGGAAGAAAATGTTATAAAAGCTAGAAGAAGCAGAGGCTAAGATCATGTATGCTCTTGAGTCAGGCAACAGAGAGGACTGAAAGGGTTTTCTTGGGCATCTGGGTGGCTCAGTCGGTTAGGTGTTCGACTCTTGGTCATAATCTCACAGTTTCATGAGTTCGAGCCCTGGGTTGAGCTCTACACTGACAGAGCAGAGCCTGCTTGGGATTCTCTTTCCTCTTCTCTCTCTGCTCCTCTGTCACTGGTGTTCTCTTTCTCAAAATAAATAGACAAATCTTAAAAATAAAAGAAAGAAATTTCTTAATTATTTATGGAGTTTTTTATTCAAGTTTTGGGGGGCAGAGAGAGAGAGGGACATTAGATCTAAAGCAGGCTCTGGGCTGACGGCAGTGAGCCCGATGTGGGGCTTGAAACCCTGAACCAGGTAATCATAACCTGAGCTCAAGTCGGACACTCAACCAGCTGAGTCACCCAGGTGCCCCTACTTATGGCTTTACTAAATATGATTCCAGCCTGCCTTAGCATGTATGCCAAATGCTCCATTATCCAAAAAGAATGTTATTCTCTGTTTCAAAGACAAAGAACAAGAAATCATTTGAAGGCATTTTAATATCTAAAGAGTTGCCAGAGGATAGATAACATTTGTGGACTGACTAAATCAATTGGGAGGAAAGTAAAATGAAAAGAACAGTTATACGTATCACCGAAATAATAAACCAGTGCTGCCAACCTTAAAACAGCCTAAGCATCCACTTAGCATGAGGCTCTTACTAGTATATGCACGTGCATAGAGTACATTGTCCAGTACCGCATCATGGTCTACATTGAAGCGGTCAGCAATGTCCCGAAGACGATCTGGACGGCTGGAGGAGGCCAAGATTAAGGATCCAATAAATAAATTCCAAAAAAGTTTAGACAACTACAAACAGTAATACCCTAAGTAAGAAAACTAGCAGAGTGGCAAACGACACCCCTGCAAAGGTATTCTGCAGGAGGCAAATAATCACTTAAAATCTATATCAGATTTTATTTTTTTCTTAAGTGCCCAAGTTAACAAATACTTTAGGTAGTAATAACGGTGATGGAAATGATGAAGCAGGGATGAATTTAAATATTAAATAATCCAGAGGAGCCCGGGTGACTTAGTCGGTTAAGTCTCAGACCCTTGAATTCAGCTCAGGTCACAGGGTCATAGGATGAAGCCCCCTCGAACCCTTTGTGGGGCTCCCCACTGAGCATGGAGCCTACTTAAGAGTCTCTCTCTGCCCCTCTCCCCACCTTGTGTCTATGCTCTCTCTCTAAAATAAATAAATAGATATTAAATAACCTAATATTTATAATAACTTTCGAAGCTACTTGTTATGACCTATATTACATTTTACAGATAAGGACACTGACCAATCAGTTACAAGAGAAAGACTAGAAACTAAGATTTGTGCCTCTCTTTTGATCTCAGTTCTATAGAAATAGATCTACCCTGAGAAGATAATATCACTGAATCATAATTCAAGTCACTTCGAAGTGAATTAACTCATTCTCTTTAAACTTATTTAATATGAAATAATTTAATATACCATTAACTGTGAGTTGCCAACAAATGATAAGCTTGACTACATGAACCAAAGGATCAAAAAGTAATTTTAAGGATCAGAAGGAAATTATCAACCTATGGGTTTTGGTTTATTTAGGGTTTAATATCTACCTTCTCCTAAAGGACTTGTGTTAGCTTGCTGAAATTAGCAAATTCACAGGAAGGCACATTCAGTGCACTGGCAAAGGTATTTTGGAAGATGCTAATAATCACTTATATCCATCTGAACTAGATAGGAGTAACAAACATTTTTTAAGTCTTATCCATGGTCTCATTTCACTTCACTTTGTTTATGGTATTTTTATAATACTGATCATACTATAACTAACTGTAAAGCAAGGACAATTTACAATCTTATTTGTGACATTTACAACTGGTTCCATATATGTTGCATTGGATTGTCTTTAGATTTCCCAGCCATCTGGGAAATGTGCATATCCTAATACAGTAATATGTTCTTTTCTTAAAAGTTTAGTGACAACCACTAAAATCTTCCATTGCCACTGAGTGTGGACATTTTTGGTGGACAAGCCAAAAAAGACAAGGAATTGGAAGACGTAATAAAAATGTTTTTCACTACATTACTTTTTACAGAACCCAGTTACTATGTGACTGGGTGCGTAAAAGGTGGACTTATGCTGAAGAAAGTTCAACTCAATCTATAAATATTTGTTAACCAATTATCATATGGAATTGGCAATCATTTTAACCAACTCCCAGTGCATTGTGGGAGATAAGAGGACTTGTAAGACAATCCATATTATAGGTAAACATAAAACATAATTAAGAAGGCAAAATATAAACATCTAAAAAAGAAAATATCGAGAGAGCAGTGTGAGAAAAACCAAAGGAATGAGAACATTCCAGTGGGGCTCTTGAATGTCCTTGTCACACACACCCCCACCCCAGCTGTTCCTCCCTACTCCCTCCTGCATATGACTTAGCTCCAAACAGTTCCTCTCTACCATTCTCGATAAAATCCAAATTGCCCAAACAGTGGCTGCTCATCTGCAAGAACAACTCTTCCCTCTTTAAGCACCAGTCTTAATCAACTATTTCTGAAACTAGCTGAACTCCAGCTGTGCTCCCCTTGCTACAGCCCTATATAGACTTCCACCTTCCTTCCCCAAGTTCGGAGTCTCCTTCAGAGTCTTCACAGGCCCGCTATTTCCAAATAAAGTCTTTTCTGCACATGGTTCTGTTTTTTCCCTTCTACTAGCGTATTTTAGATAGTAAATTCTGTAACAGCTTAGGAAGGACCAGGTTTTTTAAGCTGAACAGTGAGAGATTAGAAAAGGCAGGCCTTCAAAGGACAGTCTTAAAGGATTCGTATGATTCAGAATGCCTGTGAGGTAGGGATCAGATACCCCAGGAGGAGGATAGAAATATGGCCTGCTGGGCGCCTGGGGGGCTCAGTCAGTTACAGGTCCGACTTTCAGCTCAGGTCATGGTCTCACGGTTTGTGATTTTGAGCCCCGTGTCCAGCTCTGGGCAGACAGCTCAGAGCCTGGAGCCTGCTTCCAATTCTGTGTCTCCCCCTGTCTCTGCCCCTGCCCTGCTTGCACTCTGTCTCTCTCTCAAAACAAGCAAACAAACAAACAAATAAATGTTAAAAAATTTTAAAGAAACATAGTCCACAAATTTCTCTATGGCCAAATTAACATTTAAGAGTGGGAGCAAAACAAAGGCATTTTCAGACAAGCCAGGGCTCAAAGTTTACCACTTGGATTACTTTTCTGAAAGAATGACTTGAGCAGGTACTTCAATAAAACAAAAATGCCAGAAAGAAGATTTGGGATGCAAGAAACTATAATAAACAAAGAAAATGAGTATTTTTATAGTTCAGCTAATTGCTGCTGTACAATGTTTTCATGTTTTAGAGACAATAATATTGGACTAGAACAGACTGGATCTCTTTGCCTCTAACAATGGTGGTAATAGTGAGTAATGAGCTTAGAGAGCTAGGCTAGGGATTCATTGTGAATGGCCTTACAAATCTGTACTAGTCTTTTCCATTTGTAAAAATAATTTCCAGGGCACCCTTAAGCTCAGTTGCTTAAGCACCAACTCTTGGTTTTGGCTCAGGTCATGATTTCACAGTTCGTGGGATTGAGCCCCAAGTTGGGCTCTGCACTGAAAGTGAGGAGCCTGCTTGGGATTCTCTTTCTCCCTCTCTCTCAGTCCCTACCTACCCATATGTACTCTCTCTCTCAAAATAAATAAACATTTAAAACAACAACAATTTCCTCTGAGGTGCCTGGGTGATGCAGTTGGTTGAGCGTCTGGCTCTTAATTTTGGCTCGGGTCATGATAGCACAGTCATGAGATCAAACCCCTCGTCAAAGCTGGGTGTCGAGCCTACTTGAGATTCTGTTGCTCTTTCCTCTGCCGCCCACCCCTGTCCCATCTGCAGGCAAAACAAAAAACCAAAAGCAATTTCCTCTGAACCTGATAACCTCCTCAAACTACTGTATTTCATCTTCTACTTGTTAGTGAACAACACTGCCTCCATTCCTTACTGTTTACTCACAACAAGTGTCTGTCACCTTACTTCACTGCAAACGTTCTCTTGATTTCCTAATGTCAAACCTCAGGGATCTTTCTCAGCTTGTGCCTTCCCTCTCTTTCTTTGTGGAACAGTACTTGACTACTCTTTTCTTCTTGAAACTTTTCTCTGGCTCAGCCTCTACAACTGAATTTCCTCCTACTGTCTCTGTCTCTATGGCATCTTCTTTTTTTAGTCCGTCTTTCCAAGCTGAGGCACATCCAAAGTTATGCTCTACCTCTTGTCGGGTGGAATCCAACATTTCCATGGATGTCCTCCTGTTCCTCATATTTAACACAGTGACATGAAACACACCTTTTGTCTGAAACGCGATCTTCCCAATTTTGTCTTCAGCATCACTATTCTCCCAGCATCCAGACAAAACACCTGACAGTAGTGTTTCAAACCTCTTTCCTCTGTCTACAAGATAGGGTCATCAAATCCTATCAAATTTCCTCCCTAGTATTTTTGTCTCCCCCCACCCCCTTTTTGTTAAAGATTCTTATTTTTAAGTAATCTCTACACTCAACGTGGGGCTCAAACCTATGACCTCAAGATCAAGAGTTTCATGCTCCACTGACTGAGCCAGCCATGCACCCCTTGTCCTTTTCTTTTTATTCCTTCTGCTTCCAGCCTAGATCAAGCTCTCATTACTTGCCTGGAATATCACAAAAGTATCTGATTTACAACCCTGATCTAGTTTTAAAGCCCTTCATATCTAAAACCCAAATCACTGGGGTGCCTGGGTGGCTCAGTCAGTTAAGCATCTGACTTCAGTTAAGCATCTGACTTCAGCTTAGGTCACGATCTCCCGGTTCACAAGTTTGAGCCCCGCATCGGGCTGTGTGCTGACAGCTCCGAGCCTGGAGCCTGCTTCTGATTCTGTGTCTCCCTCTCTCTCTGCCCCTCCCCTGCTCATGCTCTGTCTCTGTCTCAAAAATAAACTATAAAAAATTTTAAAACAGTAAAACCCAAATCACCTTTCCAGCCTTCATTCTGAAACACCTTACATTTCAAATTAAACTACAATTCTTTCTGTTACCCAAACAGGTTCTGCCTTTTTCCCTTCTGTGCTTTTGTTCTCTTCTTACCCTTCCCTTCATTTTGAACCATGACTTTGAGACAGTCAACAATCTTCTTCCAAATTATTAAGTACAATCTTTGGAGAAGAGGGTAAAAAAACGAATAAAATCTAATTTTCTCTCATATATTCATTTTGTGAATTTTACATGAAACTCATCAGGGGAACTGAAACCTTTTTAAATAAAAAGTGACTTGAAAACTCGACCAACAACTGTTTTCCTTGTGGCTTTTCTCATTATTGCTGGTTTAGGGGATGATTATACAAATGATATATTTCAAATAAATTTTCTTTTATAGTAACATTACTACATCACACTAATTATGTTAGCAACTTGTTTAAATAAAAAGGTTACAAAGTATTTTCTGTATCAATGAAGATAATCTTTCCTCCTGAGTAGCCTCCTGCTCCTGGAAGTTGAGCTGTCACTAGGAAGCAATTAAAAAATTAAATAATATTAATAGGATTGAATAGGTTTTATACAAGTGAATATATAAATTAACATAGGATTTGCATTGGTTGCAATCTTTAGTCAATCTGGCAAAGAATCATGATCCCTTAGTTTCTAAAAGCATGTTCCATTCTTGTATTACTAACCAATGGTAGTATCATAAATATTCCACCAGCATAGTAGCAATTCAACAAAGAATGTCAGTATCTCTTTATTCATTAAAGTTAGTTCTTTTCTAAAGAAAGTTCTGCTCTCCAGAATTTAAATATTACTTTCTTCCTATAAGAAACAATCACAAATACAATGTGTGCTATATAACTTATTTAAATAACCTTTCAATTAGTGCATGTCAAATTTTAAAATGCATTGTCTTTCTAGGAAGTAGTAGTTGATACTAAGGAATTTCTTTATATTAGGTTCACATATTATTTCATTTACTTTTCAAAACAACCCTAAATTTGGCACTATCATTATTCCTGTTTTACTGATGGGAAAATGAGACAGGTGAAGCAATTTGCCCAAGGTCACACGGTTAGTAATGGTTGAGCCAAGACAGGAGCCAGGTATTTTGATTCCAGAATCCCATTCTTAACTGCGTAGCCATGCTTCTGCTCAGGTCAAAGAAATGCAGAGTAACAGTTTAGTATAAAAGGAGGTATTTTGTTTATTTGTTTTAATAACATTTATTTTTAAGTCTTTCCTGAGCTCCTCGCTCCATGGAAAGTTAGAGATTCTAGGTCTCAACTGATTTTGTGACATTTTCGTCAATAGAATACAGAAAAGATGAAATGGGATAAATGGAGACAGTGAGGGCCTCTCTCCACCATCAACACTCATGTACCTGCTCACTTCCGCCCTGGTTCCATTCAGGTGTTCAGAGTGCAGCACATGTAACATTACCTCAAGCATCATACATTCAAAGACTGGCTCTGGTATTTGTGTAACAATGGGCAGTTTACTTAACCTCTCTGAGCTTTAGTTTCCTTGGAAATTTGTTCAGATTACACAAGATTATATAAAGTACCAGGCACAAAATAAAATTAGTGTGTGATAGCTATGATAATTATTGTTATTGTTGTTGTTATACATCCTTACCGCAGAGGGTATGAGAGAGCTGGGTTTTTCCAGTACGAAATTCTGTGAGATATAGAAAAAACCAAAAACCACATAGTTCGTTTTTAGATATTTTCATAAAAAATAAAATACAGCCTCAAAGTATGATTTTCTTTCCAATTATCAAAACTTACATATAAAGTTCTAGTGTGTCATGGGTGCATTCTGAAACATGAATACCAGTAGTGAAAATGACTTTTAAAAACATTTGTCTACTTTGAGAGGGGGAAAGAGAAAGAGGGAGAGAGAGAACTCCAAGCAGGCCCCGTGCTCAGCACACAGAGCCCAACACAGGGCTGGAACTCATGACAGTGAGATCATGACCTGAGCCGTTATCAAGCATTGGCTGCTTAACTAACTGAGCCACCCAGGCACCCCTGTAAAAATAACATTTTAAAGGTATTTGTTCACAGAACTGTCCTTTAGAAAAAAAACTTATTTAAACCAAGTTTTCTTTAGGTTTGATTAATCATTGTGAGATAATAGGAAAAAAAATACATATATTGATCTCTGCTCTCCAGTTCTTGGCACCAAGTTCCTAAAACCCTTGTAATTTCCCAAGTGATAAGAGCACTACGAGCATCATTTGTTTCAAGGCGGCGGCTCTGGATAGGCTCCTGATGGCTTCTGATGGATGGACGGGGGCTGGTCACCAAAAAGACCAAGCCGTGATTAGAAGGTTAGAATTTTCAGCACCTTTCTCTAGAGAGGGGAGAAGGGCTGGAAATGGAGTTAATAATTGATCATGCCTGTGTGGGGAAGCCTTCGTAAAGTCCCAGTAGTGTGGGATTCAGAAAGCTTCTGGCTTGGTGAACATGTGGAGGTGCAGGAAGAGGGGCACGTCCAGAGAGGACATAGAAACTCCACACCTCTTCTCTCACCTTTTCCTACTCATCTCTTCCCTCTCGATGTTCATCCATATCCTTTATTGTATCTTTAATAAACTAGTAAATGTAAGTAAGTGTTTTCCCGAATTCTGTGAGCTGCTCTAACAAATTAATCAACCCCAGGAAGGGGGATGTTGGAACCTTGGATCTACAGCTGGTTGGTCAGAAGAAGGTAATAACCTGGGCATGTGAATGGCATCTGAACGCAGGGGGCAGGTGGGGAAGGGATTCTTATGGGACTAAACCCTTACTAAACATATGAAATCTGATGCTATCTCTGGGTAGATAGTGTCAGAATTGAGTTGAATTCTTAGATACCCTGCAGGTATCCAAGAATTGCTTATTGTTGTGGGGGAAAACGTCTACATGTTTAGTGGCCAGAAGTGTCAGAAGTGAAGTGTATTGTATGGGCAGTAAAGGAGATTCACAGGAAAAAATACAAAGTAGGAAAGAACTGGGTTTTCACTACATAGGGAAAAAATACTGAGTTTTTTCATTTTAGTCATATAAATGAAAGTTCAAGACCCTACTACTAAGGAAGGAGAGCCTCCGGTTCTCCCACTGCACTGAGAACCTCTTAGGGAAAGCTGAAGTCGACTCAGACTGGTGGCATGCCCTATCTCCCAACAATAGCAAATTCCTTCTAGAGAAAAACTTTCCCATACACCAGTTTCGGTCCGGTGAACTTGCAGAGATCAAAATCAGGTAATAAGGTCACAAATATCAGTAAATACACAAGGGAGTGAGCCACTAAGACTGACAGTCAGCAGAAATAATAAAAACCAGATTTATTTCTCTACATCAACAACCAAAAAAAAGACTTAGTTCCCCTAAGGACTGCAGATACTGGAATTGCCAGGCATGGTAACATAAAATAGCTATGCATGAATTGTTTTGAAGAAAAATAGAAGATACGATCAGGGAAGAGAAAATCTACTCTCTACGTTTACGGAACATGCATATCCTAGAAATAAAATTGGTCCCAGTATTCAACTGTCTTTTGAAGGAAGGAGAGAAAAAATGTCTACTCTTCTACGGAAGTCAGAGGAAAAGAGGACAAATGCCAATGAGACCTCTCTGTTAGCGTTAGAATTTGTTTTGATTGCTGCCCAGAATGATCCTGTATTATAACTGAGACTTCACTGTAAGTTTCAAAATAGATGCAATTTACTATTGGTTATTTGTTTAATTATACGTGTATGTATGTGAGCGTGTACTTCTTTTCATATAACAAAATACGAAGGTTTTACCCACCTCCAAAAGCTTCTGTGATTGCCATGCTTTCAATTCCACCTCCTAGCAACTTACTGGAAATAGAAAGTAAGCATTAGTAAAAGGAACAGAAATAGAAATATCAAGAAAGGAGAAAGAGTATCATATGTCTCCTATCTGTCATCTATCTATCTATCTATCTATCTATCTATCATCTATCTAATATGAACAGGAATTCTTGGCAGAATAGATGGCACTCTTCCTCTCTAGACCACAGGGTCTGCTGCATGTGGCCAGAGTGGATCCACAAAACAACGTATAAGCCCCTCTGTTCTTGTTCTTACTTCTGGGTACCAATAGGAAATGGTCTATATAGGCTTTAAGTCTCATTCTTTTTTTTTTTTTTTAATGTTTATTTTATTTTTGAGAGAATGAGAGAGAGAGCACAAGCAGGGGAGGAGCAGAGAGAGAGAGGGAGACAGGATCCGAGGAGGGCTCTGTGCTGATAGCAGAGAGTCCCTATCAGAACTCAAATTACGAACTGTGAGATCATGACCTGAGCCAAAGTCAGACTGAGCCACCCAGGAGAGCCCTTAAGTCTCATTCTTTAGAAGTGAATTGAAGCCTGAATAAATGGTCTTAGTTATTAACTGGGTTGTTCATATTGTGCTTGGGAAAGACTCTTCCTTAGCTGTTACTTGAAAAAAAAAAAAAAAAGGATTCTGTGATTTATAAAATTTGGGGCAATGCTAAGTTACAGAGGTGTTGTGTTTCATGGCAAGATTTCATACCCTTTAATAGGCTAGTGTGCACCGTGAATCTCCAAAAGAGTAATATATAGTATACTCCACCAATTTATTTCATTCACTACTTGCTTATTCATTCAGTTATTTAATATTTACTGAGAACCTAGTTTATGCTAGAGATTGTTTATGCACTTGGGGTAAAGCAGTGAACAAAAGACAGAAATTCTCCATTTTGTGGAGCTTACATTCTTGTGGGAGAACAGATAAAAAATAGTAATAAATACTTTAGTAAAATATGTGGTATGTCAGATATTATTAAATGGTATGGATAAAAATTAGATCCAAAAAGGAGATAAGAAGTACAGAGGATGAAGGCAGGGAGTTTAAATATTTAAATAAAGTGATCAGAGACCTCACTGAGAAGTGGACATTTAAAAATTTTTTTAATGTTTCATTTATTTCTGAGAGAGAGACAGCATGAGCAGGGGAGGGTCAGAGAGAGAGGGAGACACAGAATCTAAAACAGGCTCTAAGCTCTGAGCTAGCTGTCAGCACAGAGCCCAATATGGGGCTTGAACCCACGAACTGCAAGATCATGACCTGAGCCTAAGTCGGACGCTTAACCAACTGAGCCACCCAGGCACCCCAGAAGTGGGCATTTTAGTAAAGACCTGAAAGCAATGACAGCAAGTCAGGTAGACACAGGAGTAAAAAGTGTTCCAGACAAAGGAAATGGTAAGTGTAAAGGCCCTGAGGCAGGTGAGTACCTGGCATATTCAAGGAATAGCAAAGAAGTCAGTGTGGTTGGTACATTGCAAATTGAAAAAAAGAATAAAAGATGGGATTATGTCAGAGATTAGAGAGGATTCTGGCTTTTGCTCTGAGATGGGGAGTCCTTGGAGTAGTTTGGGGCAGAGAAGTGTTATGATCTGACCCAAGTTTGAAAGACATCATTCTGGCTCCTGTGTGAAGAACAAATGGGAAGGTCTGAAAGAGAGAGGGTTAGAAGTTATTATAATACTCCAGAAGAGATGTTTAAACCAGTATGGTAACAGTGGAGGAGGTGGTGAGAATTCATATTTCCTCTTTTTTCCTGCACGCATGCGCAGGTTTTTAAAATACAGGCTGATTCAAAAACTAATAATTTTGATTTGAATTCTTGTAAGAAATTTAATCCTGCTTCTACAAATTGTCTGGAATTTGTTTGCATCAGTAGTCTTTCAGTGGGGAAAAAGCCTACTTTAAAAAAAGAAGCTATTTCTAACAAAGTCAAGAAAAGAAATACAATATTCCAAAGATTGTGTCTAGTAGTTGTAAAAAAAATATGAGATACACACTCAAATTCCTGGCTCCCAGTGGTAATATGGAAAACCATCTTTCTCTTCTCACTATACTCAAAGGCAGTCAAGAATCCTGGTTCCTACAGAAAGACAAAAGGAAAGGTTCAAAGGGTATATACGCTCCCAGAAACTATTCACTTGATTATCAGAGTCATCCTTTGATATAAGCTATGGTTCATTTGTCTTTGAAGGCAGCACAAGACCATAGTTAAGAAAACAGGCTCTGGAGGCGCCTGGGTGGCTCAGTCGGTTTAGCATCTGACTCTCGATTTCAGCTCAGGTCATGATCCCAGGGTTGTGGGATCAAGCTCTGAGTGGGGCTCCTCACTGAGTGTGGAGGCTGCTTGAGATTCTCTCTCAATCTCAAATTAAAAATTGAAAGCAAGCAAGCAAGTAAGCAAGCAGACTCTGGAGCTACCCTATCTAGGTTCACACTATGTCTCAGGCACCTGGGTGGCTCATCAGTTGGGCATTCAAGTCTTGATTTTGGCTCAAGTGTGATCTCACTGAGCTCAGAGCCATTTGGGATTCTCTCGGTCCCTCTCTCTCTGCCCCTCCCTGATCACCCCCCCCCCAAATAAATGAACTCTCAAAATAAATAAATAAAAATTTAAGAAAAACAAAATAAATCTCTAACACATACTAGTTATATGATTTGGAGTAAACTACTTAATCCTGCTATACTTCAACTTCCTCTTTTGGCTCAAATGGGGATAAGGAAACTGTCGCTCTAATAGGCTAGCTATAAAGTTTAAATGAAATATACTTATGGCATAAAGCAGAATGGTATTTTACTAAATGATTCCATTGATTTCATTGAATGGCATCATTTCCCCCTTGCTTGCCAAGTTTCGAGGAGCCGAGAAATTCCAGTTTTCACTGTTCAGGAGACAGTATCTTCCACATGGTAGGAATACTACTTATCTGCTCAATTAATGAGCAATAGCTGATGCAGTATTAGAAATAGTGAGAATAGGCCCTGATGTGCTCTGACGACATGGTCTAATGTGTTTCCGCCTATGTTTTATACTATGACAGTGGTTCTCAAACTTTGGAGAACATAAGCGGAGTGTTAAAAAAAGCCCAGTCCCTATCCTATTTCAATGAATCTGAGCCTACGTCTTCTTTATAGGCCACTCCAGGTTATACTGATACACACCAATGTTTGGAACCACTGTACTCTGTAATTATCTTCCTTCTCTCTCTCTCTCTCTCAAATCTCTAAGAATAAATAGCTTTAGTTAAGAAAGGATGCAGACTGGGTACAGTAGTGGATGCTTAAGAAGGAGAGGGGTTCTTTTCTTTGATAAGGGGTTTGGTTTGCAAAGAAAAGAAGACTAATGCCTAGGAGCTATCGAGTGGCAGTTTCCCAAGCCCTGGTACTGGTACTGGTACTCGTAGTGGTACTGGTACTGCTCCAGGGTGGTTGTGGAACTGACCCCTGAGTATACTGCCTGAGTTTACTCAGAAGTTAGAGCAACTGAGCTGGGTGCCGGGCAGTTCAGTTAGGTCCTCTCCAAGTTCAGGACCACGCTGCCACCATCATCACTCTCATGCCTCAACTGCCCCTGGAGAAAGAAACCAAATGGCTGCCAGTGAAGAGAGCTCCTAGGACTTGCTGGGAATGAGACCCTCATATACATGTGTGGACATGGAGAGCCTTGCTAACCCAATGCTCTCTTACCAACCGGCTTATACCAGGAGAAAGCAACTTCTTTGGTGCTGAGTGCTTTGCAACCACCAAAGACATACTATTTGAGGAGACAAAGCAAAAACAAAGAGGTGTTTAAAAAGAGAAACAGAAAGGGAGAAAAATTAATGTAAAATGAGAGCAAAGAAAAAGGTTTTGGTAAAAATAACTGCCTTTATAGTATTGAAGTCTCTTTTTTTAAAAATTTTTTTTAATGTTTTATTTATTTCTAGGAGAGAGAGAGAGAGACAGCGTGAGCAGAGGAGGGTCAGAGAGAGAGGGTGTCACAGACTGAAACAGGCTCCAGGCTCTGAGCTGGCAGTCAGCACAGAGCCCGACGCGGGGCTCGAACCCACGAACCGCGAGATCATGACCTAAGCGAAAGTCGGACGCTTAACCGACTAAGCCACCCAGGCGCCCCAGTATTGAAGTCTCTTAACCCGTCTCAATCTGTTAGAAATTAATTATTGTTGCTTTGAAACTGAAGTGGTAAAAAGTTAACATGAGGAGTATAATAGATTGTGATCTACAGGAAGTTTCTAGCATTTAAAACAATTTTTTTAAATCTTTATTCATTTTTGAGAAAGAGAGACAGAGTAAGAGCGGGGGAGGGGCAGAGAGAGGGAGACACAGAATCGAAAGCAGGTTTCAGGCTCCGAGCTGTGAGCACAGAGCCGGATGCGGCGCTCAAACTCACAAAACATGAGTTCATGACCTGAGCTGAAGTCGGACACTTATCCGACTGAGTCACCCAGACGCCCAGGAAGTTTCCAGCATTTAATGAGAAAGGCTATAGATCTCACAGGGCCTTTCCTTTTTTTTTTTTTTTTTTTTAAAGTAGGCTTCACACCTGACCTGGGTCCTGAACTCACAACCCTGAGATGAAGACCTGGGCTAAGAACAAGACCTGAACTGAGATCACTTAAGCAACTGAGCCAGGCACCCCTCTCAGGGCCCTTCTAAGCTAAAACAACAAAGAATTGAGTTTGCTCACAATAAGTTTGTTGGCTGCCTCTTTAATCTTCTCCACTTTGGCTTCTGAGAGCCCTTTGACATTGCATAGCGCTCTTCTTGTTGTCATTTGTATGCCTTTGATGGTACAGATTCCTACCGACTTCAGTTTTTTAATGTCAGCCACATTCTGTAAATAAAAGAATGGATGCAGCAGATTGGTAAATACTATGTCATGTGCTTTTGTGTCCATCTTCTTCCACCACGATGCCAATTTTATACAAGCAGCCAGGTGGAACCCACCCACCACGTAGCCAAATGTTCTGGAAATATCTGAGTAGAACATACCCAGCACGCTGCCAAATGTTCTGGCTGTGCCCTGATTTCCCAAGAATGTTAGTGAGACCGTGGCAATGTAGCAAGGAATTCAAAAGAAAAGTCTGTTGGTAGAAAAGCTAGCAAATGTATCACACATTCGCCCCCTCAGTTCAGCTCCTTCCTTCTAGAGAACTTCATTATGAATATGTTCTTTTTAAAATTAAAATTTTTTCCCTCTCCCCTTGGGGAACGCAAATAGCTACATCGCCAATGGACCAGGATTTTCTCTTGCTCCTATTTTCTCAATCCAACTGAAAGAGATGAAATGTGAGGGCTTCAAAAGAAAATGTCAGAGAAGTTTTACTATCAATGAACTGCTGTTGAAATTCATCTAGTTACTCAAAGTCCGGTTTCTGTCCTCATCATTTATTTACTCCAATCACCTGCCACAGAACTGAATTTTCTGTTGTCGAGAACAGGGGTGGATAGTTCTGAACCCGTTCAGTTGGACCAGGGGTTCTCAGCTGGGGTCCATTTTGCCCCAGGGGACATGTGACAATGTCTGGAGACAGTTTTGGTAACTAAGGGGTTGCTACTGGTATGTAGGAGCCAGGAACACCCCCACAACTAAGAATTGTCCGGTCCCAAAGGTCCAATAGGGGCAAAGCTGAGAAACCCTGAACTGGACGATTTCAACAGCATTGAAAAAAATACTTACAATTCCATGTTTTTGTAACAGGTCAATGTCTTGAAACAGAGATTCCTGGAGGAGATGGAACAGAAAAGAAAAATGGAGTTTGATTCTTCATATCCAGTTGTATCAAGAGTTAATTCAGTATTAGGAGTCACCTCCAAATGCCTCAAATTCCACTTCTCTAGACAGATCAGGTGGGACCAATAACGTTTTTTTTCAAACACATTGCTACTGACTTAGAGGAGGCACCAACAGGGGTCCCTGGGTGGCTCAGTTGGTTAAGCGTCTGACTTCGGCTCAGGTCATGATCTCAGAGTTCATGGGTTTGAGCCCTGCGTCAGGCTCTGAGCTGACAGCTTGGAGCATGCTATGGATTCTATGTTTCCCTCTCTTGCTCTGTGTCTCACCCACTCATGCTCTCTCTCTTAAGAATAAATAAAACATTTTTAAAAATTAAAAAAATAAAGACAAAGAAGATGCACCAACATTGAGAGGACTTAACTCAAACGAGTGGAACAACATTTAACCTATTTTAAAATACGTCTTCTCAGCTTCCTGCCCCACCAGGCCTTGAACTCCTTCCTCTGCTATTGGGTCCCAGCGTGCGTAGATTACCATGATGGCATACCAGTTGTTAGGTTATTAAAACACTTTCATGCTAGTTGCTAAGTAGCTAATCTTGGCATCCCTTGCCAGACAAGTTGTTACATATTTGTAATATTGCCTCTCCCTAGAACTATGCTTTCTTTCCACTCTGGGTTGCTAAAAATAATTGCTAACAGAGAAGGAACTTCATTTTTGTGCAATGACTGAACGTCTACCACGTTTTGACATTCTAGCCGTATACCTCTTCATCTTGGAATCCTGGTTCTTCCAGCACAACCTGATCCTCCTTCATAGTGAAAGGTGAGCAGCAGAAAAAGAATCCGTTCTGGCAAAAGAAATATTATTCAAGAAGTGGTCATAGATCGGACGGTACAAAAAACCCTTTGGCCAGAGACCTCCTTGAATTCATTTCAAAGTCACCAAGGACCAGAGTGCTGAGCAATGAGGGAAACATTTAGCATGGAATGACTGGGCTGGGCGCGCGACATTATTGCTTTTGTGGGTGTATGTTTGTGAGGGCGGGGGACTTCGTTTCTTCTCTTTTTCCTCAAAACTGGTAACGTTTTCCTCATCTTTTGATTCCCTCTACCACAGATATCATGACTGGTAAAATCTTTTTGGTTGTCTTGGATTGCTATTGAGGATTGCACACGGCTACTTAGCCTTTCAGGTTTGTGTTAACAATGTTCTAGAATTTTGACCTTCTGTCGTTCTTCCTCTATCTTCCCGGGCTCCTCAATCAATACGTTTTATTTTTCTCATATATGATGAATGTCTTCCTGCTTCCTAATTATGAATGGGATCTCTCGCAACATATTTCTCGCATAAAACATTGGATACGTTTTGTTTTATCGTAGTTACTAGCTTCATAGTTATTCTTAAGATTTAAAATGATGGTGGATAGGGGCGCCTGGGTGGCTTAGTAGGTTAAGCGTCCGACTTCCGCTTAGGTCATGATCTCGCGGTTCGTGGGTTCGAGCCCCGCGTCGGGCTCTGTGCTGACTGCCAGCTCAGAGCCTGGAGCCTGTTTCAGTCTGTGACTCCCTCTCTCTCTGACCCTCCCCTGCTCATGCTGTCTCTCTCTCCTAGAAATAAAATAAAAAACATTAAAAAAATTTTAAAAAAATGGTGGATACCCGATATTAATTAGGGTAGTAGGAGGACCAATAGCAGATCAATGGAGTCTCTAACGCTGTGGCATTTTTAAGATCTCAGGAACCTACAAGGCATGACTGTGGAATAAAATGGGAATAAAATGGGATCCAAGTAATCAGTTCTCTTGGTCTATTGCATCTTCTGGCTTAAAATTAAAGTCGTGGGGTGGGGGTGTCCAGCAGAAGGGGAACCAACTAGCTTTGGAGGTATGACTGCTGTCACCTCATGCCTCTAGACAGCAACACAGCTGAGACGGAGAGGGCACAATGTAAATGGGATCCTCTGGAATATGGTCCCCGGGTAGGTAATCAGAGATATGACCACCCCAAATTCCACATGGACTTTCCTCACTAAAGAAAAAAATCATCCGTTTCTTGTCCCCTTGATAAAACGAAAAGATCGTTCTTTCTCGAATGGCCACTGATGGGCTAAAGAGCTGGAGACTAAGGGAGGGCTCCCTGACACTCGCTTTAGTCACGGCGGGGGGGACGTGGTCCACACCCGCGCGCCGCCGTCGGGCATTTCCCGGACATCTGGTTTCTCTCCCAGGGTGGGGACCGGACGCCCAAAGTCACTAGCCCGGGGCCCAGCGACGACCACCAAGCACCACCAAAGACACGGACCCTTGGGTTTCCCCTCAGACTCTTCACACACTTACCCTTTTTCTTTTTGTCACAAAGCCCTCTCGTACCCACTGTGAACCCGAGGTTTTCAAAGTGAATCCCTTCCGCCCCCCGCCCGGGTTTTCCAGTCCTCAGGGATTCTGACGCGGAACCCGAACGCGGAGACCGGCAGCCAGCGCGTCGCTGACCAGGGGGTTTGGCGCCAACCGACGCAAGTTTGGGCGTGTGCCCGGCGTGGGCGAGGCCAGACGAGGACGGAGGGGGCGGGCCCACGGTGGGGCGGGGCTGGGAGGGAGGCGGGGCAGAGTGCAAGGGGGTGTGCTCACGGTGGGCGGGTCCCCGAACGCGGGGCGGGGACTGAGGCGGGGGCAGAGAGCGAGGGGGGCGGGGACGGCCCACCGTGGGCGGAGCCTGGGGCGGGGCAGGTCTGAGGAGGAGGAGCTACGAGCAACAACCAAAGGAACTTCTCGGGGTAGCTCCGTAGGGGTGATGGGGGGCTTCTGAGGCAGAGAAAATGTGCTGAGGAGAGGGGCTCCCTTGAGCTGAGGGAGATACTGAAGTCGGGAGAAGCCTTCAAAGTGGGGGCACGCGTAGACATTTAGGGGGCTCTGAGGTGGACGCTGAGGTGAAGACAGGCTGCTGTGAGAAAAGGGTTCTAAGGTGCTGGTTGTTCCGCGCTGGAGAGAGGCCTCTGGAAAAGGGTCATGAGGTGGAAAACCAAGGCGGGGAGGGGTGCTCAGCGGAGGTGGCTGACACGCGGCGACAGGTGCTAAGCAAAACGCTTATCTTCCTGGGGACCCTCGGTTAGGAAGGAGGTCAAACACGGCGTCTTCACCCACCTCCGCCTTCCTAATGTCTCTCTCTCCTCTGCGACACTCTCCAGTCTGTGAGGCCCCCAAGGCCCATTCAGGATGGAGGGGACTTTTTCTGCGACTTAACTTGCAATGTCACATAGACAACAGCAGCCAAACATATTTTGGTCCAGCTTTTAAATAGAAACTGTAGGCCCGCCTTCCTGCCAGCACAGCCATCTCTGGCGGCGTCCTCTTCCTCCCCTGAGATGGTGACTGACTGTTGACAAGAGTCATGAAACATTCGAAAGAGCATCTGTGGAGGTGGAGGCTCTGATGAAGAGCTGTGCAAACAGTTCTCGGGGTTCAAGACCTAGTACAGCGCGACCCTTTTTTCTTCAGCGTCTGAATCATCTCGCTGGAATAAATAGAAAAAAAAATTTTTTTTCCCACAATAGCTGTTGGCATTTTGTGGGACATTTTTTCACCTCCCCCCGAGAGTGGATTGTTTAAAGGCCAACAAATAACCGCCACAGCTCTTCGGAATCTTATTTTCCGGAAACACAGCCTGTCCTTTGTGATAAATGGAAACCAATGCCCAATTTGGGGATGAACTGGAGAGCGACAATGAGTTTTCACGCGGGAGACCTCACTTGAAATAATTGTGGGAAGTTCTGAGCGACTTGTTAGGTGAGGACATCAAGTGGAAGAGAGAAAGCTGCAAAGAGCACAGCGAGATGATTTAGGGAAATAGAACATATGTAGTTTGGTGTAGTGACAGCTGGGAGAGAGAAATGTTCATAATATTTGAAGGTTGTGTGCAGTACACTTAACGAAAGAGACTGAAATGAGCTTGGTAATGACAAATTCATGAAATGAGGATAAGAATCATGTTTGGATAGGATACTGACGGTTGGACGCAACTTCAAAAAAATTTTTTTAAACCAAAAATGCAGGGTAGTTAAAAAGCGCACTTGAAGACTTTTCCACTCAAATGAGGACAAAAAAGGAAAAAAAAAAGAGATAGCCTTTCATATCATCTAAAAATTTTGAATATGATGACAGTGGTATTTCAAATCAGCGGGGAGATGATGAATTCAGTGAATGGTGTTGGAACAGCTAGGTAACCATCTGGAAGAAAAATAAAATTGGAACCATACTTCACACCTTATACCAAGATAAATGCCAGATGGATCCAAAAAATTAAATCTGAATATAATCAAAGTGCTTAGAAGAAAACGAGACTCTTTTTTATTATCTCAGGATAAGAAACATCTTTTTAAATATGACACAAAACTCAGAAGCTGTAAAAGACTTATAAAAACGACTACATTAAAAAAAATACTGCAGGCAGAATGCTACTTTCCTATTTTAGATATAGCGGATGGCAAGCCAGAGCTTTTGTATCAATTAGTAACTAATTAGTAATTGTGTCAAAAAGCTTTCCCAATGTCTCAAATCCTTCAGTAAGTCCACAAGTTCTTTACGGAATTTTTAAAATTTGTGTCATTTTTATGATATTCTAAAAACAACAAAAACCAGGCAGTGGGATTACCTGAATTTTAAACCATTACACTTTAGTGCCCCTCTGTGGTCAAGTGCCTTATAATCAAATAAAGGCATATGATCCCACCGTCTGCAGTTAGGTTTCCTCAAACTGATGCCTGTGGAATATATGTTCTTGGAGTTTCAAGAGCTCACATATGAGAAATGTTTTCGTAGAGAACTAAAGAATAAAAGATCATCGCACAAAACAAGAGTTTCACTGGGTGCATCTCCCCTTAAACATACTGCGTCCAAAAGATGTTTCTTGAATCTCTACCATTTGTCAGACACTGACTGTACTGTGCTAGGTGTTGTGTACTAGAGTTTTAACAACAAACAAGACACAAACCCTAATGGCGGCTATAGATTGGTAAGTATTTAGCTGAAGGTAACGTCTGATAACAGCCAACACTCTTAGCACTCACTCCTTTCCACAGATTAACGCAGCCACTTGTCACAATGACACCATGAGGTAGGGACTATTATTACCCCTATTGACAGATGACAATACTGAGGCATCACAAGGTTAAAGAACCTGCTCAAGGCTAACAGCCTGGCTCCTGTGTGCATGTTCTTAACCAATACACTAAACCGGTATATGGCCGACCCTGTATATTCATATGTGATTTTTTTTTCATTTATAGGAACATGGTTTAAGCATGGTTAAGCCAGACTTAACATAGTACAGCTCAGCCATTTACTAGCTGTGTTGTTTTGGGGAAATTAACGTCTGTGCCTCAGTTTCCTCATCTGAAAACCAACAATGATAATAGTACTGGGTTGTTGTGAGAATTAAATTAATATGCGTGAAGTATTTGGGCTGCTGTGTGAAGAATGGATTGAAGGAGGTAAGAGAGAGAGAGGGCAAGGATTATGAGTACCTAGGAGAAGACTATATAAGTCAAAGCAGGAGGCGATTTCCACCAAGAAAGGCCTCTTGAAAATGGGGGAAATTGTGCCTCGCTCACAGAACTATAGTGAGAAGGCAATAAACTAGTGTGACAATAAACTAGTATTTCACTTGTAACTCCATCCACTTACTCCCTTTCATTATTATTATTATTTTTTTAATTTTTTAATGTTTTATTTATTTCTAGGAGAGAGAGAGAGACAGTGTGAGCAGGGAAGGGTCAGAGAGAGAGGGAGTCACAGACTGGAACAGGCTCCAGGCTCTGAGCTGGCAGTCAGCACAGAGCCCGACGCGGGGCTCGAACCCACGAACCGCGAGATCATGACCTAAGCGAAAGTCGGACGCTTAACCGACTAAGCCACCCAGGCGCCCCTCATTATTATTTTTAATGTCTATTTATTTTTGAGAGAGAGAGAAGGGGCAGGACAGAGTGGGAAGGGGACAGAGGATCCCAAGCGGGTCCCATGCTGACAGCAGAAAGCCCGATGCGAGGCTTGAATTCATGAACTATGAGCTCATGACCTGAGCTGAAGTTGGGTTTAACCGACTTAGCCACCCAGGTGCCCCAATCCCTCTCATGTTATTTTGAAGCAAATTTCATACATCATATAATTTCATCTGTAAATATTTCAGTATGTATCTCTAAAGGTAAGGACTCTTTTAAAACACAACCATAATACCATTAGCACACCTAAAAAATAACTTTTAATATCAAATATACAGGCAGCATTCAAATACTCCATTGTCTCCTCAATGCCATATGTTGTTTAAAGTTTGTTTCAGCTGAGATAAAAGATATCTCCATGTTGCAATGGATTGCTGCCTTTTGACCCTCTTTTGCTAATTCTATAGATTCCTTCTTTTACCTTGTGACTTGTTTTTAAAAAATGGAATCGTTTTTATTAAAAAAAATTTAATTAATGTTTATTTATTTTTGAGAGAGAGGGGGACAGAATGCGAGCAGGGAAGGGTCAGAGAGAAAGGGGACACAGAATCTGTGAAGCAGGCTCTCGGCTCTGAGTTGTCAGCACAGCAAATCGCAAGATGACCTGAGCTGAAGTCGGATGCTTTTTTTTTTTTTCAATTTTTAAAAATGTGTTATTTATTTTTGAGAGAGAGACAGAGACAGCATGAGCAGGGGAGGGTCAGAGAGAGGGAGATACAGAATCTGAAACAGGCTCCAGGCTCCAAGCTAGCTGTCAGCACAGAGTCCCATGCGGGGCTCGAACCCATGAACCATGAGATCATGACCTGAGCAGAAGTCAGACGCTCAACTGACTGAGCCACCCAGGCACCCCCAAATACGGAATCATTATTAAAAATGGAGTTTTCCAGAGCCTGGATTTTGCTGATTGCATCCCTCGATGTCATATGCTCCTGGTCCTTTGTATTTTTGAACACAGTGGTTGTTTCTGAACACAGATGTAGACTCTAGAACAGATCCAGGTGTGGTTTTTTGGCAACAATCATTTTATAGGCATCTGACAGCTTTTTATCTTTTTGGGATGTTAGCAGCTGGTGATCAGCCTAGATTGATTCATTCATTAGGGGTTGCAAAATCGTGATATTTTAATTCTATTGTTCTTTCTTTAATTAAGTGGAATATTTCTTTTTCTTTTTTAAATCTAAATCCAAGTTAGTTAACATATAGTGTAATAATGACTTCACGAGTAGAATTTAGTGATTTATCATTTACATATAACATCCAGTGCGCATCTCGTTGAGTGCCCTCCTTAATGCCCATCATCCACTTAGCCTATCCCCTCACCCCCACCCCTCCAGCAACCCTCTGTATTTAAGAGTCTTTTATGGTTTGCCTCCCTCTCTGTTTTTTATATTTTTACTTTCCTTCCCCTATGTTTATCTGTTTTGTTTCTTAAATTCCACATATGAGTGAAACCATATATTTGTCTTTCTCTGACTTATTTCACTTAACACAATATACTTCAGTTCCATCCATGTTGTTGCAAATGGCAGTATTTCACTCTTTTGGATCACCAAGTAATATTCCATTGTATGGATATGGATATATATACATATATATATGTATCTTCTTTATCCATTCGTCAGTCAATGGACATTTAGGCTCTTTCCATAATTTGACTATTGTTGATTACACTGCTATAAACATTGGGGTGGATGTGCCCCTTTGAATCAGCATTTTTGTGTCCTTTGGATAAATACCAGTAGTGCAATTGCTGGGTGATAGGGTAATTTTTAATTTTAAAATTTTAATCAAAAATTTTAATGTTTGGGGAACCTCCATACTGTTTTCTAAAATGGCTGCACCAGTTTGCATTCCCACCAGCAGTACAAAAGGGTTCCCCTTTCTCTGCATCCTCGCCAACATCTGTCGTTTCCTAAGTTGTTAATTTCAGCCATTCTGACAGGTGCGAGGTGGTATCGCAGAGTGGTTTTCATTTGTATTTCCCTGGTGATGAGTGATATTGAGTATCTTCATGTGTCTGTTAGCCTTCTGTATGTCTTCTTTGGCTAAGTGGAATATTTCTAAAAGAGGGACTTTTTATCTACAATTGTTTACCTGCTAATACAGTTTGTATGGGGATAGCATGATAAATGATGATTCTTGGGGCGCCTGGGTGCCTCAGTTGGTTAAGGGTCTACCTTTAACTCAGGTCATGACCTCAGGGTTTGTGAGTTCAAGTCCCACGTCAGGCTCTGTGCTGACAGCTCAGAGCCTGGAGCCTGCTTCAGATTCTGTGTCTCCCTCTCTCTCTTTCCCCTTCACCCCCTCCCCATACTTGTGCTCTGTCTCTCTCTCTCTCTCAAAAATAAATAAACATTAAACAATTTTTTTAAATGTTTTATTTATTTCTAGGAGAGAGGGAGAGACAGCGTGATCAGGGGAGGATCAGAGAGAGAGGGAGTCACAGATTGAAACAGGCTCCAGGCTCTGAGCCGGCAGTCAGCACAGAGCCCGACGCGGGGCTCGAACCCACGAACTGCAAGATCATGACCCAAGCGAAAGTCGGACGCTTAACCGACTAAGCCACCCAGGCGCCCCACATTAAACAATTTTTAATAAATGCTGATTCTTTTCCCTTTATGTGCTGGTTTTCAGAATAATGAATTGGTTCTCTAGTATCCTTCAATATTGCCAATTAGTCTTTTTGAAGTAACATTATGAATATATAAGTGAAAATTTGTTTGATGTGCCCGCCCATGGCAATTATTATTAGAGATGCTTAAACTGTCCCATCTTTAGCTAATGAGATCCTCTCTGAGCTGGCTTCTCACTGTGTCTGACAAGACTCACATCTTTGGTAGCTTCTTTACTGTCTTGTGTGACAAGATGTTACGTATTCATCTCATGATTTCCCTGCCCTAGACCGGAAACCAGCCATTTCTTCAAAGATTCCTGGATCTTTTTTTTTTCTTAATATTTTTATTTATTTCTAGGAGAGAGAGATAGACAGCGTGAGCAGGGGAGGGTCATAGAGAGAGGGAGTCACAGACTGAAACAGGCTCCAGGCTCTGAGCTGGCAGTCAGCACAGAGCCCGACGCGGGGCTCGAACCCACGAACCGCGAGATCATGACCTAAGCGAAAGTGGGACGCTTAACCTACTAAGCCACCCAGGCGCCCCTCCTGGATCTTTTTAGTGCAAATAGTACTTCGAGACCACAGTCTGGGTTGTTGCTACTGCAATTTTTATTTCCAGGTCATTTCAATGGGTAAGGTTAGGAAATAGGTTTTTTGTTTCTATTTTAAATAGTTTCATTGAGGTGTCAGGGGCCTACAAGAACGTGCACAGATTTAAAATGTGTCTATACCTGTGACTCCTTCACCACAATGAAGAGTGAACATATCCATCACCCCGAAAAGTTTCTTCAGGCTTCTTTGTAATCCTTTCCATTCTCCCTTCCCCTCCCCGGCCATTCCTCCCCCCAGTTAACTCAGTCAATCATTTGTTTTTAAACATAATATGGAGAGCATGGGTGGCTCAGTCGGTTAAGCATCCGACTTCGCTCAGGTCATAATCTCATGGTTCGTGGGTTCGAGCCCCACGTCGGGCTCTGTGCTGACAGCCAGCTCAGAGCCTGGAGCCTGCTTCGAATTCTGTGTCTCCCTCTCTCTCTGACCGTCCCCTGTTCATGCTGTCTCTCTCTCTCTCAGAAATAAATAAAACAGTAAAAATTTTTTAAACATAATATAATATACATCCTCAATTCATAATTCAACATCAGCTGTAGGATTTTGACTTCATCTCTTCTAGTTTTTTTTTCTTTATAGTTTATTGTTAAGTTGGTTTCCATAACACCCAGTGCTCATCCCAAAACAAGTGCCCTCCTCCATGCCCATCACCCCTTTCCCCTCTCCCTCACCCTCATCAACCCTCAGTTTGTTCTCAGTATTTAAGAGTCTCATGATTTGCCTCCTCCCTCTCCTTAAATATTCCCCCTCTCCCTCCCTCATGGTCCTCTGTTAAGTTTCTCCTATGCCACATATGAGTAAAAACATATGGTATCCGTCCTTCTCTGCCTGACTTATTTCGCTCAGCATAACACCCTTGAGTTCCATCCACGTTGCTACACATGGCCAGATTTCATTGTTTCTCATTGCCATGTAGTATTGCATTGTATAGATAAACCACATCTTCTTGATCCATTTGTCAGTTGATGGCTCTTTCCATGATTTGGCTGTTGTTGAAAGTGCTGCTATGAACATTGGGGTACCTGTCGTCTCTTCTAGTTTAACATCTGAATTTCCTTTCTCCGATGCTGAGAATACTGCTTTCTCAGCAACACCAGGGATGGCAGAATTGGAATATGACACAATTACTCATTTGTTTTATCTGTAACAGTGAGTGCTTCTTAACTGTTAGTTCCCTGCAATGCTTATCCCCTTCCCCTTTTAAAGGGCAAAGAATTCTTCTCCATAATTTTCCCTTCTCATATTTACAAAGAACAGAGACAGGTCTTTTCATCTTGAACTTCCCTAGAGGCCTATGGTTATGAGTCCTCGGTAATTTCTGGAAGGGGTCTTTGCAGAGATGATGTTGGCCTCAAGTTGTGCAAAGGACTGTCCTGAGAGATAGCAGTGCAGTTTACTCTGGTTCTAGAAAACCAGAAAGATCTTTCTGGAAGGGGCTAGTAAAGACAGGTAGGCAGACAGAGAGTTACATCTGCTATGGTAAGTGCTGCCGTAATGGGGGTGCACGAAAGGCACACAGGAGGGGTACATGTGCCAGCTTTGCTGCTGGTGTATCAGGGAAGCCTTCCTGAAGGAGAGAATGTCTATTTGGGGTCCTGACAGAGGAGCAGCAATGAATGATGCTGGGACTTAATAGCGAAGAGGGAGAAGGAATTTGCAGGGACAGCAGAAGCGACAGACCAAAGGCCCAGAAATAGGAGAGACGGGGTCCTCAGAGAAACTGCAAATAAAGAGCTAACTGCAACGTGGGTGAGTGGGAAGGGAAGGCATGAGAAAGTTCTGGTTATCTTGTATCATTGCCTCGTAAACAGCAAGAGCTCAAAGTATCCTGGTTTTAGAAGTGCATACTTTTTAACAGCAATGACAACAACAGCTGGTCACAATTACCAAGTGAAATACCCCGTGCCAGGAGCGTTGCATAAATAATCTCACTTAATGACCTATGGCAAGGCTAGGCAGGCGGTCCCTTCCTGCATTCAAGAGAACAAGTTCAGGGGTGCTGGGGTGGCTCAGTTGGTTAAGCGTCTGACTCTTGATTTCGGCTCAAGTCACGATCTTACGTTTATGGGATCAAGCCCCATGTCGGGCTTCGGGCTGGCAGTGTGGATGGAGCCTGCTTTGGATTCTTCTCCCTCTCTCTCTGCCCCCCCCTGCTTGCATGCTCTCTCTCTCAAAATAAACAAACATTTTTTTTTTTTTTAAAGAGAAGAAAACAAGTTCAGGGGGCTCCTGAATGATTCAGTTGTTTAAGTGTCTGACTCTTGATTTCAGCTCTGGTCATGATCTCACGGTTCATGGCATCAAGATCCTGGTCGAGCTCTGGGCTGGCAGCACAGAGCCTACTTGGGATTCTCCCTTTTCTCTCCCTCTTTTTCTGCCCCTCCCCCACTTGCACTCGTGCTCACACTCTCTCTCAAAATAAATATTAGAAAGAAGAAAAAGAAAGAGAGAAAACAAGCTCAGGGAAGGTCAAGACACACAGCTACTAGGTCTAAAGTCCTACATCTATTATGAAGCAGGACTCAAGACGTTGAATTTTCTGGGGCCAAAGCTCGAACTCTTTCTTCCATCTCTTCACCTGGGATATTCTCCAAGGGAGTCACCTAGAATTACACTCAGGTTCCAGTGAACATGCATATCAGTGGGAGAAACCGTGAGGTCCCAAGAGTGCACTTACTTTCTTCTTGGTTCAGGCAAGTAGCCATCTTCTTGATTTCTCCCAGCTTGGTATTGCCGGTGGACTGCTGTAACGCAGGCCAGGCCATTCCCTTGTGCCCTGAGGTCCAAGTGCTAAAAGCCAAGCCCGGCAGCCCAGCTTCAGTCCTTCCTCATACTGGACCCTGTCCCTCTGGGTCTCAGTTGATGAGGGAAACAAAGGAAAGAGAAATGTAGCTTAAATTAAATCTACTCTCAGCATGTAACTCACTGTTAGGTACTTGAAACGTGCAGAGTGACCTTCCCCGAGCAACCCACGGCTGCCTTACTTCCCTGATGTTTTTATTTCATTAAACACTAAAAGTAATTTTATCTTGGGGCGCCTGGGTGGCTTAGTCGGTTAAGCGTCCGACTTTCGCTTAGGTCGTGATCTCGCGGTTCGTGGGTTCAAGCCCCGCGTCGGGCTCTGTGCTGACTGCCAGTTCGGAGCCTGGAGCCTGTTTCAGAGTCTGTGTCTCCCTCTCTCTCTGACCCTCCCCTGCTCACGCTGTCTCTCTCTCTCCTAGAAATAAATAAAAATATTTTTTTTTAAAAAAGTAATTTTATCTTAGCAGCTAGCCCCTCAAGGTCCTGAAAGTCTTGCTTCCAAGTTCCTTAGAAACTTACTTTATCTCTATTCCCTCCCTCCACAAACTTAAAAATATATAATCAGCCACTCCTCTTAACCCCAATGTGGCTCTTTCTGCCCAGGGGTCCTGTCCCTGTGCTTTATTAAAAATCACCTTTTGGCACCAAGGATGTCTCAGGAATTCTTTCCTAGCCATTCGCTCACGAACCCCATCATCAGTGAAGTCTTTCTCGATTTGGTTTTTCTTGGATTCCACACAGATTTCTAGCAAGGTGTTAATGCATTAGTTGGTTTATACAACTTCCCCCGTCTCGCAGATTGAGTGCCCCTTAAGGTCAAGGACTGTGTCTTTATTTGTCTGTATTTCCTGCTACAGGCATGGCAGGGAACAAACACCTAGAAGGCTCGTTCAACCTCTCTAAGCCCCAGTGTCCTCCCAGGAGAAAAGGACCTAACGATACTCACCTCGGGGGGAGCCACTTAGATAATGTCTAAGCAGAACTTAACAGAGTACTCGGCATGTCATTAAGTGCTCAATAAATGATGTCTCCTATGATTACTATTACCGTGTTATATAATAATATTGTGTATTTCATAGTGTTACTGCTAATAACTGAGTGAAAGCATTAGTAAGTAGAGGCATGAATGAATGAGGTGACTTCAATAAAAATCCTGACTTTGGCCCAGAGTAGAAGTGAACTTTAATATCCTTTGCCCCATGGACTGAGAATGATTAAATGTGTTGCGGTATTAATTTTTTGTTTGTTTTGTTGTCTCTGTTTTGGACGAAACCCTATAACATGGGCAGGCTTCAGCCAAAAGTTCTCCCAATTCTTGGATGAGGATTCCTCCAGGTGTGTTAGAAGGTGAAGGGTGAAGGAAGCTGACTTCATTTTTCTGAGTTGGTTTTGACTCCTTGGGTGACCTCCCTGTGGATGAATCATAAAGACACAAACAGATTTAAAAAAAACTAGTAGAATGTAGAACCAAATTCCCAGGATTCTATCATTAGCCTAGAGTGAAACCACCTAGAGTGAAACTGGTCAGAAGGCTGGGAAATGAAGGTGAAACTGATAGACTTGTGAAGTGTCTGAATGTCCTGGGGGCAGATTTATATAACCAAGGAGGAATTTGGAGATAAATTGTGATAAGTACATAATGGGAAAAAAAAAAAAAAAGCAAGAAAACAGGCAGATTAAAAAGAGAGAAGGATTGGGCGCCTGAGTGGCTTAGTCAGTTAAGCGTCCGACTTTCGCTTAGGTCATGATCTCGCTGTTTGTGGGTTCGAGCCCCGCGTCGGGCTCTGTGCTGACTGCCAGCTCAGAGCCTGGAGCCTGTTTCAGAGTCTGTGACTCTCTCTTTCTGACCCTCCCCTGCTCATGCTGTCTCTCTCTCTCTCCTAGAAATAAATAAAAATATTAAAAAAAAAAAAAAGAGAGAGAAGGATTTCGTTCCAGGGATAGTAAAAGGTTTTACAAGAAAACAAAAATACCACAGTATCTTCCCTCACAGCAGTGGTGTTGATGGTATAATGCTGATCAGTGATCCAAACCAAATCGCAACAGAAACACACTGGAGGATGAGAGACCGGAAGTGTGTGCGTATGAGAGGCAGCCCAGTCCTTACCTTTCCTGGGAGGAACTCAACAGACAATGTCTAACACTGAGAATCAAGGAGCCAGAGCACCATGGTATTTAGACATGAGAAGGATAACAAATACTCAAACAATCAGTTAAGAAAGTGGAAAATGTGTTGCTGGGGAATGGAAAGGGGGTCCAGAGGAGTGCGATTTTTTGTAACAATCTTTGTAGAACTATTCACTAGTTAACTAGCATTTACATTATGCTTTCCATAGTTAATCAGTTCATTTAAGAGGCACTTACATATTACTTTGCATCAGGCACTGTTCTCAGGGCTTTATGTTAACCAATTGAATCCTCATAACCAGCTTTTTTTTTTTTAAGTTTATTTATTTATTTGGAGAGAGACAGAGACAGCTCAAGTAGAGGAGAGGCAGAGAGAGAGAGAGGGAGACTGAGAATCCCAAGTGGGTTGCACACTGTCAGTGTACAGCCCAACTTGGGGTTCGAACTCGTGAAGCCATGAGATCATGACCTAGATCGAAACCAAGAATCAGACACTTAACTGACTGAGCCACCCAGGCACCCCAAATCCTCATAACAACCTTATACTATACGTGCTATTATTATCCCGATTTTACAAATGAAGAAATTTGACACACAAGAAGTGAGAAGTTAAGTAATTGCTCAAGGTCACAGGGCTAGTTAATAGGTAGGGGAGCTAGGATTAAAACCCAGGTGATCTGAACCCAGAGCTGCTTCTCTATTTAATTTTTTTAACAGATTTTTTAAAGTTAATTATTTATTTTTGAGAGAAGGAGCATGAGCAGCGGAGGGACAGAGGGTGAGGGGGGGCACAGAGGATCTGAAGCGGGGTCTGTGCTGACAGCAGAGTGCCTGATGCAAGGCTTGAACCCACCAACTGTGAGATTGTGACCTGAGCTGAAGCTGGATGCTTAACCATCTGAGCCACCCAGACGCCCCCTCTTTATTTAATTTTTAAAGGATGAATATGTATTATTTTAATTGAAATAAAAACAAAAAAGTGAAATCAGTGAGATCTTTTAAGAGAGTTTATTTCCAACTTTATGGGTATAGAGAGGCCAAGTCCTAAAATGTAATCAATTTTTTATGTAGGCAATTAACTGAAGCAGAATGCTCAACACACATTAGCTTATCATTAATTCCTTTGCCAAAAATTCACTGAATCCTTACTATGTGCCAGCCACAGGAGCAGGTGCAAAAAGATTCAATGCTGAATGAGACAAGGTCCTTGAACTTGTGAGACTTATAGTAGAGAGAGGCAGACAAATAATTCCATCACTAGAGTAGGTCATATTCAATGGAGCAAGCTTGGAAAGCACAGAACACCAAATAGACACTCACTGGTGCAGTCTGGGGAGACTTCCTGGAGGTAGTGATGCCGAGCTGGGCTTTAAGAGTCACGTGGGAGTTAGCCACACGAAAAAGTTGCTAAAGCATATTTAAAGAAGAGGAAAGAGGGGCATCTGGGTGGCTTAGTAGGTTAAGCGTCCGACTTTCGCTTAGGTCATGATCTCGCGGTTCGTGGGTTCGAGCCCCGCGTCGGGCTCTGTGCTGACTGCCAGCTCAGAGCCTGGAGCCTGTTTCAGAGTCTGTGACTCCCTCTCTCCCTGACCCTCCCCCTGCTCATGCTGTCTCTCTCTCTCTCTCCTAGAAATAAATAAAACATTAAAAAAAATCACAAAAAAAAAATAAAGAAGAGGAAAGAGCAAGGAATACTCATTAAAATGAATTGAGTTGGTCGCTCTCCTCTTCCATTCTGAAATATCAAAATGTAACTATAGCATTTATAAGCCCCTCCTAACCTAAACATTCCATAGCCCAAACCAGCAGGGAGCAAACCATGCTGCTATAGGTCGGTATCAGTGGCTATTTCTCTAATCAAAGGAAAAAAATAAATTGATAAAAATTTCTTCATATTAAGTTTACTTAAGACTTCTCTGCCTAGGTGGCTCAGTAGGTTAAGCACCTGACTCTTGGTTTTGGTGCAGGTCATGATCTCATGGTGTCATGGGTTCGAGTCCCGCATCAGACTCTGAGCTGGTGACATGGACTGGGATTCTCTGTCTCTCTCTGCCCCTCCCCCACTTGCACTGTCTCTGAGTTTCTCAAAGCAAATAAACTTTTAAAAAGTTAAAAAAAAAAAAACTTCTCTTAAAAATAGTTAGGCTAGGGCCGCCTGGGTGGCTCAGTCAATTGAGTGTCTGGCTTCGGCTCAGGTCATGATCTCGCAGTTCGTGGGTTCGAGCCCCGTGTTGGGCTCTGTGTTGACCACTCAGAGCCTGCTTCGGATTCTGAGTCTCCCTCTCTCTCTGCCCCTTCCCCACTCATGCTCTGTCTCTCTCTCTCTCTTAAAAAATGAATAAACATTAAAAAAAAAATTTTTTTTTTTTAAAAAGGCCTAAGAGCTCTGAGGAGAAGCATTTAATCCCGAAGTTCTGTGTGTGTGTCAGGGAAAGCTTCCTGGAGGAGGAGACATCATCTGCCCGGACTCCGCAGAAGTAGCAAGGGTTGGCTGGGGCAGGAGGTCAGGGGTGGGAGGGAGAATGGCATTTCCTACAGGGGAAGAAGCTTATGGACTGCAAGGCCCAAAGGCAGGAAGAGCTCAGCCTCCTGGCGTACCTTCAGGGACTCAGTGTGGCTCAAGAGATGGCTGGTAGTGGGGGTGGAAGGCTTTGTATCTAAGACTGAATTTTAGCCCCAGATCCTTAGGAGGATGAGGAGAAACTGCAGATGTTAAGCAAAGGAGTAGCATGATGAGCTATGGAGTTTTGAAACATGATGAGTTTTGAAAGAGACCCTTGAGGAGCCTGGGTCTTGATTCAAGTGAGCCTGAGCTGCCGCCTTGGAAAAACAGGAAAAATAAAGTTCACCTCACAGCACTGTCTCTAGACTTGAATGGGACCACAGGCTGTGCCGGGCATGGGGCGAAGACAGCTTTGCTCAGTTTCCCTCCCAGTATTTGTTGTTGTTTTTTTTTTTTTATATTTCTAGGAGAGAGAGAGAGACAGCGTGAGCAGGGGAGGGTCAGAGAGAGAGGGAGTCACAGACTGAAACAGGCTCCAGGCTCTGAGCTGGCAGTCAGCACAGAGCCCGACGCGGGGCTCGAACCCACCCACGAACCGCGAGATCATGACCTAAGCGAAACTCGGACGCTTAATCGACTAAGCCACCCAGGCGCCCCTTCCCTCCCAGTATTTGTAACAGGAGGAGGGGGCCTGCTTCTTCTTCAGGCTCCAGAAAGCCTGGAGTCTCCCGGCCCTTAGTGACTCTGAGAGAAGGTTCTAGGGAGCCATCTTCAGGCCCAGGCTCTGCCCTGTCCGAATGAGAAGCTTTAGGAGCTTAGAGACTTTTCCCTGCAGGTAAGAGTTTACGTGTTTTCTGGAGCTTCGCTGTTTCAGTGCCCTGTGGTGGGCAAGCAGGATAAGGACTTCCCTAGAAGGTGGGAAACCCAGGCTTCCAGAGCCCTGAAAACTGGGCAGTCCTTCTGGGCTGGGCTAGGCCAGGGATCTCGGGCAGCCAAGCTCAAAGACGGCCTGGACGGAGGAATGTAAGAAGCTTTATGAAACAGTAATACGATGCCTGTTAATATTGCCAGGTTCTATGCCAGGCTCTTTGTATGGGTTAGCTCTTTACACATAAGAACCATCCACATTTTATTTATTTAAAAAAAATTTTTTTAATGTTTTATTTATTTCTAGGAGAGAGAGAAACAGTGTGAGCAGGGGAGGGTCAGAGAGAGAGGGAGTCACAGACTCTGAAACAGGCTCCAGGCTCTGAGCTGGCAGTCAGCACAGAGCCCGACGTGGGGCTTGAATCCACGAACCGTGAGATTACGACCTAAGCGAAAGTCGGACGCTTAAATGACTAAGCCACCCAGGCGCCCCAGAACCATCCACATTAAAAAAAAAATTTTTTTTTAAATTTTGAGACAGAGAGAGACAGAGCACGAGTTGGGGAAGGGCAGAGAGAGAGAGAGAGAGAGAGGGAGATACAGAATCTAAAGCAGGCACCAGGCTCTGAGCTGTCAGCACAGAGCCTGATGCGGGGCTTGAACCCACAAACCGCGAGATCATAACCTGAGCCGAAGTTGGACACTTAACTGACTAAGCCACCCAGGCGCCACACAACCATCCATGTTTCTTATGACCAAGGAAACAGACCCAAAGGACGTAGTTGACCTATAGGCACAGAGGACGCAGGGCAAAGATTCAAAACCCCAGATCTTTTTTGAGTCAAAGCTCTTTCTACTGCTTCATCCACCATCAGGACTTTTAAAATCCAAATATGATCATGTGCTTCTCACATTAATATCTTCCAGTGGGTCCTGAGACTTAGAAAATAAAGGGCCTCACGGATCATATCCCTTCCCGGGTGGTCAGAGGATCGTCTCTGGGTTCACCTTCCCCGGAGGCTCCCCTCACACACTATCTCTGAACCTTTGTCTCTACTGCTCTGCCCACCAAGAATGCCAGCCTATGGTCTTATCCCCTCCTTCTGCCTGGCAAACACCTTCTTATCCTTCCCAGAGGTGGGTCAAGGGGCACCACGCTTCTGTAACGTGTTCCTGCATGGCTCCTAGGACTCCTCTCTCCAAAAGCACCTCAGGAGCTTAGGGTACTTATTTCTTGACTCACCTGCCTTCTCTCCACCGAATTGGGAGCCCCTTGAAAATAGGGACCATGTGTCAGCTCCTGTTACTTAACCCAGTGTCTGCTGCAGGGGAACTTTTGAAACCCCCTTGAACCTGGGCTTGCTGCTGTGTAAAATGCAGGGGATAATCTCTACCCGTATGCTGTTATGAAGGTTACAATGACGTGATGTTGGTAATGTGTTGAGCTTAATGTGTCTGGTTCATAAATGGTAGCCATTATCGTATTATAATATAATATGATAGCATACCATAATATAATAGTTGTAGTATTTTAAACAAAATGATGGGTAAAAGACTAAATGCATGAATAAATGTAGTTAGCCAAGCAAAAAACAAACAAACAGGGGCCCCTGGGTGGCTCAGTCGGTTAAGCGTCTGACTCTGGCCCAGGACATGATCTCACAGTTTGTGGGTTCGAGCCCCACATCGGGCTCTGTGCTGACAGCTCAGAGCCTGGAGCCTGCTTCAGATTCTTGGTCTCCCTCTCTCTCTGCCCCTCCTCCCCTGCTTACACGCCATGTCTCTGTCTCTGTCTCTCTCTCAAAAATAAATAAACATTAAAAAATTAAAGAAACAAAACAAAAAAATGAAAAAACCCACTTCTGCTTTTCTTTCAGCCCAGGAAAAGCTGTAATGGAATAGTTCCCCTATTTCTGTTTGTCAGTCTTTGGCTACAGCCTCCTTCGGCTCCGGTTGTTTCCCCCTACCTGGCAGAAATATCCAGGCTCCTGCAGGGGCTCCCCAGTCCCACGGAGGAGAATTAGTCAGGGTTTGAGGGCGACAAGAGGGAGTGTTCCAGCTTCTGTCTGGCTTCTCGTTCCCTCTCATCCTTTTCCTTCCTGCAGGGGGAAACCAAAAAGACTTCACAAAGATCAGATCCGAAACTCTGCATGATTTCTTCCAAGGTTTCACAGGAATCTTGGTAGATTGGAAAAAAAAAAAAAAGAAAGAAAGAAAGAAAAAGTTTACAGATGAGCCAATAACAACGGCAACAGCAAATGACCGGGGCAGGATCCCCACATCCATCTTCTGAGCACTGCCCGAGGCCCTGTGGGGTGCCGGGCCCTGGACTTGGCCCTGGGAAACCAGATCTCTTAGGCCAAATCGTCAGTCCAAGGAGATGGACAAGCAAGTCTGTGACTACGTAGGCTATGTCCTGTGGAGCACGATCAGAAAAGCACAGGGTGGGGCGCCTGGGTGGCTTAGTCGGTTAAGCGTCCGACTTTCGCTTGGGTCATGATCTCGCGGTTCGTGGGTTCGAGCCCCGCGTCGGGCTCTGTGCTGACTGCCAGCTCAGAGCCTGGAGCCTGTTTCAGAGTCTGTGACTCCCTCTCTCTCTGACCCTCCCCTGCTCACGCTGTCTCTCTCTCTCTCTCTCCTAGAAATAAATAAAAATATTAAAAAATAAATAAAGAAAGAAAAGCACAGGGCACATAATGGGAACCCTAAGTAGATAAATCAGGGAAGACTTCTTGGAGGTAATACCTCAGCTGGGTTTTAAGGGTCAGCCAGGAGGTACTAGATTAAGATGTAGTTGGGAGATAGGCAAGTCTGGGGGAACAACTATATTGGCAAATAAAATGAGTTGGCTTTTTATATTTCCAAGAATCTAAGGTGAGTATCAGTAAGATCATATCTGATAGATCAGTGAGTCGCTATTGATCTGTAAGATGCCATGGCTCAAGCTGGTGGGTCTCAAGTCAAGCTGTTATTATCAAAAAATTGTGGGGGTGCCTGGGTGGCTCAGTTGGTTGAGTGTCTGACTCCTGATTTTGATTCAGGTCATGATCCCAGGGTGGTGGGATTGAGCCCCTATTGGGCTCCGTACTCAGCATGGATGCCTGCTTGAGATTCTCTCTCTCTTTCTCTGCCCTTTTCCCCTGCTCACACACTTTCTCTCTCTAAAATACATTTTTTTTTTTGAGAGAGGGAGAGAGAGAGAGAGAGTACGCAAGTAAGAGTAGGGAAGAGAGAAAAAGAGAATGTCAGGAGCAGGGGAGAGAGAGAGAGAGAGAGAAGCAGGGCTCACCCAAGCGAGGCATGGGCTCACCCAAGCGAGGCATGAGCTCACCAGATGTGGGACTCAAACTCATGAACCATGAGATCATGACCGGAGCCGAAATCAGAGGCTTAATGACTGAGCAACCCAGATGCTGCTCTAAAATAAAATTTTTTTAAAATGAAAAAAAAAGTGGACTTTTTCTCTTTAAAAGGAAAATTAAAATTGTAAGATTTAAGATTGGAAGGCTTCCAGGGTGGCTCAGTTGGTTGAGTGTGGGCTCTTGATTTTGGCTCAGGTCATGATCTTGTGGTTCATGAGATCAAGCCCTGAGTCTGGCTCTGCACCATAGCACAGAGCCTGCTTGGGATTCTCTGTCTCCCTCTGTCTGCCCCTCCCCCACTAGTGTTCTTTCTCCCTCTCTCAAAATAAATAAATCAACTGGAAAAAAAGATTGGAAAGTTTCCTTGGCTAAATTTCTCAACTCATTAAGCTTTGGTTTCTTCTCAAAAAATGGAGAGTATAACACCATCTATCTGTGATAGAAATGGTTACTTTCCAGCCCATCATCTACTCCCTTTTTCTTTAGCAGTGGAGTCAGTTTTTGTTGAAGGTAGTAATGTGCCCAGATTTTTTTTAACTACATTTTTTTAAAACGACATTTCCTAGTCTCCTATGAAATGAACATCGCCATAATATCTGCCCCTTGAAAGAAAGTGCCAATATTATATGGCATTTCCAGGGAGATGATTTTATTTATTTCTTTGCACCTTTAGGACCTGACACAGTGGGCCTTTCTTCAGTGTTTACTCGGCTTGTCAGCGCCTCAGTTTTCCATTCAGTAAAATGGGAGCGATTGATGAGGGAGTGCGGGGCAAGCTGATGGCAAAGTACAGGCTAACAGTGCCTCCCACATCCACTGCCGGGTGGGATGTGTGTGACATTCCTCAGACACTTCCCGCTGCTCAAGAACAGGGAAAAGGAAAGAAAGCAAATGGTTGACAGAGAGAACTCACAGTCATGTAGAACAAGAGTCTCCTTCAGTCTATGGATAATTTCGTAAACGGCAAGAAAAAGGCAATTTTATCCAGAGCCTAAATCTCTAGAAATCTATAGACTCCGTTTCCTGGAGCCCTACTATCACTCTCATCAAGATGTAAGGGGGTTTGGGGCGCCTGGGTGGCTCAGTCGGTTAAGCATCTGACTTCGGCTCAGGTCATGATTTTGCAGTTCGTGGGTTCAAGCCCAGCGTCGGGCTCTCTGCTGACCGCTCAGAGCCTGGAGCCTGTTTCAGATTCTGTGTCTCCCCCTCTCTCTGCCCTTCTGCAGCTCATGCTCTGTCTCTATCTCTCAATAATAAATAAATGTTAAAAAAAAAAAAAAAGAATTTGGGCACCTGGGTGGCTCAGTTGGGTGAGCATCCGACTTCAGCTCAGGTCATGATCTCGCAGTCTATGAGTTCAAGCCCCGCGTTGAACTCTGGGCTGGCAGCTCGCTCTGAGCTGATAGCTCGAAGCCTGAAGCCTGATTCAGATTCTGTGTCTCCTCTCTCTGCCCCTCCCCTGCTCATGTTCTGTCTCTCTGTCTCTCAAAATAAATAAATGTTAAAAAAATTTTTTTTTTAAAAGAATTCTTTCTTGGCTGTCAGCTCCAAACCCCACAAACACACCCCCCATCACCCCCAAACCTCACTGCTACTACCATGAATTATAAAAAAATGAGAGCTGGGTGAATAACACATAAAAGTGAGTAAATCTACATGTGCTATTTTCCATGTATTAATGACGTGGGGAAAACAAAGGCAGGAAGAAATGTAGATAAAATTAAATTTCCTTATAACCTGCAGCCCATTGATCCTAGAAGCAGGCAGAGTATGACGTTCCTCCAGGAGCCCCCAACTGTCTCAATGTCAATGCTTTGCTAGCAGGAAAAACAACTTGAGCTTGACAGTAGCTAAGCTTCCTGGAAGTGAGTCTTCCTTAGCATATGAAAAACCTTCTGGAAACATATCCTTGTCTTTACCTCACTCCTAATTATATAATCAGTCACCCTTGAGGACCCCAGTGAGGCTCTTTCTGCCCATCGGCCCTGTCCCCCTGCTTTAGTAAAACCACCTTTTTGCACCAAAGATGTCTCGAAACTTCTTTCCTGACCCCAGCATTTCCACATCATTAAGAATTCTGACAGTGGTCACATTTCCACTTTTCCACGGTCTTAGTTAGAGCAAAGGGGTGGCTGGGTGGCACAGTCGGTTACACGGTCCTGCTCTGGCTCAGGTCATGATCTCATGGTTTTTGGGTCAGAGCCCCGTGTTGGGCTCTGTGCTATTAGCACAGAGCCTGCTTCAGATCCTCTGTCTCCCTCTCTCTCTGCCCTTCCTCCGTTTGTGTGCTCTCTCTCTCTCTCTGTGTCTCAAAAATAAGTAAACATTAGAAGAAAGAAAGAAAGAAAGAAAGAAAGAAAGAAAGAAAGAAAGAAAGAAAGAAAGAAAGAAAGAAGGAAGGAAGGAAGGAAGGAAAGGAAAGGAAAGGAAAGGAAAAAGAAAGGAAAGGAAAGGAAAGGAAAGGAAAGGAAAGGAAAGGAAAGGAAAGGAAAGGAAAGGAAAGGAAAGGAAAGGAAAGGAAAGGAAAAAAGGAAAGGGGAAGGAAGAAAAGAAAGGGGCACCTGGGTGGCTCAGTCGGTTAAGTGTCCAACTTCGGCTCAGGTCATGATCTCATGGTTCATGAGTTTGAGCCCCACATCGGGCTCTGTGCTGAAGGCTCAGAACCTGGAGCCTGCTTTGGATTCTGTGTCTGCCTCTCTCTCTGCCTCTCTCTCTCTCTCTCAAAAATAAATAAACAAAAAAAGGAAGGAAGGAAAACAGAACAAACCTTGAAATAAACGCCATCTCCCTCTCATGGCTTCCTATGGATTGCCTGTTGGACGTCTCTGCAGTGAAGGTTGACGGTTGGATGAACAAGCGGTTTGCCTTCTTTTTTTCTAATGCTCTCTGATCGGTATTCTTCACCTCCCTGTGGGGGAATCACAGAGTCACGCTAAAGAGTCCACATGATCTTTTCACTCCTGTTTTCATATGTAAAGAGAGACGAATGTTTGCAAATGTATTCGGTCAAGAGCAGGTCAAGAGCAGCTGACTGAAGCTTAGCGCTGACTCTATACCACCAACTCGGTCATGAGCCCCTGCTGGGTGCTAGGGGTCCTATCAGCCCTTGGGGACCCAGAGAAGAATAAGATGGGACCCAGAGAAGAATAAGATGTGGTCCCTAAATTCAGGGAATGCATACTCATATTAGGAGGGCAGGTGAAGAAACCAATGATCTGAAAGAAAGCTGAATTTTGAGGGCAATCCGAATTCAAGTTGGGGCTCTCCCCCTTGCTGTGTGACTTTGGGCAAATTACTTAACCTCTCCAGGCCAGTGTACCCATCTCAACATGGTGATAATGGAAGGCAGGGTTGTGGTGAGGATTGACTGAGAGTCGGTGAAGCATCCGACTCTAGATTTCGGCTCAGGTCCTAATCTCACGGTTTGTGGGATAGAGCCTTGTGTCGGGCTCTGCACTGACAGCGAGGAGCCTGCTTCAGATTCTCTCTCTCCTTCTCTGCCCCACCTCCCCATTCTCTCTCTTTCTCTCTCTCTCAAAAAAAAAAAAATTAGTCCTGGGACTAGGCCCCCAATTAAAAACTGTCGTGTTTGACAGTAGACAGAGGCTCAAACGAAGCCCGTTGCCTAAAGCCCATAAGTACCTGAGGAAGTTTTCTTGTAGTTCCTTCAGGTACTTGTCAAAATAATGCCATTCGTCCCAGTGGAGCCTCCTTAGCGCGCAGAAGTTTTCCTTCCTCTTCTTCATGTTCATCAGGGTCAGTTCGATGACCTCTGCATACGTCACCATGGACTCAGTGGCTTCCGCCGTCAAGGAAAACCCCACACTGCTGGTTGGTATTGACTCCGGGCCTTATCAGCGGGATGGCCTCATGCATGGGGAGGAGGGGGGGTGAGATGGCAGAGTGAGGAAAATGACCTGTTTCTAGACCAGATCACTGGAATCCGAGCAGGAAATGACTCCTGCTCTTTGACCATGGCCTTCTTTGGAAGGCGACTATCCTCCCCAATGGCCAGGCTATTCCCTGTCTCTTAATAAAGCCCTTCTTTCCTCCCGCTGATGGAAAGGCTATGGAATGCTTTTTTTTTTTTTTTCCAGACTGCCATCTAAAATTCTCACTCTGGGGGCGCCTGGGTGGCTCAGTTGGTTGTGCGGCCAACTTCGGCTCTGGTCATGATCTCATGGTTCATGAGCTCGGAGCCTGGAACTTGCTTCAGATTCTGTGTTTCTGTCTCTCTCTGCCCCTGCTCATGCTCTCACAAATAAATTTTAAAACGTTGAAAAAATAAATGTAAAAAAAAAATAAAACAAAATTCTCATTCTGTATGGTGACAGATGGTAACTACACTTATTGTGGGAAGTACTTCATAATGTATAGAATTGTCAAATCACTGTGGTGTACACATGAAATGGATACAGTCAGTCAAGTACACTTCAAGAAACAATAAATGAATACAATTCTTACTCCACTATCACAGTGGTGAAGAAGGGAATTCCGACTTTCCTTTCCTTTTGGTCCCAAGGCCTCATCACCCATACCACGTGTGCATGTAGAAAAATCCTCCGTTGCTTTCCCCACTCTCTCTGCCCCTGCTGGATCTATAAGCATCTTACAAGTTTGGGATTTCAAGACAAGATATGTCATTCTCCACGTCTCCATGTTCTTCTCTATAAAATGGGGATAATAATTCCTACCTTAGATGATGTTAATAATGAGTATGATAGTTATTATTTGTTCAGAACCAGCCATCTACCACATAATACTGGCCACAATGCTACTGGTTTGGTATAATTATCCCTATTTTAGGAAGGGGTTGATAAAGATACGGAGCTCAGAAGTTAAGGGTGCACATGAGCTCTTAAGGCAGGCGGGTTGCTGAGCTGGGACTCCAATCTGGGGCTGTGTATCCCCAGGCTCCTTCCGCTATATTCCACTGTCTACAGAGTAATGACACACTACATGGGAAAGCACTTTATAAATAATAAAGTGCTACATAATGTGAGCTGTTATTCTCTGCCTAGAGGCCTATAAATAATTTGGGGGATATGAGCTCTACAGAGCAAGCGCTACCTAGTCCTTTCTGAAAGCTCCTGATGGGAAGCCATGTGTAGACAGGTAACATTCAAGCACTTGTTATGAGCCAGGCACTGGGGACGAAAATGACCCTTAGGCTCATATCGATGGCTACCCTTGATGGGCACCTACTATGTGTCAGACACTGCACTAAGGGTTGGGTGCCTCTCCACACCCAGGCAGAGGCCTGGAGTACTGTGAGCCCTGCCCATGGAGGAAAGGATATGGGATGCTCTTGGTTTTTTCCCTTCTGACTATCAACACGTCTTTGCCGTGCTGCCGCAGAGTGGCGTAGTTTTGGAGGAAGTACATAATCAGCGGGCTCTTCCCGTAGGTGTTGAAGAAGTTTAAAGTCAGCTCAGGGCTTTTGCAGGCTGGGTAAGACTGAATAGGAAAGGGAGAGGGAAAAATAAGATATTGTCATTTTTATAGCCTGCGTTAAGAAATGTAAAGGCATGCATCATATTCTTTGTCCAGGACTTCCAGATTTAGGATGCCATCCTAAAGAAATGACCCAAATTATAATGAAAAAAACATTTAGGTACTAAATCAAGTATTTACAACAGCAAACAATTAGAATAACTTGAGTGTTCAAGAAGATATTGATATCTCTACCCTAAGAAACAATTATACCACTATTAAAATGTGTATGAAGAGTCAGTACTAAGGAACTGTTTCACATCTGGCAATAGATTAAAAAATCAAGATGCACTGGGGTGCCTGGGGGGCTCAGTCAGTTAAGTGTCCAACTTCAGCTCTGGTCATGATCTCACAGTTTGTGAGTTCAAGCCCCATGTTGGGCTCCGTGCTAATGGCTCAGAGGCTGGAGTCTGCTTTGGATTCTGTGTCTCCCTCTCTCTCTGACCCTCTCCCTCTTATGCTCTGACTCTCTGTCTCTCTCTCAAAAAATAAATAAACATTTAAAAAAATTTTAAAAAAGAAAAAAGTTAAGATGTGGGGGTGCCTGGGTGGCTCAGTCAGCTGACCATCTGACTCTTGATTTAGGCTCAGGTCATGACCGTAGTGTCGTGGGATTGAGCCTCATGTCAGGGTCCACACTCAGTGCGAGAGTCTCTCTCCCTCTGCCCCTCTACTCTGCTTATGTGCTCTCTCTCTCTCTCTCTAAAATAAAATTTAAAAAAATCAAGAGGCAAAATTGGGTAGATGGTGTTATGTATTTTCTTTTTTTAAATATTTATTTATTTACTTTAAGGAAAGCTGGGCAGAGAGAAAGAGAGACAGAAAGGGAGAGAGAGGGAGAGAGAGGGAGAGAGAGAGACTATCTAGCAGGCTCCATGTTCAACACAGAGCCCAATGCAGGGCTTGATCCCGTGATGGCGGGATCATGACCTGAGCTGAAATCAAGAGTTGGACATTTAACTGACCGAGCCATCCAGGTGCCCCTGTATTTTTTCCATGAAATAAATCAGTCAAAAACAAGGCAGATGGGAAACTGGAAGCACAGTTGCCAAAATGTTAATGATTCATTGAGCAAATATTATTAGGTCACTACCACGTGTATACAGTGTTTTAGGTGCTGGGGATTCAGCCGAGAAGAAAAATTCTAATGGCGTGAGCATTACAGTTGAGACAAAGACAGTCAACAAGAACAAGTCAACAAATAAAAGAATAACATGACATTGGGGAATAATAAGTGCTTTAGATAAGGGATCAAGCAGCGCAGGATGCCTGGGAAGCTCAGTCAGTGGAGCATGTGACCCTTGGCCCCTGATCCCGGAGTTGTGAGTACAAGCCCCACACTGGGTGTAGAGATTACTTAAAAATCTAAAAACAAAAGAAGTGGGGCAAAGGGTGGAGGGTGGTGGGAAGGGAGACGGAGGAGGAGAGGAATCTTTTCCATGAAGTGGTCAGGGGACGCTGTGGAAAGGTGAGGAGCTACAATCTTCTGTGAGTGTGACGGAAGCCACCAGAAGGTTTGAGCTGCGGCTCAGAGTAATCGGATTAATTTTTCTGCAGATCCCTAGGACTGCTAGGTAGAGAAATTCGTGCAGTGGGTGAGAGGGGATGTGAGGAGTGGTAAAGAGGCCTCTGCAGTGGTGGTGGGGGGGGTGTTGGGCTGGGAAGAGGAGTGGCGGAGAGGGGTGAGAAGTGAAGGAATGTACGACAGGCTCTGAAAGCAGAATTGGCAGGATTTGCTAGAAGGCTCGATGTGGGCGTGGGAAAGAGAGAGGGCTGGGATGACCCCAAAGGGTAGAGGTGCCAGTTACTCAGGTGGGAAGACCCCAGGAAGGAACAGGTTAGTGAAGTAGGAAAATCAAGAGGTCTGCTTTGGATGCTCTCTATTTGATGTGCTAAGAGACAATCAAGAGGAAGTACCTCAGGGAAGGGAATGGGGGGAGAGGAGCTCGGGCAAGAGGGATTTGCCTTCCTTGTAAATGTTCCCCTGCCTTTTCCCAATAATGTTAAATAACGATTATGTGCTGCTTTTGTGTGTAGAGAAACAATACATTTTATTCCAAGAAGCAGTTATAATTTCACTAGAAAACTCTGCCTCATGAGTAAGGACTGTGACAGCACCTGGGCGCACCATTCTCTAACCCTTTCTGGATCTGAATTGCTTCCTGTGATTTTGTTTTTCTATCTATAACACAGTCTCTGAACCTCGTCACTTTGACATCTGGAGCCAGATCATCGTTTGTGGTGGGAGCTGCCCCGTGCATCGTAGGAGGCTGGGTGGCAGCCCTGGATTCCTAGATGCCAGCAGAAATCCATCTTCTTCACTACCGGCTGTGACAACCAGAAGTAGCTCCAGGCAGAGGCCAAGTCCCCAGGAAGCAAACTTGACCCCCCCCCTCCCCGCACTGTCCCTCGTGGAGAATCACTATTCAACAGCAAGATCCCACCGGGATCACAGAAGCTTGGGGCTCGTAAGAAAGCTACAGACCCCTTAGCCCCACGATTCCTAAACCCTACTGCCTAATAGGGGGCCAGTCTGTGGTCACTGGTCTCCAGTGAAATGAGGGCAAGAAGGAAAAAAAAAACCTATTGTAGTAAATATGACATGAAGTGAATATATACTTACTTTCAGGACGTTCTTTGATTCTGAGGTTGCTTTTTCCGCTGTTTTGTATTAATACCCTTCCTTCTACGAAATGATGGTGGTGGCAGATAAGGGGTCATTTTGCTTTAGTAAAGTTATTTAGTTACAAACAAATTGTTTTTCAGTCTAGAAAATTCCAAAGTGGATCCAGGATCCACGAATCTCGTTCCACATTTGTCCTAGACTTGTTCCTGTGGCTTCCTGGAGGCTGTCCTTTCCGATAGTCCCGGGTTTTTGTGCTGGAGGAAGCTCACCCGCCCTCTACTGCATTCAGGCTGGAGGGGACTTTAAGTCAAGTCTTGCTTCCCTGTGAGGGCCACCCGGGGGGTCTTCCGAGGCTTCCCAGGTTCCACCAGAGCCTGCCTGTCACCCACCAAGCTAGAGCCAGGGTATGAGCTGTAAGCTTGGTCAGTCAAAATTCCTGCTCCTCGGATTTTGAGTCTTGACTGTGGTAAACTATAGACTGAAAACATGTAGGAATCACCCATTCCAGACATGTCACCTTGAAGAGACGGTTCAAGGGTTGGAAAGTGCCATGATTCTTCCCCTGATCCCTGGACTCATCTTCAGACTTTCTAGCTACTCAATGTTCTTCCGGTCTCTGCTCAAGTCGGCCAAGGCCAGCTTTTGGTGCTTATAAGCCAAGAATTCCAATGAATATACCTCCTTTTGATACTATTATCAACAGGTAATGGTCCATTTTTGCTTCCCTAACTTTGGAAACAAGGAACATACTACTTTCAGAAACATCCAGTTCCACTGTTGGTAAGGATCTGATTTCTCCCCACAGGTAGGAGGCAGGGGAGGGGCCCTGGGTACCGGGACCTGCGGATGGGGAAGGGCTGGCTCCCAGCCACGGCACCGGGCAAAGACGGGCCAGTGTGCAAGAGGTGACAAGTTCGGAAGCATCCCATCCAAGGGGAGAAAGCAGAGTAGGAGCTAGAGTGAAGGGCTGGCCTCAGAGACCTGGCCAGAGGAATGGGTGGGTCTGGGAGCCCGAGCTGGAACAGGACCAGCAGATGGTGTCTGCAGCAGAGCCAGGGGGTAAAGCTGGTTTAAAATGACAACTTGGACCCTTAGGAAGTTCTTTCTTACCCCCGAGAAAAATCTGACGCTCTCTAATTCCAATCCCTGTTCTTCCAGAACCACGGGTTACAGAACGGTCCTTAAAATGTTTGGGGAGAGCCCATGATCTTCTCTAATTCTTGCCTTCTCCAACCTAAACATCCTTAGTGTTTTTGATAACTCCTGACAGGGGTACCTGGGGGGCTCAGTTGGTGAAGCGTCTGACTTTGGCTTGGGTCATGATCTCACGGTTTCTGAGTTCAAGCCTGGCATCAGGGTTGCTGCTGTCAGTGCAGAGCCTGTTTGGGATCCTCTGTCTCTCTCTCTCTCTGCTCCTCCCCCGCTTGTACACGTGTCCCCCCTCCCTTTCAAAAAGAAAGAGAGGGGAGTGGACAGTGGGTCCAACTGGTGGGGCAACTAAAAGGTTTCTAAGAAGGAGAACTCACATTATTGTTCTTGGTACCACCGTGATGAGGTCTCCCTTCTTCTCACCTCTTTAAACTTAGTGATACCTTCTGTCTACACAGCACACACACAGGCCTGTGTGGGTGGTTTTTTGAAAATGAAGAGAACAGGGGAGCCACACATCGGGGCCGATGTGGTCAGTGCACAGCACACGCAGGACGGAAGAGGGGTTGGTAGCCAGAAAGCATGTAAGCCCCCAGACTTCACAGACGTTTGCGGAGAAGACGTGGGCTTCAAACAAATCATGTAACAAATGCTGGAGCCGATCTTCCCACAAATTCAAAGGAGCAGAGTGACCCTTGGTGACATTCGGTTATGTGAGTAAAGTTTTTGTACTGCGAACAGGTGATAATATAAAAATATTGGGGAAACATTGAGAGAATATTTCATAGAATCTTAGAGTGATAAAGATCTTTCTTAATAAGAAATGAAATCAAGAAACCATAAAACAGAAGACCAATAAATATGGCTCCTAAAAAATTACAATTTTCTCCCCCCAAATCACATTTTCTCACATAAAATACCATAATTAAAGTAAAAAGATTAAACAGTAACATTTTTGCCAAACATGATGAAGAATTGAACTTCTACAAGCAAATAATAAACAAAAGACTAAGAACCTCAGAAGTAGAAACATTTCTATTTAGAAAAAACAAAAACAGGGGTGCCTGGGTGCCTCAGTCAGTTAAGCACATGACTTTGGCTCAGGTCATGATCTCACGGTTCGTGGGTTTGAGCCCCACGTCATGCTCTGTGCTGACAGCTTGGAACCTGGAGCCTACTTCTGATTCTGTGTCTCCCTCTTTCTCTGCCTCTCCCCTGCTTGCGCTCTGTCTCTCTCTCTCAAAAATTAAATAAACAGTTACGAAAAATTAAAAGAAAAAAGAAGAAACAAAAACAAAGGACTTAGGCCTTTCACAGAAATAGAAGTTCCAAAGGATTATAAATATCAAAAAATAGACCGAATTTCACTCGTAACGAAAGCATTAATACTGAAACAATGAGTAAAGTACCATTTCTACCTTAGAACAGCAACAAAAAATCTGATAATGCACAACACCGGCAAAGGTACATGGAAAGTCTCTCGTGTGCTGCTGGTGGGCATACAAATTGGCACAACTTCACCAGAGAGCAAGTTCAGATGTACAAACTCTGATTTAGCAATTCCCTTCTAGGAATTCCTACACGTGTACTTGGATTTGAAGAAACACACAAACACTCAGATGAACAAGGCAACAGTATTTACAACGGCAAAGACCAGGAAGTGCCGACATGTTTTCAACAGGAGAACGGTGTAATGATTTACACTCTGCATTACGGACCGCATGGTGTGATAGATTTCTAGGAGCTCTCATATGGAACATCACATGATATACTGAAGTCAGAATAGAGTTATTCAGACCATAGGATCTGGGGTCAGATTTGCTGGCGTTAAAATCCCAGCTCCGCTGTTAACAACTCAACAAGAAAAATAAAAACAACTCAGTCTAAAAATGGGCAACAGATTTGAACAAACATTTTTCCAGTACAACTGCTGACAAACCCATGAAAAGATGCTCGATATCATTAGTCATTAGGGAAATGGAAGTCAGAACCACAATGGGATACTTCTAGACACCAACTGGGATAACTGTAACGAAAGAATGGAAAATAAGTGTTGGCAAGGACATGGAGAGATTGAAACCCTCACACACTGCTGGTGAGAATGTAAATAGTACAGGTGCTGTGGGAAAGTGGCAGTTTCTCAAGAAGTTAGACACAGAGTGGGGCACCTGGCTGGCTCAGTCGGTTAAGTGTCTGCCTTCAGCTCAGGTCATGATCTCACGGTTTGTGAGTTCGAACCCTCCATTGGGCTCTGTGCTGACAGCTCAGAGCCTGGAGCCTGCTTCGGATTCTTTGTCTCTCCCTCTCTCTGTCCCTCCCCCGTTCACACTCTGTCTCTCTCTCTCTCAAAAATGAATAAACATTAAAAAAATTTTTTTAAAGAAGTTAGACACAGAGTTACCATGTGACCCAACAATGCCATTCCTAGGATATATTCGAGAGAATAGAAAAAATATGTACACACAGAAACTTGTCCATGAATGTTCATAGAAGCAGTGTTATTCATGGCATCAAATGATGGAAACAACCCAAATGTCCATCAACTGGTAGATGGATAAACACAGTGTGGTCTATTCATACATGGAATATTATTCAGCCATAAAAAGAAACAATGTACTGATACACGGTGCCACATGGATAAAGTTTGGAAACATTACACTAAATGACGGAAAACAGTGAGAGAAGCCCACTGATTGTAAGGTTCCATTTATGCGGAATGTCCAGAACAGGCAATTCGGTACAGAGAAGTATTTTGGCTGCTAAAGAGCCTGGGGGGAGAGGGGACCGGGGGGGTCCTGCTAATGAGTATGCAGCTTCTTTTCGCGGCAATAAAAATGTCCCAGAACCACGTAGTGGTGGTGATCACACAACTAAACTAAAACCCGCTAAGTTGTACATTAAATGCTGAATTGTATGGTGTGTAAATTGTATCTTTTGAAAAATCTTGGCTCTATCACCTCCTAGCCCTTTGGCTTTAAGCAAAATACTTGATATTTCTGAGCCTTGGTTTCCTCATCTATAAAATGGGGATAATAAATAAACTACTTTTCCCAGGGTTGTGTGAAGATTAAATGAGTCAATACACATGATGTGTTTAGAATGATGCTTGGTATACAGTAAGCACTCAATAAGTGTTAGCCATTTTGTGTTAGGTTGAAAAAGCAAAGTGCAAAATAGCGTATATTCTAGTGCAGTTCGTATATGCAAAAAAAAAAAAAAGGTTTATATTCCTTGACATCAGAAATCAGATATTTCTGGAAGGGTCTATGGGAAAATAGTGTTTGCCTCTAGGTCAGGGGCATAGGGCCTGGCGTGAAAGAGAAATTTACTTTTTATTACAAATCCTTTAATGTTGCAAAGAATAGGCAGCAGCTTACATCCAAGCTGTGCTCTTCCGGTGATAGGATCACGTCAGCTCCTGGGTCAGGGGTGCCCAGCGGGCCCCCGGGGAATAGCTCACCCCTGGCACCCCTTCCGCTTGTCTCTCCCAGGCCATTGGCTCTCAGCTGCTTTCCATTCCTGATAAAATCTACCATCGTCCACTCTAACTGCTTGGCCTCCCCTCCCCACCAAGGTGGGGGTCACAGAGTAGGACCCAACTGCTCTTCACCCCCCACCAGCCCTGTCAGCAGTAAGAGCAGTAACCGCTGCTGGACTTCAGTTTCCCCATTTGATGGAAGGAAGTCCGAAAAGTCAAGTAACCTGGCAAGAGACACAGCCAGAAAGACACAGCACCAAGATCTGAACCCAGGTCTGTCATCATGCCCGGTGACTTCACGGAACGTCACAGCTAAATGCTGAGGGGCAACAGGCAGTGGGAAAGTATGGAGAAATGAAGAAGGTTCAAGAACTCTGAAGGTGCCCTCGACGTAAACTGCCATCCGCAGAGGTGTGTGGGGAGGAGCTGGGGGAGAGGAGGAGGAGAGGACAGGACACATATTAATGCAGGGACTGTCGGGTTCGGGGGACTTGGCTAGCGACAAAGCTCACTGATGAACAGCTCGGGCTCAGAGGCAGACAGATCTGCATGCAGCTCTTGGCTCTAACGCTTATCTGCTCTGTGAATTTATTTTTTTTTTAATGTTTTATTTATTTCTAGGAGAGAGAGAGAGACAGCGTGAGCAGGGAAGGGTCAGAGAGAGAGGGAGTCACAGACTGAAACAGGCTCCAGGCTCTGAGCTGGCAGTCAGCACAGAGCCCGACGTGGGGCTCGAACCAACGAACCGCGAGATCATGACCTAAGCAAAAGTCGGATGCTCAACCGACTAAGCCACCCAGGCACCCCTATCTGCTCTGTGAATTTAGACAGTGCTCATGAGCATCACTTTCCTCACTAATAAACTGAAGAAGAGCAGGAGTAATTCTCTCAGAGGACTGTGATGGTAAAATAAAATAGACCACCTGTACAGGTTTAGCTTAATGTCTGACATGTAGTAAATGTTCAATATCACTACTTGGGTAAACCTCATAAGAACACCACGACCTAGGAATTGCTGTCCCATTTTCTAGAGTAGGACAAGGCGGCTCAGTGCTCTCTTTCCATTACACGAAGGCTCCTGAATTTCAAGCAGGTAATTCAAATCCCTGAAGAAATCCAGATAAAACGCTCAGTCGACTGGTACCTACCTCTGCCAGGAATTACCCTCGGGAGATTTCCTGACTGTATCACCTGCGTCTATAAGAAATATCCCCATTTTTATTTGACATTGTCACAGGGCTGGCTTTTCTCACCAGATCTCCCAGCCCTTCTTAAATCATTGTCTCTACTATTAAATTTCCAATCATGTGCTCACCTTCTTGGGAAGCATATTCTCATATTCTCTGGCTTCCGATATCTTCTTGACTTGTTTCGCAGCTTTCCTCAGGACCAGAGTCTGACAGTGATACTCTGTCAATACAATGTTAGCAAAAACAAACAAAAGGATCATTGGAGCTCGCCAGCTGTGATAAGAAAGCATGTATGGCAGACCTCAGCTTCCTATCAGTGCGAATATATCTGCGTGTACTCAGGTCATTGGGAGATGCTAGAGGAAGTAGATCAGGTAAATTCACACAATCGTATTTGCATTTTAACCAGCTATATATCTGTGGCCACACACTTGTCTCTCTACTTATCTGTCTATCCATCCATCCATCCACCATCCATCCATCCATCCATCCATCCATCCATCCATCCATCCATCCAACATCTATTGAGCATTTACTACATGTTAGGTCCATGGATGATGCTGGAAGTAGACTGTCTTCAAGGAACTCACAGCTTAGTGAGAAAAAAAAAAAAAGACATGCAAATAACAAGTGTAACACCAACTCATGCCATACATACCGTTCTCAACAAGTTACACCGTGGCCAGAGAATAAGGAAGGAGAGGCCAGATGACTTTAAACATGCTAAGTAGAGGGGTGCCTAGCTGGCTCAGTCAGCAGAACATGGAACTCTTGATCTTTGGGTTGTGAATTCAAGCCCCCCATTGGGTATAGAGCTTACTTTAAATAAATAGATGATAGATAGATAGATAGATAGATAGATAGATAGATAGATAGATAGATTGCTAAGCAGAATCAGGGAGGGTGTTGAGAATAAAAGACCCAACTCTTGCATAAAATTATAGCTTTTCTGTGGGAGAAGGTTAACACAGACTATCTTAAAGATGGGCAGAGAGAAACAAGAGACCATCTCTTAAGGGATAACGGAATGACCACAGAGTTGCTGATAGTAACAACAGAAGGCAGAAGACAATGGAATCAAATCACCAAAGCATTTAGGTAGCCTTGTGTACCCATCAGAACTGTCTTCAAGAACAAAGGTGAAATAGGGGTGCTTGTGTGCTCAGTCGGTTAAGCGACTGACCCTTGGTTTTGGCTCAGGTCACGATCTCACGGGTTCGTGAGTTCTGGCGTCAGGCTCTGCAACGGTGTGGAGCCTGCCTGGGATTCTCTCTCTTCTTCTCCCTCTCTCTGCCCTCCCACGCATGTGCTCTCTCGCTCTCAAAATAAATGAAAAAACTAAAAAAACAGACCAAAGATGAAATAAAGATATTCATAGAAAAATTAAAACTGAGGGAACTTAACCAAGATGGTTGTGATCAAGGAACTGCTAAAAATTCTTTTTCTCATTCTCTCTTTCTAAAATATCTACCTATTTATCTGTCCACCTAATATTTTTTTCCAGGAAATGTGATCCCAGAAAGATGGTCTGAGCACCAGGAAGCAGGCAAATAAATGGACAGTTTAAGATCAAACAAAAATGATCTGCTATCATAAGTATAATATGTAATTTGTGAGATTTTAAAATAGAACAAAACTCTAGACAAAACAGCGTTTAAGTCTGGAGAGAAGAGGCTGGAGTTAAATTCGCCCAAGTCCTTGCTTTGTTCAGAAAGGAAGTGGGTTAAGATATTATTTAACTTTACGAAAAGCTAAGTTTGCATGAGAGAATTTCAAATGCACACGATAAAGCAAGGTTTCTCAATCTTGGCATCACGGACATTTCAGCCAGATGATTCTTTGTTGTGGGACACGCCTTGTGCATCATAGGATGTTTAGCAGTAACTCTGACCTCTACCCACTAGATGCCAATGGCAATCTCTCCCCAAGACATTTATAGCCCAAAATGTCTCCAGATGTTGCTAAATGTTCCTCAGCTGGGGTGGAGAGTGGTTGTGCCTGTCTGAGATACACTGCAATGAAGAATAATCTGCAGTGAGGAACATAGAAGATATAGCTTCTGAAAAATTAGAATGAAATAATAAAATGGAGTCAGAAAAAAGAACCAAAATAATTCTATCAGGATTCCAGGTCTGGTTAAGATGGAGGGAGCACTCCCTACCCCATCTCCCACTGGATGGAAAACTAGATGCTGGCAGGTGACTTGGAGAAGGAAACCAGAACTCGAAATAAGAACCATATGGCCGTGAACTTCCTGGATTTATTATTTTTTTCCACTTATATGTCCCAGCTCAAAGGCAACATGAATCCCAGAATTCATTGCCAGCAGGCCTATAGGAAATGAATTACTGAAGGATGGTTTTTTTTTTCCTTCAGGTCGAAGGAAAATGGTATGAGAAGAAAACTTGGAACTTCAAGAAAAATGGAGGGGCAGGAAACCAACTTGAAAATAAACTATTAAAAAAAAAAAAAGAATAATGGAGGGGCGCCGGGGTAGCTCAGTCAGTTAAGCGTCTGACTTCAGCTCAGGTCATGACCTCAACGGTTTGTGGGTTCGAGCCCCGCGTCGGGCTCTATGCTGACAGCTCAGAGCCTCGAGCCTGTTTCAGATTCTGTGTATCCTTCTCTCTCTCTGCCTCCCCTCCCCCACTCATGCTCTGCCTCTCTCTGTCTCAAAAATAAATAAACTAAAAAAAAAAAAGAAAGAAAAAATAATGAAAAAAATATGAGGCGATTGTCTGGCTCAGTCAGAAGAGCATGTAACTCTTGATCTTCGGGTTGTGAGTTGAGGCTCCATGTTGGGTGTGGAGATTACTTAAAAATAAAATAAAAGAAAAAAGAATGGAAAAACAAGAGGAATTATAAATATTTGGGTATGTACAGCAAATATGTATTAAAAATAGTAAGTGTATAATATAAATAGTATATATCGGTAGTTATATACAGTAAATATAGACTGTTTCTCCTCTTAACGTTCTTCAAAATATGTGGGATGATCGCTTTGGAGTACAGTTTGGCAGCTCCTCAAAATGTTAATCATATGACCCAGCAGCTCCACCCCTATGTTTACATGAGAGAAATGAAAACATATGCCTACACAGACAGCATCTTCTATCTGGGTGTCCATATCAGCATTCTTTATAATAGCTGCAAAGTGGACAATCTGAACTGAATAAAAATTAAAAGATGATATCCAAAACATTTGTGAGATGCCTCCGTGTGCAGAGGGAAATCTGTAGCATTAAATGTTGATATTAAAAAACACAGATTTTATTTTCAGTTCAAAATATTTTCTTAAAAAATTTTTTTAAATGTTTGTTTACTTTTGAGAGAAAGAGACAGAGACAGAGTGTGAGTGGGGGAGGGGAAAGAGAGAGGGAGACACAGAATCTGAAGAAGGCTCCAGGCTCCAAGCTGTCAGCATGACAGCCCTAGCCTGACGTGGGGCTCGAACCCACGGACCATGAGATCATAATTTGAACTACCCAGGTGCCCCCAAAATATTTTCTAGTTCCCTCTGGTACTTCCTCTTTGACTCATGGGTCTTCATGAATTTGAATGTGCAGTTGACCCTCAAACAATGTGGGTTGGAACTGGACCAGTCCACTTATATGTGGACTTTTACAGGACAGGACTGTAAATATGTATATATATATATTTTTTTCTCTCTCCTTATGAGTTTCTTAATAACATTTCTTTTCTCTAGCTTACTTTATTATAAGAATACAGTATAGAATCCGTATAAGATACAAAATGTGTGTTAATCACCTGTTTATATTGTTGGTGAGACTTGTAGTCAATAGTAGGCTATTAGTACTTACGTTTCAGGGGGAAGTCAAAAGTTATACACGGATTTTCAACTGTGTGGCGGGATCAGGGTCCCTAACCCCTGTGTTGTTCAAAGGCCAACTGTATGTTTATATTTTGAGGGCTCACAAAGTTTCCTACAAATATTTACCTCTGTTTGGAACCTGGCTGTACCTCTCAATGGGTGCTTCCCAAGTTGTTCTTTTTTTTTTTTTTTTAAATAACAGCTTGAGATATAATTCAGATACTAACTTCTAAACACTAAATACTTCATGTACTAAATTCACTTCTCAGAGCTTCCATTTCTCCATAAAGAAAAGAGGATTGGTTAATTTTTGGGGACAATGATCGCATGTGTGAAATTGTCTGCAGTGATATTTATGAGTTCCTGCCCTGTGTTTTCTGAGAGTCTGTATTTGTCTATTTGGCAGCCAATAATTACTGGGCCAAACTGATGGCCAGAGCTGTTTACGCCTCCCCTGTGACCCACAGCCCATGCTCTGAACCACCGACTTCTCAAACTCCCACACACCAAGGCAGTATTCCCCCTGCCCTAAATCACCCCAAGGCCAGGTGCCAACCGGGGACAGCGCCTCCGCCCCGAAGCCCACCGGAGACTCAAACTACATAATCCCAACCTGTTTGCCTTTCATACCTTGTCTTTTCCAAAGAAATCCCAGTAAAGCCAGTGGCCCAAGCCTTTTCCTTATTCCATTCTGCCTCCTGGCCAACACGGGTGATTCCTCCCATGGCCCTGTGTTTCTAGGATGGCTGTGAGGAGCCAACTTTTCTTTCAATGGCATTGGCCTCTCTGTGTGGTCACTCAGGCTCCTTCATAAATTAACACCTGGACACAAATCAGTTCTTACCTCAACGAATGCTGGGTTTTGTGGGGAGAGGAAGTGGGTGGGAGCAGTAATCATGTCTTAGGTCTCTTTTTCTTCCACTGCGAACGACCTCTCTTCCCTACAGGTATCAGCACTGTGCTGAACTCATCATCGTGAAAGTGGAACTTAATCAGTGTGTGTTGAACTGACAAGATAATTATGTCTTCTCCAAAGACATCCCGTGGTGTCAAGGTCCAGGCTAGAGCCACACGTGTAGACCAGGGTGGCATGTTATGTCTGGACAAACCCAAGGATCTAGAGCTTGTGAGCTCATAACTAAGTCAAACGCCTACATCTCCCTTTTAAGGCAGCTTCTGTACCTTTTTTTTTTTTTAATGTTTTATTCATTTCTAGGAGAGAGAGAGACAGCGTGAGCAGGGGAGGGTCAGAGAGGGAGGGAGACACAGAATCTAAAGCAGGCTCCAGGCTCTGAGCTGGCAGTCAGCACAGAGCCCGACGCGGGGCTCAAACCCACGAACTGCGGGATCATGACCTAAGTGAAAGTCGGACGCTTGACCGACTAAGCCACCCAGGCGCCCCGCTTCTGTACCTTTTGTGGCATTCTGTGTTTGTGAGCCAACCTTCTTTGCCACAGGGCCTTTCTCCGTGGTCAAAGTTATACAGGAAGACTTCAGGGGAGGAAAAAGAGAAAAAAAACAAATTGAGTAAAATTGGTTGGGAGAGGAACTAACCGTGGTCATGCAACTTCCCAGACATTTCTCCTTGTTCTTAACAATGTCACACATGGAGGGAGACCACGCAGCACAGCCTGTGTGCTCAGCCCACTAACCAGGGCACGTGGCCAAGAGGTGACTGATGCCGCAAACGCAGGTGCTGGGGGCTGAGCAGACCGCGGTGCCAGTCCCGGCCCTGTCCCTCAGCAGCCGCTAAGCTTGGACAAGTCCCTGGATGTCTTGGTTGCCTTGGCTTCCTCTTCTGCTAATGGTGCAAAGCGTGTGAGTGACTGCAAAGCGTGGGAAGCGCTCGGTGAGCATCTCCGCCATTGTTCATGCAATCACTCACCGCACCTCCCTCCGGGGACATTTCACTGAGCAACTACTACTGTGCCTGTTATTGGGCAGACCCCGAAACCTAGCCCCTTGCCCGAAGGAGCTCCCAGTCTAGCAGGGGAGAGAAAAGAAAATAGATAATTACGCTCAGGGGTGGGCAGTATCACATATTTCTTGGAGAGGTAACGTAAGTTAGGATTAGGTTTGTGTATCAGTGACTCAAAATAACAGTGGCTCAAACTAGGTAGAAAATTCCCCTCCTACGTAACAGTGTGAAGGTACGCAATCCAGGGTCCATATGCTATTTCTACGGTGGTAAGTCCTTAGGGGCTCTGACTTCTTCCAGCTCATGCTTCCACCTTTCCTGAGATAGGACACTGGGTCTTAGGGTCCAAAATGGCGGCAAGAGCTCCAGCCATCACACTCACATTCCAGGCAGCAGAATGGGGAAAAGGAAGCAGAGACAAAGGATTCATTCACATGCACTGTTTTTTAAGGAAGATTCCTAGAAACTGCCACGTGGCATATCCACTTCTATTTCATTAACTGGATCTTAGTCCCATTGCTACACGTGAATCTAGGGGAGACTGGAAACACCATCTTTATTCTGGCCGTGTATGTGTGCAGCTATGATTCCAAGGTTCTCTTTCTACAGGGGAGGGGAATGACAGATAATGGGGAACAACGAATAGTCGGCCACAGGCTGAAAGAGCAGACTACTCACGAGAAGTGGGGAATGCTTGATCCTTCCCCGGGGGAGAGCTGGAGGCGACATTAAACAGATGGCCCACCGAGAGGCAGACAAGCAGTCCACCAGCCTCAACAACCACTTTGCTTTATGTAAATACAATATTTGAATGGGAGACTGCTGAGAGGGCTTCCCGTGCCCCGTGCAGCCGGCCGGCCGACAGCTACCGAGTTTTACAGTGTCGAAGTAGTTCCCTGGGTGTGTTAGACGGAAAACACTCCTGGGCTCGATGAAGCATCACGTTCCTTGTTAACAGGCCTCAGGAAGCTCATGCTCTACATGCAAGGAGCTCCTGTTGGGAGGGGCTGGGGGGGGGGTCGATGCAGAAAGAGCTGAAGTCAGCTGTGTGGCCTGGGGTAAGCTGTTTACCTCTCTGAGTCTATTGCTTCCGCTGTCAAATAAAGATAATAATTGCCTACCTTGTGAGGATGTCACAAGGCCCAGAGAGGACACTTCCCCAGGCACTTTGTCGGGCTGTGACCAGCAACCACGCCCAAGTCCTGAGCCAAGGGGCCTATTGTGCAGGTGGGAGTAGGCTAAGATTGCCCCGGGGCCCCTCCCCACCACGGTCCAGAGGAGATGGAACTGTTCTGCCCCACGTGGTCACCTGCAGTGACCTCAGATTGCAGGTGCTGAGGGTTCAGCTGTGGGGGGAGGGGGCGGCTGGGAGCCCTTTTTTTTTTTTTTTTTAATATTTTTATTTATTTCTAGGAGAGAGCGAGACAGCATGAGCAGGGGAGGGTCAGAGAGAGAGGGAGTCACAGACTGAAACAGGCTCCAGGCTCTGAGCTGGCAGTCAGCACAGAGCCCGACGCGGGGCTCGAACCCACGAACCGGGAGATCATGACCTAAGCGAAAGTCGGACGCCCAACCGACTAAGCCACCCAGGCACCCCTGGGAGCCCATTTTTGAGCCAGGGTGAGACTCGATCTGGGGCTGCCCAGAAATGTCTGGGAGGGCAGCGGGCTTCACAGAGCTGGTATGAGCAGGTATGGGCATGAGCTGGAGGAGATGAGGTCATTACTGTTAATGACCTTCACTGTACCCATGCTCTGGAGCTTGGGAAGACTCCGGTTAAAGTGAGCAGACACTCTGACAGAACATGACTGACCTGGGCCATCCCCTGGCCCTGGACTAAATCTGCTCAGAGTTGCACAACTGAGAGGTGGCATCTCCTTAGAAGGAACTTGAGATCTGTTGGCATGAAGCCAGCGTGTTTTCTTGTCTTTGCTTACGACCCCACGGTGGTCATTCACTCCTAGCTCCCAGATTTTGTCACAGATGCGGACAACTTGGGTAGGACTTGATCTTTAGCCCAGACCTCTTCCTTTAAAGTCTAGCCTTGTAGCTTGAACTTCCCGGGTGACTTCTGCATTCAACGCTTCTCAAAGGCAACTTCAAGGTCACAAGTTCAAAACTGAACTCTTGATAGCTCCCCCCTGCCCCAAACGCCATGGCTATGCTCTCCCTCTGATGTAAATGGCACCATTCAGATGCTTCTGTCACATCCCGGAAAGCACTCTTGGCTCCTTCCTTTATTCCTGACCCCTCCTCCGCACTCCCAAAGGCACTCATTGAAAGGTCTGGCTCCAAAACACATTTCAGCTTCCTAACTGGCCCTCTGTCCCCTTCTGTTACATGCTCCATATTCAGACGACAGTGTGATTTTGTAAAAATATAAACAGGATGGTGTATTCCCTCTATGTTAATGGATTCCTGTGGCACTGAAATTATATCCACACTCCTTGCTTATGACCCTCCCAACTGCCCAGGACCTGGCCGCTGCTACTTCCCTGGACTTGACTCCTGCCCCTCTTTCCCACATGGGCTGGTTGACTCCCACACAGGCTGGTTGACTCTCTGGCCTTCTCTCTGTTCCTTGAATAGCTCAAGCTGGTGTTGTTGTTGTTGTTGTTTTGGCATCAGGCTCTTTGCACACATGTTCCCTTTTTCCAGAAGCTTCTTCCATTCACTCTTTTAATGGCTGACTCCTCGTCCTTCGGTTCTCAGCTCAAATGGCTCCTTCTGGGGGTGTTATCTTTCACATGTGTGCCCTTCCTTCTTCATATACACAAAACCCATGGCCTGAGGTGAAAGACGTAAGCGACTCCCCCAGCTTCTTTGGGGACTGGGATGCAGACATTCCAGCTACGGTCTACCCTTTAGATGCGCCACACCCACCTTCCAGGTATAAATGACCAATGTGATGCAGCAATGCCGTGCAGAATCCAAACATACTCCAGTTTGGGGAAGTCTGTTGACAGGAAAGCACAGCAGAGCTCTGAGCATCCAGCCCCGGGAACGCTGGCCGGGGCACAGCAGGGTACCTCTGCCGGGGTGGGGTGGTTTGGGGCTCGTTCTTGGTGGCCTGGCCTTTGGAACTAACATGCTGGCCTTTCCTGGGGGTGGTGCATCACCGTTTCCCTTGAACACGTTTCTTCCTGAAGGAGACTACTGTTTGTAGGTAAGATGATGACGATTTCCCCTTACAAAGACCTTCTTTAACTGCCTTCTCTAATACTTGATAAATGAATGAATGACCCCGCCTTTAAAAGGTAGGAGCCCTTATTTATAGCCGAGATTCACAGCAGAAGCCAGAGAAACAGTTAGTGCTCTTTCGTTCCCACTGTATAAACTCCTAACATTGAGAAAGAGGAGGCCAGACTTAAAGTAACGGAACTGTGGACTAGTAGACACACTGTCGCCATCGAAACACCTACTTTAGGGGTGCCTGGCTGGCTCAGTCACAAGAGTGTCCGACTCTTGATCTTGGGCTCGTCAGTTCGAGCCCCATGTTGGCAGCAGAGATTTAATAAATAAATGAACTTGGAAAACAGATTTTGAACACAGCCGGCTCTTTCCTTGAGCAGATGGGAAAGTGTGTCCGCCTAAAAACAAGAGAGGGGCTCCGTCCCCACCAGGGAATCCCACTCCTCCATCCTGGCTCACCCAGTAAGACATCAGCTGCTTGCAAGTTTGGAAAGCCTCTGATTTTTCCTGTTTCTGGGGCAGAAGACTGAATTTTGAGCTGGGTTTCTGAAATAACTGTGAGAAGACTTTATGGATTTCGGTGCAAGGAAAATACATTTGTTTTACACAGTTGTGGCAGGCAGCGCAAAACCACTAAATGACATTTTGATCTTGGTCTCTGAGGGACAGCTACCCCTCTGCCGGGGACATACTTTGTCTCCCTTCTTGGGGGCTGGCACTCACAGGGCACCATCACACACCGAGGACAGGACCAAGGCTTCACCCCGATGACCTCATTCATGAAGTCAAGGGCTATCTGCTGGGTGTCTTCTTTGTGCTAGGTCTATTCTAGGAGCTGGAGCTAGAATAATAAGAAAAGGCCCTGTTCTCGTAGATTTTAAGTTCTTTTTTTTTTTAAATACTAAAAACTTTTTTAAACCTCTATTTATTGTGGTGGGGGGGAGGCGCAGAGAGAGAGGGAGGCACAGAATCCGAAGCAGGCTCCAGGCTCTGAGCTGTCAGCACAGAGCCCAACACGGGGCTTGAACTCAGCAACCGTGAGATCATGAACTGAGCTGAAGTCAGATGCTTAACTGGCTGAGCCCCCCAGATGCCCTGGAGTTTATACAGGGAGACAGACACTGGACACTACAGAAGTCCCGCAGGAAGAACAGCAGCCCGTGGTAAGCACTGTACAGGGAATTCAATCAGCCACATGATGATGGAGAGTCCCTGGACAGTCAGGACCGGCCTCGCTAGGGCAATGTCCGTGAAACTGGAATCTGGGGGTCAAGAAGGAGCCAGCCATTCCCTAGAACTCTAAGGAAAGAGTGTTCCAGGCGAAGGTGACAGTTAGTGCGAAGGCCCAGCCGGACACAGGCCTGGAGGGCCCAAGGGCAGAAGGAAGTCCAGAGGGCTGACGTCTGGGGCCGAGGGAGGGAAAGGATGTGGAGAGGCTGGAGGGAGAGAGGGGTGGCCGGATCCTGCGGGGTGGGGGGGATCCAACTCAGGCTCAGGGGTCTGGACGGGATTCCCAGTGCACGGAGGTTTGAGGCGGAGAGCGGCCTCATCTGGGGTCTGTGAGAAGGTCACACTGGTGGCCGTGTGAAGAGTGGCCTGGGGCCAAGGGAGGAGCCCAGGAAGAGGCTGCCGCAGTCAGCCAGGAGCGAAGTGACGCTGGGCGCTGGCCATCAGCAACCTTCTCGCCCCTCGCCAGGCGGAGATCCTCCTGGTGGGGCCTCAGGGGGCAGCCGGATACCCCAGGGTGGGGAGGGAGATTTGGGCGTTGCTGGCATTGGGTGGCATATAAAGCCCGCGGGCCGGATGAGACCACATGGGGAGAATATGTAGGTGGAGGGGAAGGGGCCGGGACAGACTGACTGACAGACAGGACAGGGAGGCAGCAAGGAAGACCGAGAAGGGCCAGCCAGCCGGGAGGGAAGGCACCTGCAAAAGCCTGGCAACACAGAAGCCAAGCAGAAAAAGTGTTTCAAGAAGGTGGGAGTAGGCAACCACGTGACACAGACAAGCGCAGTGAACAGATCGGGGTCAGGGCCGTGGCGGCAGGAGCCGCTGCAATGACACACTGAGGGCAGGAACCGACTAGAGGGTTGAGGCAAGGAGCTGCGGGTGTAGATGAGAGTTGGAGAAGTTCTGGTGGGGAAGGGCAGCAGGAAACGGCAGTGTAGAGGCAAACGCAGGGCGGGTGGATGATGGGAGTGATCAACAGAGTGGGAGAAAATGACGATGCAAGACAGAGGGGCTTCGTCCCGAGGGGGTGAGGTCCAGGCCACCACCAGCGCAGGGCGTGTCCTCCACAGGCACACGGGCAGGGGGTGAGGGTGCACACAGATGGGGGCAGGTGGGGCAGGTGCCTTGTGGTAGGAAAGTGTGCGCCTTCCCGCTGACCGCTTCTCATTTCTCAATGGAGACGCTCCCTGCAAGGTGCTGGGGTGGAGGGCGAGAGAGAGAGGCTGCCCGCGGTGCAAGAATTCTGGAAAGGGAGCTCGAGTGACGTGAGGGTTTGGGAGTAAGGGCCCAGGTGAGATGCGTGGCTGTGGATTGACAGGGGACCTGGCCACACAGCGACATGCACTACGGTCTTCGTCATGGGAGGAAGACGGGCTCACGTCATGCCTGCGGGAACCAAGTCTCAGGGAGGGGAAGGACTTCGGAGGCTGCACAGCTACAATCTGAACCCGTGAGAGTGGGCTTCGAACCAGAGACCTGCAAGCGCCATGGGGACGTGGGGACTTTGCAAGGAGCGCTGCATTGCCAGTTTAAAGAACGTCCTTCTCCACATCCTTAAATATCCTTCCTGTCCTGTTTTCTAAAATTGATCATACTGAGAATGGAGCCTTTATTCTGCTTTACAAAAGAAAGGCACACCCTTCCCCCACTCCAAACATAGGGTGAATGTTCCAGGGTGAAAACACCCCCAACTCTGTCCCAGGCAAAGGGGCAAGTCTGGTCTGACACTGAATCACGCCTCATATGCTACTTACTAAGAATGAAGGATGGCATTCGAAATGAGGATGTTGGTCTACAGCTTAAAGACTGGTTGGGGCGCCTGGGTGGCTTAGGCGGTTAAGTGTCCGACTTTCGCTTAGGTCATGAGCTCGCAGTTCGTGGGTTCGAGCCCCGCGTCGGGCTCTGTGCTGACTGCCAGCTCGGAGCCTGGAGCCTGTTTCAGAGTCTGTGTCTCCCTCTCTCTCTGACCCTCCCCTGCTCATGCTGTCTCTCTCTCTCTCCTAGAAATAAATAAAAATATTTTTTAAAAAATGTTAAAAAAAAAAAAAAGACTGGTAGCAGTGGGGGTGCCTGGGTGGCTCAGCTGGTTAAGCATCTGACTCCTGATTTCGGCTCAAGTCATGATCTTCCTGGGGTGAGCCTCTCTGCAGGCTCTGTGCTGACAGCAGGAAGCTTGCTTGGGATTCTCTCTCTCCTCCCTCCTCTCTCTCTCTGACACTTCCTTGCTCACGGTCTCCTTCTCTCAAAATAAATAAAAACTTAAAAAAAAAAAAAAGATCAGTGGCAGAGACAGCCAGGATCATAGGAATGACTGCATAATTCTGTAAGTGTTCTGAAGGACGGAGCTCTGAGCACATAGAACAGGGAACCAAGTGCAGACCAAGGTCAAGACTGCTGACCCTGAGGACAAGGGCTTCAGCCGAGATAGAAGGATGAGTGCATGTCCCCTGAATCACGGGGGCAACTCCTTGGACCAAGAGCCAGAGGGTAAATGTTTTCAGCTCTGCAGGCCACGAAGTCTATACCACAACTACTCAACTCAGCCATCACAAGTGCAAAGGCAGCTGAAGACAATAGTCATCCAGGGACCGTGGCTGTGTGCCAGTAATGTCTTACTTACAAAAACGGGCAGCAAAAGGCCTCATTCATTGTTTTCCCATTTTTCTGGAAAAAGTAGGCCTTGCTCAGTAGCGGCTGTGTTTGGTTGGTTTCGTGTTACCAGTGGGAGGAGAGGCTGACGGGGATGGGGGATGGTGGCGGTGGTGGAGGGGGCCGGCCTGGGACAAGAGGAACGACAGGTACAGAGGCCGGGGCTTGGGAGGGGCTGCGATGTCCACAAGGAACTGAGGGAACACCCCTGCAGCGGGAGCCGCGAGGGCCCAGGACAGTGGAGACGGGGCCGGGAGGACATGGCAGGGCTGCACACGTCAGTCTACTCCAAGGCAAGAGGAAGCCTTCTGCCGTTTGGGAGGTAGTTTTCCTTTGGGCTGGGGGAGGGTGTTTAAGGCAGGGGGGAGTAGGGTGGGGCCAGGGGGTGACATATGACATAATTAGGTCTGTGTTTTGAAAGGACTGCAGGGGATCCAGGCTCCTCCAGGGAGCCTGAGGGAGCAAGGAGCCTGCTGTAATATGAAGGAGCTCAAACCAGCGTGTAGGTAGGGAAGGGGAGAGGGGGGGAGAGAGGAGTGGTGCTGGAGCTGCCTAGGAGGGAACATCACAGGACACAGAGGGGCAAGCAGGTGTCAAGAGGACAGCCAGGTGCAGGTATGTGACAAGCACTGATAGGGAGGAAAAGACAGAAAGGCACCTTGAGCTGAACCTCCCACTTAGAGACCATTTCCTTACCCTTCACCTCCCAATCACTGCACTTCTGGGGTCACCCTTTGGTGCTCTGCTCATGCCCACAGATGTAGAGGGCCACCAGCACCCCTCCCCAAGATGATGGGTGGGGAGTGCAGAGATGTGGAACCAAGTGGAAGTCATTAAGCATTTGGGGTCTGGGTCTGTGCTCTACTCACCTTCGAGCCCTGGACTTCCTTTCTCTGGGTAGCCCTCTGAGAAGGGTATCTCTTAGAAGTGAACAAAGAAAAATCTCTTCCTAGGGAGGAGACAAAGTTGTGCTTGAGTTCCTTCTTGTCCTGGAGAGGACATCGTAGACCAGGAGTTTTGACACAGTCCCCTCCCTGGAGGACAATAGACCTCAGGCAAACCAGAGCCCCCCAGAACCTCTCAGTCATTCCACCTGCTGAGTGACCGTGGACAAGTTACCTAACCTCTCTGATCCTGTTAAAGGCTTGAATACCAACTACCCTGCAGGGCTGGTGAGCCAGTTGAAGTAAATAACGTATGCAGAGCCCAGTATACAGGGCCAGCCCTCAATTCTTATGAAACAAAAAGTACTGGATTCCAAAGAAAAACAAAAAGCTCAAAACATCAACACAAATACATGTTAGAATAAACCCTGAAAAAAGCAACACTCTATCCACCTTGTTGAGTGTCATTAAATTTGAAGACAGTTTACAGGTTAGATGCTGTTTGCTTTGAAACTCCTGTGCGTCTACAGGGATTGCTGGGGAAGCGGACATGCTGAGTGGGTCAGTGACCATAAATACACTTCTCTGAGGCCTGCCAGTCTCTGAGGCCTAGGCCAGTGCTTTGCAGACTGGACAGCGCCTCTAGAGCCCTGGGGGGACCACCGCGGAGCCCACTGCCACCGGGCTAGAGACACGGACACCGCTGGTCCTTCCAGGCGGCAAAGGAGCGGCTCTGCACAGACAGGAGGCCCCCCTGTGGTGGGGACTGTACTGCCTCTCAGGGGGCCCCTCTCCCCTGCTGAGGGGCCTCACGGTTCACTGAAGGGGGTAGACTGAATGGGGAGAATGGTGTCACTGGCCAGAGTGGCCACAGGCCAATGAAAGTAGGAGGCTGATTGGCCTGTCTGGGCGAAATTCTATCCCCCAGCTGCGCAGGGGCGCCTTGGGCACATGAACCTCTCTGCCCCTCACCTCCTGCTGTGGGACGAGGGCAACAGGCTCTCTAGCAAGGGCAGAGGAGGGTGAAACAAAATAACACACGCTGGCTGGTGCAGAGGAGAGTCCGTATGCGATAGCATTATTTTCCCTGCTAATTGTGCTCAGACTCATATTCTTTTTTTTTTTTTTTTAATTTTTTTTTTCTAGGAGACAGAGAGAGAGACAGCGTGAGCAGGGGAGGGTCAGAGAGAGAGGGAGTCACAGACTGAAACAGGCTCCAGGCTCTGAGCTGGCAGTCAGCACAGAGCCCGATGCGGGGCTCGAACCCACGAACCGCGAGTTCATGACCTAAGCAAAAGTCAGATGCTCAACCGACTAAGCCACCCAGGCGCCCCATCAGACTCATATTCTTTACAGTATGAATGGTTTTCACCACATTTGAGGAAAAAATAATTGTCTCACTCCTATCCTCCACTTCCAAAGGGTCCTGGGTGTGTTTCATGAGTGGGATGTTGTCTACCCCTTGGGTCCTACTGACCTACTCAAGATAGGGCTTTTCTGCAACCCTGGGGTGCCCCGTGGAAAGGGGAGACCCCCTCCCACCACTGGAGACAATCTCCACCTAATCCAATAGTGTGTCTCTCTGGCTTTGCGGTCCTGTGTGTGAATCCTGCCTCGGCCACCTGTGGGCTGGTTACCCAATGTAGACCTATCTCAGCTGCCATGCATCTGAGTCTTCTCATATGCTGTTCCTTGTGCCTGGAACAGTAATTCTCCCCTTCTCCTGTCTAAAATACACATCCTTCAAATCTCAGCTTCAATGCTGCTTACTGACCCCCTCAGGGCTGGACGGGGCGCTCTCCCCGTGCTGCCTCCGTGCGCTGTAAGCCCCACCACAGTGCCCCGTCCACGGCAGTGTCGCTGCGCTGCCTACACTCCCCTAGACTCCGCTGCGAGGCTGCACTTGCCTGGCACACAGTGCTCTTTATGTGTCTGTTGCATGCAATACGGAAGTGGGCCTCAGGCAACTTGCTTCTCTGAACTGTACTTTCCTCATCTGTGAAATAGATTTAGCATGTACTTCAGCTGGTTGTTGTGAGGGGCCTGGCTCGGAGGCGACACCCAGTAACCGGCAGCCATCATTAGAATACAGAATTCTACCCCTGCATCCCAGCAATTATGTTGCGTTTACTGTAACTACACCCCGAACATTCGCATTTCAGTCTTTTGGTTTAGGGGGCGGAGGTGGGGGGAGCATGAAAGGGAACCTGGCCTGAGGACCTCAATACCTGCCCTGCCCCAACTAGATGACAGGCTGGACGTGGCAGGGCCACGGGGGCCTAAGTCCACAAGTGGTACCTTACTCTTTAACAGTCTTTTTCTTTGCAAAATTAATTCTTCTCTCTGGAATCGCTCTGGATCTAGTTCCGAGTAGTCCCAGCTGTTGTAGCTCTGTAGGCAAGGGTATATACCTAATAGAGAATGAAGAAGGATCATGAAAACCTGTGTAAAAGAGAAAGGAAGCAGAAAACAGAGTCCAGAGCCCTTCCCCCAGGTGCCCCTGCTGGTCCTAGGGAGGCGGGGCTTCTAGCATTTAGTCCCGCCCTACAGTGCCCCTGCCTTGGCTGAGCCACTTCCTCTGTAGGAAGCTTTGGTACCTGAAAACAGAGATGGTGGGGCACCTAGGTGGCTGGCTCAGTGGGTTAAGCATCCAGGTAAGCGTCCAACTGCGGCTCAGGTCATGATCTCATGGTTCGTGGGTTCGAGCCCTGCATCTAGCTCTGTGCTGACAGCTCGAAGTCTGGAGCCTCCTTCTGATTCTGTCTCCCTTTCTCTCTGTAACCTTTCCCCCTTGTGTGTACTCTCACTCTCAAACATAAATAAACAGTAAAAAAAAAAAAAAAGAAGCAAATGGAGATGGTGAAGTTCACCCTGCTTTCCAGACAGCATGAGTGTGAAGATCTGATCAGATCCTGTGTATATAGATGTGAAGGGTTTTTCTGCCTATCTCCTCTGCTCTTGCTGGACTAGGAGCTCCCTGAGCGCAGGACCTGGGTCTTATTCACCTTTGCACCTCCAGGGCTGGGCACTGGACGGAGCACATAATAAAGAGGTGCTTCGAGCACATAATAAAGAGGTGCTTCGCAAGTATTAGTTCAACATCTTATCACACTTAGCTAAATCCCAGAAATGGGTTCTCCCTAAATATTTGATGGTGACATTAATGGGGCTAATGCTTTTCTTGTAAGAAAACCATATGTTTCAGAGTCTTGGCTTCTTGGAACCTGAATGCTAAGACATTAGAGGGACTCTGCTTTCTCCCTCGGTTCTTTGGTTTAGGCAGGAAAAGACCAAGATCTACTTGAGGAAGTTTTGAACACCTGTGCACAGATGCCGTCTCCATTGGACAAAGTAAGTGGATGGGGGTTTATTGCTGGGAACGGATTAGGGGAAGGAGGCACACAGTCATGGACAAAATGGGGAATAGGAAGGAGGAACCGAAGAAAAGAGTCAGAAGATGAGAGGCCAGATGTCAGTGGTCAAGACCAGTGGGACAGCCTGATCTGAATGCCTGCTCCTCCATTTGTTGGCTGCAGGACTTCTTTGAGTCTGCATATGCTAATGGAATTAAATGGGTGTGCAGAAAAGACTGAGCAGGCCCGAGGCTGCTCTCGTTGGAAAAGCTTGCTTGTGAGGTAGGCCTCTGGCTAGCACCTGCAAGTTGTCTGGTAAACATTTCTTTACACTGATAGAACTTTCCCTAACTACCCAGAGGAAGTGGGTAAATCCCTGGAAGTGTACAACCTACTAAGACTGAATCATGAAGCAATATAAAATCAGAACAGACCAATAATGAGTAAGAAGATTGAATCAGGCAGCAAAAACCTCCCAAATAAAGAAAAGCCCAGGACCAGATGGCTTCACAAGTGAATTCTATGAAACACTTAAAGAATTTACTCCAATCTTTCTCAAACTCTTTCAAGAAATTGAAGAGGAGGGAACACTCCCAAACTCATTTTATGAGGTCAGCATTATCCTGATGCCAAATCCAGATTAAGTATGCTACAAGAAAACTACAGACTAATATCCCTGATGCATATAGAGGCTAAAAGTCTCAAGAAGGTACTAGAAAACTGAATTCAGCATCATTTTAGGAGGATCATACACCACTATCCAGTGAGAGTAATCCCTGGAATGCAAAGATGGTTCAATAGCCACAAATCAATCAATCAGTGTAATATGCCATGTTCATTGAAGGAAAGATAAAAATCATATGATCATCTCAATCAATGCAGAAAAAGCATTTGTCACAATTCAACATCCTTCTGTGATAAAGACACTCAACCAAGTGGGTACAGAAGGAGCACACCTCAGTGTAATAAAGCCCCCATATGATGAGCCTGCAGCTAATATCATACTCAATGGTGAAGAAAAGCCTTTCCTCAAAAACCAGGAAGGAGACAAGGGTGGCCCACTCTCACTGCTCCTGTACAACATAGTACTGGAAGTACTAGCCAGAACAATTAGGAAAAAAGGCATCCAAATCAGAATGGAAGAAGTAAAATAATTTCTGTTTGCTGATGACATGATCTTGTATACAGAAAAATCTAGAGTCCACAAAAAAAACCTGTTAGAATTAATAAATTCAGTACATTTTCAGGATACAAAATCAACATATGAAAGTCAGTTGGGTTTCTATACATTGACAATAACCTATGTGGAAAAAAAAAATAAAGAAAACAACGTCACCCACAATAACATCAAAAGCAATGACATGCTTAGGAATAAATGTAACCAAGGAAGTGAAAAATCTGTACATTGAAAACAGTAAGACACTGATGAAAGAAATTGAAGAAGTCACAAATCAATGGAAAGATATGCTGTGGTCATAGATGGAAAGAATTAATATTGTGAAAACATCCATACTACCCAACCAAAGACATTTATAGATTCAGTGCAACCTCTATCAAAATTCCAATGATATTTTTCAGGGAAGTAGAGAAAACCATCCTAAAATTTGTGTGGATCCATGGAAGACCCTGAATAGCCACAGCAATCTTGAAAAAGAACAAAGCTGGAGACATCACACTCTCTGATTTTAAACTCTATTACAAAGAGTTTACAGTAGGGGCGCCTGGGTGGCTCAGTCGGTTGGGCGGCCGACTTCGGCTCAGGTCATGATCTCATGGTTCATGGGTTCGGGCCCTGCATTGGGCTCTGTGCTCACAGCTAGCTCAGAGCTTGCTTCGGATTCTGTGTCTCCCTTCCTCTCTGACCCTCCCCTGTTCACGCTGTCTCTCTCTCTCTCTCTCTCTCTCTCTCTCTCTCAGAAACAGACTAAACATTAAAAAAAAATTAAAAGAAAAAAAGAGTTTATAGTGGAGTTTCCATTACAATAGAGTTTGTCTATTACAAAGAGAAATCAAAATAGTATGGTACTGGCATAAAAACAGACACATGGATCAATGAAACAGGACTGAGAACCCAGAAATAAACCTACACATATATGGCCAACTAACATTTGATAAGGGAGCCAAGAATATACAAAGGGGAAAAAAGTTTCTTCAATACATGGTGCAGCGAAAACTGGACAGGCCCATGCAAATGAATGAAACTGAACCCACTATCTTACACCGCCTACAAAAATTAACTTGAAATGGATTAAGGACTTAAACGTACGATCTGAAACCCTAAAACTTCTGGAATATATGGAAAAGGCTCTCTGACATTGGTTTGGCCATGACTTTTTGGCTATCAACAAATGGGACTACATGGGGGGGCGCCTGGGTGGCTTAGTCGGTTAAGCGTCCGACTTTCACTTAGGTCATGATCTCGCGGTTCGTGGGTTCGAGCCCCGCGTCGGGCTCTGTGCTGACTGCCAGCTCAGAGCCTGGAGCCTGTTTCAGTCTGTGACTCCCTCTCTCTCTGACCCTCCCCTGCTCACGCTGTCTCTCTCTCTTTCTCCTAGAAATAAATAAAACATTTTTTTAAAAAATGGGACTACATGCAACTAAAAGGCTTCTGTGCAACAGAACAAACAATAACATGAAAAAGCAACATATGGAATAGACGAAAATATTTGCAAACCATATATTTGCTAAGAGGTTAAATATCCAAAGCATGTAAGGAACTCATAGACTTAATAGCAAAAATAATAATAAAAATAATGACAATCTGATTAAAACGGGCAAAGGACGGGGCGCCTGGGTGGCTTAGTCGGTTGAGCGTCCGACTTCAGCTCAGGTCATGATCTCATGGTTCGTGGGTTCGAGTCCCACGTCTGGCTCTATGCTGACGGCCAGCTCAGAACCTGGAGCCTGTTCTGGATTCTGTATCTCCCTTTCTCTCTGACCCTGCCCTGCTCACGCTGTCTCTCTCTCTCTCTCTTTCTCTCTCAGAAATAAATAAAACATTTTTTTAAAATGGGCAAAGGACCTGAACAGATATTTTTCTAACGAAGACATGGCCAACAAGTATGTGAAAAGGCTCTCAACATCACTAACCAACAGGGAAATGTAAATCAGAACCACAATGAGATATCACCTTACACCTACTAGGGTGGCTATGATCAAAAAGACCAGAGGTAACACATGATGGTAAGGATGTAGAAAAAGGGAAAGCCCGTGCACTGTGGAAGGAATGTCAATTGGCACTGTCACTATGGAAAGTGGCATGGAAAGTTCCTCAAACAATTAAAAATAGACCGGCCCTATGATTCAGGAATCCTACTCCAAAGGAAACGAAATCACAGCCACCAAGAAATACCTGCGCTCCCGTGTTCCCTCCCGCATTTTTCACAATAGCCAAGCCACGGAAACAGTCTGAGTGTCTGCCAATGGAAGGATGGATAAAGAAAATGTGGCATCCATATACACAATGGAATATTACTCAGCCATAAAAAAGAAGGAAAACCAGACAGCACGGATGTACCTTGAGGGCATTATGCTAAGTGAAATTAGGCAGACAGAGAGAGAGAAACACTCTTACACGATCTCACTTACAGGTGGAAGCTAAAAAGCCAAACTCACAGAAGCAGAGAGTGGAATGGTGGTTGCCAGGGGCTGGGGGGATGGAGGGAATGAAGAGATGTTGCTCAAAGGGGGTGAAGCGAGAGGAGGAACGAGCCCCAGGGATCTCCTGCACCGATGGAAACAGTTAACAATACCGTGTTGTGTATCTGAGCGCTGCCATGAGAGTAGCTTATGTGTTCTCACCGTAACAGCAACAGAATGGTAATTATGGGTGATGAAGGATGTGCTAACTGACCTTATTATGGTAATATTTCCCAACATATACATGCATCAAACCATCACTCTGTACCTCTTAAACATACACAATGTAATGCATCAATTATGCCAATAAGGCTGGGGAAAATTTTTGTCCTTAACTGGCAAGCATGGCTCCCTGTGTCTGGCCTGCCTGTAAAGCAATGCGGCTTCCGCTGGACACCTGAATTTTGGTCCATGGTAGACAGAGATGCGCACGTGACCAGCCCCCAGTATGAAGCTTGAGTGCTGTGTCTCTAGTGGGCTGGGCAGACACATCACACACGTTGCCGTATTTTTGTTGCAGAAGGATGAGAGCGTCCGGCCTAACTGCTCTCGGAAGGGAGAGAGCATGAGGAAGCTTGCACCTGAATTCCTCCAGACCCTGCCTGTCTTTTCTCTTAGGAATATTCCCTGGCTGGGGGCGCCTGGGTGGCTCAGTCAGTTGAGCATCTTCACTTCGGTTCAGGTCATGACCTCGCGGTCCGTGAGTTCGAGCCCTGCGACGGGCTCTGTGCTGACAGCTCAGAGCCTGGAGCCTGCTTCCCATTCTGTGTCTCCCTCTCTCTCTGCCCCTTCCCCCGCTCCTGCTCTCTTTCTCTCAAGAATAAACATTAAAAAAATTTTTTTTAATTCCTTGGCTGTATATCCTCATTACACTGCCATAATCATGGCTGTCAATACACTTGCATGCTGAGTCACGTGAGTTTTCCTAGTAAATACCCTAATGCGGGAATGAACTTGGAGACCCCCCAAAACAACAGGAAATGTAAAAGAGTGCCTGCTTAGCCCAGTACTTAGGACACAGGAACCTCTCAATAGGTAGGAGATTTTAAGGACCTTAGGAAACATCTAGGTTGAGAGGAGGGGAGTGAAAAGGCGTGAAAAGCAAACATCAGCCTGGGCCCTGTGTGTGCAGGAGGGACAAGGCGACAGCTGCGTCGCATGGAGTCACAGCGGGGAGGGAGGATGGGGTCGTCCAACCAGCACGCGCTTTGGGGTGGCGAGTTCTGCGCGCGTCAGCCCCCAGCACGCCTGCTCCCTGCGGATGCGCCGGGCACACAGAGGGGCCTCGGAACGTCCCAGAGCTGTCCTGCGGAAGCTCCTCGGGGCTCTAACCGTACACCTGTGAGAGGAAAGGACGGCTGCCTGACCCAGGCTGGGGGCGGAAATCACGCTCCCCAGGCCACGGCAGCCTCCCCTTACCCGAAATCCACAGGCTCATCGTGTTGCAGATGTCCGACTTGAATTCGTGCGTGTTGAACCAGGACTGCGGGAAGCAGCAACAGAAGCTGGTGTACAGGGCTTTACTCAGAAGTGATGGCAACCTCTGCGGGGGGGCGGGGGGGAGGGGCAGTAGGGGTGGGGGAAGAGGAAGCGGAGCTCAGGCCACGTCCTGGACATTTCCGCACCCAGAAACGAGCTCCTGACCGAGGAAAGGATCTGGGATAAAACTCTCTGCCTGACACCGCGCTGCCTTCCATTCATGGGGGTTTCCGTGTGTCATTGGCCCACATCTTGGCGGACTCCTTACTCTACCTGGGGACCCCACCTCAGACCTCAGGCCATGCTCAGGCCACCAAGCTCCCCCTCTCTCATCCCCTCTGCACGTGGTCTGTGGCTCAGTCCCTACTCTGCCACCTCCAAAGAGTAGCCCAGATGGCAAGATACATTTGACCCGCCCATCAGGGATTACAGGAAGTACTACTGTTCTTTTATTTTTTTCCCTTCCCGCGCGTGGAAGGGTTGTTCCCTCTTACCTATGGTTCAGTTCAAATTATACATTTTTGTCTGGCTTTGTTCATTTACTAGTATAGTATAAGTGCTTCCTCAGGTTGTTATAAACTCCTTGGGATTTCTTTTCCCCCACCAGTGAACTTCATAATATTGTGCTGAATAGGCATATCAATGTTTACTTCAACACCCCCCCATCGGTGGATATTGTCTGTGTCTGGCACGTAACAGGCAGTCAAAACTTTGTTGAATGTGTGAGTGAGTGGAAGCAGTTTTCCCTGAGTATTCGATGATGACCTCCAGAAGATGGAATCATGATAGTGGCTATAGCAGCTATGATACGTGGAGGAGCTTATCGTGTGCTGGGCAGTATGTCGGGTGCCTTACAAACATCATCTCATTTAATCCTTGGGACAACTCAGTGAGCGAGCGTGGTGTTACTATCTCCATTTATGGATGATGAAACCTCGGCACAGAAAATCTAAGTGACCGGTTAGGCAGACATTTAACTAGCATAAGCGCCATGTAGCAAAAATGTATCAATTCACTTCTCCCTCAGATTGTCAGAGTGTCATTTCCCTAGATCCTTCACAACCCTGGGAATTAATTCTTTTCAATCCATGCAATCCAGCAGGTAAAAAGGGGCATCAAACGGTTTTTGTATTAATTTGTATGTTTGACGATTGTTAAGGGAGAACTTTTTTTCCCATTTGTATTTCTTCCCTGATGAATTTCTGGTTTATGTACTTTTGTCCGCTGGTCTACAGGGGGTTTCATTTTTTTTTCTTATCTATTTGTAAGAGTTCTTTTTTTTAAAGTGTTTATTTATTTATGCAATTTCTACACCCAATGTGGGGCTCGAACTCATGACCCTGAGATTGAGAGTAGAATACTCCTCCAACTGATCCAGCCAGGCATCCCCGATTTGTAAGAGTTCTTCACATTGCGTGACATATATGCTCCGTGATTTCTGCAGTTTCTCGTTTGCCTTTTGACTGTGGTAATTTACTTGTGTAGTTAAATCAGTCTTTGTGAATATATGTATATTCATACTTTTTAATTTTAAAATCACATGCTTATTTAAATACTACAGGAATATTTAAAGTAGAAAAGGAAGTCTCTTACAACCTCATTCCCCAGAGATAATCATTGCTAAGAGCTGGATAAGTATTTTTCAAGATTTTTTTTTCTATTCATAGGCACACATACATATATACATATACATGTTTAAATACAGAGTTCTATAAATTTCTTTGCTTTCCACTTAAGTAAAATATACCATATATAGATCTACCTTATTTTTTTATAACTGCGGCATTACAAGTCTGTGTAGGAATATAGCACCGCTTACTGATTATTCCCTCACGGAAAGAACGTTAAGGGCATTCCACTGGCATTAGAAGTGAGGCGATACCTAGTGTGATTTTTTCCCCCTCCAAACAGGGGATGATGCTCACTTTTAAGAGAGCCTCTTCATAGTGGGACTTGGACTCCTGCAACAAGAGAGAGGCGTAGTGTTGGGATATCCGATCAAACAGCTCATTCTGGATCTCCCTGTTCGGCTACCAAGAATGAGAATGGAGAAGGAATTGCTGGAGCCTCCTGATGAAACAGTCAAGGGCTGAGATTCTTTAAATACATACTCCCCTCATGTTTTGGAATCTTATTCTAGAGATGTTTAACCTCCCGTTATTAATGAAACAGTACACAGATCTTTATAGAATTTATAAAAAAGATATATACATAGGGGCAGATTGTTGAAGAAAGCACCCAAACTCTGGGGTCGGAAGTCCCAACTCCTCCCCCGGCCCTGTGCTTGACCAGCCCTGTGTCAGGGACCAGTTCCTGAGGCTCAGGGCACCATGGGGGCATTGTGCAGTGTCTGAGACACAGTGTGGATGGGCGAGGCACGGGTGGGGAAGGGAAAGGGTGGCAGACGGGGCTGCAGGGGTGCTCCGGAGAATCAGAGAGTCTTGCAGCCCCCGTTAGAGAGGGTAGGGTTTATTCCATCAGAAAAATAATTTAAGCAAGGGAGAGAAGCAGGCTGATTTGCATTTACCTGGTACCTCTCATGAAAAATCCACCAGAAGCTATCCAGCCACATGGCTTTTGGAGATGGAGAAGAGAGAAACTTCTTTAATTCTCTATCTGAACAGAAAGACTTGAAGAAAAAAAGACACAACCAAATTCACATGATTATTGCTGCTGTTTTTGAAAAAACAACTTTTCGTTGTTTCATTGTGGCTGCGGAGCCACAACCAGATTCATAATCCTCTCCATTCAAAAAACCCATCTTTCCTCCTACATTCCACAGCTTGTTACTGTTATTAATCACACATCTCTCCCCCGCCCTCCCCCAGCATCTTTGAAGTCAACTTAAAAAAAAAACAAACAAACCACTTACCTTTTGAGCGAGTGCAAGCTTTTTGCCTTTCCTTCTACACATACTCATTTAACCACTACGATAATCATACAAGACGTGTGTTACTACTCTCTCCATTTTAAAGCTGGGCAAACTGAGGACCAAAGAGCTGGAGTCTCTTGCCCAAAGTGATACAACCAGCCAGTGGCAGAGCAGGCACAGAAATCTGTGACTGTAGGCAGCTGCCCCGTGCTGTCCCTTGCTCCAATCAGCAGCGATCACCAAACACATATGATACAGTGGCAAGTCACAGGACCGGGAGATTCTACTAGGTTCGTGGTAAGTACATGCAATTCCGAAATTAGAATTATCAGTGAACTCGGAGGGGCAGGAAATTCAGACTTCGTTGTAATGCAACACGGTAACCTGACTCTGATTCCAGAGCTACTGTCTTAATAATATAATAACATGTACTGTTGGTTGAATGTTCACCATGTGCACTGGGCTGTGCCCTTCACTCCTTATCTCATTTCGTTTGTCACAAGCTAGGTGAAAGCTACTACAGGTATCCCCAGTTTAAAGAACAGGAAAGTGAGGATCGGAAAGCTTGGGATTCTTGCCTAAGCTCACAAGGCCCAGGGACACCACACAGGCTGCCTCTTAGCATGATGAAGAGCAAAGAGATCCCACTCCTGCCCCCTGTTGGACACAAAGGGAGAGACTCCTTGGCTCTCCCTTCAGGCCTCTGGAAGCCTCTGGTACGGGGATAAGTCTCCCTCATCAGCAGGGAGCTCTCTGAGCCCAGCTCTCTGCTTTGTCTTTTTCACCATTCCTCACGTTTTCCTCAGAGAAAAAGTACATTCGGAGCAGTTCAGAGCCCAGACTTCAGTACCAGACGGCCCGGATTCAAATCCAGCTCTTACGCTAATAAACTGCGTGACCTTGAGCAACGTTATTGAACCTGTTGTGCTCAGCTTCCTCATCCAGATGCCAGAGGGAAACGGAAGGGCTCCTTGAGAATCTGCCTTTCGCGGGGCGCCCGGGGGTGGGCGGGCTCAGTCGGTTAAGCGTCCGACTCTGGATTTTGGTTCTGGTCATGAGCTTGCGGTTTGTGGGTTCGAGCCTGGTTGGGATTCTCTCTCTCTCTCTGCCCCTCCCCAGCTAACATACTCTCTCTCTCTCAAAATAAATAAACTTTTTTTTTTTTTTTAAAACCTGCTCCTTGCTCCTTTTTCCGCTTCTACTCTTCTAGGACCTGCGTGTCCCACTTTACACAAGCCTCATAATGCAAATAGTGCCTGTCTTCCTTGTAAAGGACAAGGAGCTGATGATTTCTTTAGAATAGACAGCATCTAGGGGAGGACGGGGTGAGAATGACCGGACAAGCCGTCATATGCTTGTTCCAGCCCACAGGTGCTACACATCTTGATGCCAAGGCCTCCTGGCTCCAAGGAATCACACTGGGGCCTCTGTCTTTGTTCTAACCATTCCTGGCTGTCTGAGAGGACACCCCCTCCCCCCCCACCAGAACACCCTCTTCAGGAAAAACCCCAGACTCTAAACATAGATGACATTCATACCTCTTTCCTTCTGGGCCTCCCAGACACTCCATCTCCACCTGCACTCTCTCTATACCGTCAATAACCTCTGTTTTCACCTCCTGCTGGCCTGTGTTTGGCTTCTACCCTGCATGCAGCCGGGGACCCTTGGACCAGCCTGCCGGCATCACGGAGAATAGAGAGGACAGCAATCGACCCTGCCTCCGTGACTGCTGTGACCGTTACATGAGTGACGCATACAAAGGGCTTAGAACAGTGCCAGGCACTTAGGAGACTGTCACTAAAGGTGTGCCAGCTCTTCTTTATTTATCCATGCTCTTGCTTCCTTCCAAAAAGTTCATTCCAACCCCTTCCACAGCTATTTACTGAGCACCTGCTAGGTGCTGGGACGGTGATGGAGAGTCCCTGCCCCAGAGACGTTCACAGGTAAGCAGACATTCATAACATAGTATGATGGGTGCCTTGTGAGAAGGAATCCCAGGGGCACACAGAGGGGCTGTGGAGCCCAGAGGGGCAGCCAACCTGTGCCTGGCGTACTGGGGAGAGTCAAAATGACCGGATGGGGGCGACTGGATGGCTCAGTTGAGCATCTGACTTCAGCTCAGGTCATGATCTCGCAGTTTGTGGGTTCGAGCCCCACATCGGGCTCATCGCTATCAGCAAGGAGCCTGCTTCAGATCTTCTGTCCCCACTCTCTCTCTCTTTCAAAAATAAATCAATGTTTTTTTTAAAAAAAAGACTGGAGGAAGAAGGGAGAAGGTACATCAGAGGGGACTGAGACGGTAAGGCAGACAGCATGCCAAGCGGCCGGTGCGGTGATCCAGACAGGAAGGTGTGGGGCCTGAACTTGGCAGCGGCATCAGGAAGGAGAAGGAGATACAAGAAAGACAGCAGTTGAATTTCAGTGACTGCTCAGCTGCAGGGGTGAGGGCCAGGGAGGAGCCTGGCTGCTGCTTGGCTGGAAGGCTGTGGTTTCCAACCAAACAGGAGGAGAAGCAGGTATGATGGGTCTGGGGGCCCTCGGGGCAGGATGCCGGGGAAGATGGGAGTCGGGAGCGCCGCTCGGGGTTTGCAGGTGGTGTCCCCACCCCTCGGGTCTGTGCAGAGGGAGAAGACGGAGCAGAGGCAGGGGTCTTGAAGAACGGGGGCTTGGAAGGCCAAAGCGTGCTACCTGCATAGACGGAGAAGCTGCCACGGAGACCAAGGAAGGACAGAACTGCCGAGCGCAGGGAGTCGCCCTCTGGGCCAGTTCTACAATGAGGTCACCTAACGGAACAACAGAAACACACCCTGTGGACTTGGCCTTCTGAGAGCCAAGGGTGAGCAGAAACGGCCACTTTCAGGGACGGGAAGGCGGGCGGGTTGCAGCAGCAGCGAGGGGAGAACGGCAGGGAGAGTGTGAGGGCAGCAAACGTGGGCAGCTCTCGGCGTCCCGGGCGAGGCTCTGGCTGGGCTGGGGCCGCCACTGACCGAGGGAGACGAGCCCTTTGTCCTCATGCAGCCCACGGTCTAGCGATGGCCTCCAGATTCTCTGGAGCAGAGGCAATGTCGCTGCCAAGAGGGAAGGGGCGGTGACAGAGGAGAGTGTCCGAGGAGGCAAGGAAGGGTTTGTGAGGGCCCCTGAACAGGCTGCAACAGGGTCCTTTGAAAGGTAAGACACAGGGGGGCGCCTGGGTGGCTCACTGGGTTAAGCCTCTGACTCTTGATTGCAGCTCAGCTCATGATCTCACAGTTTCATGGGATCGAACCCCGTCTGGCTTTGTGTGGACAGTGCCGGGCTTGCTTAGGAGTCTCTCTCCCTCTCTGCTCCATCCCTACTTGTGCTCTCTTGGTCTCTCTCAAAATAGATAAACTTAAAAAAAAATAAAGGTAATGGGGCACCTGGGTGCTCTATCGGTTCAGCATCCAACTTTGGCTCAGGTCATGATCTCACATGAGTTTGAGCCCCACATCGGGCTCTGTGCTGACAGCTCAGAGTCTGGAGCCTGCTTCGGATTCTTTGTCTCCCTCTCTCTATGCACCTTCCCGGCTCATACTGTCTCTCTCTGACTCTCAAAAATGAGTAAATGTTAAAAAAATGTTTTTTCAATACATGAAAATAAAGGTAAGACACAGGGGAGACTGGCAGGCTCAGTCAGTGGAACGTGTGACTCTTGAACTCAGGGTTGGGAGTTCAAGCCCCGAACTGGGTGTAGAAGTTACTTAAATAAATAAAATATTTTAACTTTAATTTTTTAAATTAAAATTGAAAAGGCAAAAGGTTTACGCGATCTGGAGAGAAACCAGAGTATTTTTTTAAATTAAAATTTAATGTTTATTTGTATGGGGCAGTCTGGGGTGGGAGGGGCAGAGAGAGAGGGAGATAGGGGACCTGAACCAGACTCTGGGCTGATGGCAGAGTGCCCAATATAGGGCTCGAACTCACAAACTGTGAGATCATGACTTGAGCTGAAGTCAGATGCTTAACAGACTGAGCCACCCAGGTGCCGCAATAACATCTTAAAAAAAAATAAAATTAAAATGAAGCTAAGGCACAAATTTGCCTTCGGTTTGCTGGGAGCCAAAGGAAAGCATCAGTTACAAGACTCAAATCACGTCAGGAGATGTGCAGTTTTCCTGGGGATTAAGTCCTTAGGAGAACATCCCCCATGGGAACCTCAGAAATGGGACATTAAGTAATAGTAGTCAGTGTCCTCAGGGCTACCCACACAGCAAATGGAACGTGAATATGTGGGCCTGCGCCAGTGGACCTGTGCAGGGCAAGCAAGGTCATGGGCTGGAACGTCACACAGGGACCCACAAAACACAATCTGTTTGTTCTCATCTTTCTCCTATCTACCTGTCTGTGTGTCTGTCTGTGTGTCTGTCTGTGTGTCTGTCTATCTATCTATCTATCTATCTATCTATCTATCATCTATCTTTAAAGTTTTTTTAGGGGCACCTGGGTGGCTCAGTCAGTTAAGTGTCCGACTTCAGCTCAGGTCATGATCTCACAATTCGTGGGTTCGAGCCCCGCGTCAGGCTCTGTGCTGACAGCTAGCTCAGAGCCTGGAGCCTGCTTCAGATTCTGTGTGTGTCTTTCTCTCTCAGACCCCCCCTGCTCACGCTCTGTCTCTCTCTCTCCCCCCATAAAAAATAAAATAAACATTAAAAATAATTAAAGATTCTTTTTTTATTATTTAAGTAATCTCTACACCCCATGTGGGATTCGAACTCATGACCCCGAGATCAAGAGTCACATGCTCTTCTGACCGAGCCAGCTTGGTGCCTCTTTCTTGTTTTTGAAGTCCAGGCAAAGGAGGAGGAAAAAACTAGAACCTTTTCACTCAGTGAACATTTCACTCAGTGAACATCGGTGAAATCTACTATGGTTTCATCCCCAGATTTTCCTGTGTGTGCTTATATGACATCATACTGTGGAGTTTTATATGCTGATATTTTTCATTTGACACCATAGCATACAGAAATACACTCTTCATAAATAGTCGTTGTAATGGCAAAGTAGTCCATGATATACATGCCCCCAAATGACTGCACTAGTCTCCTATTATTCATCATTAAGCTGTATAATACTGATAATAAAAACTACCAGTTTTTGAGAACTTCTGATCTACTAAGCACTGTTCTAAGTGCTTTTTATACACTTAAATAAGATCCTTATCTTTTTAAGTTTTACAATAATACCCCCATGCCTCCATGTAGAGACTACTTTTATCCTTATTTTACAGAAGAAACTAGGGCCCAGAGAGCTACTTAGCCACCAAGATGTACTACCTTCCTTCTGGTTCCTTGCTATCCCAAGTAACAATGTGGGGAACATCTTACACTGTCCTGGAGGGAATGTGATGCTGTGAGTCCCTGCCGCCCCTCCACCTCACAGACAGCAGGGGATCACGTGCCCCAGCCTAGAGCACAACCCTCCAGCCCCCCCCCCCCCCGGCCCCCACATCCCCACGTGGTCCAAGGCAGCTGTCCATTTGCTGACTGCAGTCCGTGCTGGAGCCAGGCGCTGAACTCTAGCAAATAAATACCACTCTCACCCTGGGCGGTGACTGGCCCAAACAGACCATGGCTCTTAGAAACTCTGAACGCAAGACACAGAGGAAAGAGATGGACGGAGCTGATGTAGAAACATCGCTGGGGAGAAGGCAGCAGGGAGGAATCATGAAGAGAGGAGGGAGTGAAGGAAGGGGGGTGGGCAGAGGGAGAGAAGGAGAGAGGGAAAGAGGGACAGAGGGACGGAGGGAGGAGGAGGAAAGGGAGAGAGAGATGAGGCAGTACGTGGTTTGAACAGCAGTGGGACACGCAGGTAGAACAGACTAAGAAGCTGCCTTAGTCCCGGGAGGCGATGATGATCGCGGTGTCTTTGGGACACCATGAAGGGCGATGAGGCACAGCTATAGGGCCCCAGATGCCATTTCCTGGGCTTCCTCCCCTCCCCACACCTCTATGCACTCATCCCCACCTCCTCAGTGGTCTCACACATATTCTAGGTTGGGATACTCCCTCCTGCTTCCCAAGGAACCCAGTGTACCCCAAAACACCGCTCTCCAAATGACTGTTCTCCCCAAGGGGCACCAGGGGGCGTGGGAGGAAAATATTCTAACTAATGTCTAAGAAAAGCAAGAAATTAATATACAATATAGCTGTTGACAACAGAACATGTATCTATAAAGAAACTTACATCCCGAGGCTGCATGCTCAAAATTTTTTACTGATAAGATACAGGATCAAAACAGGCTGGAGGTGCCTGGGTGGCTCAGTTGGTTAAGCATCTGATTTCAGTTCAGGTCATGATCTCACGGTTTGTGAGTTTGAGCCCTGCGTTGCACTCCGTGCTGACAGCTCAGAGCCTGGAGTCTGTTTCAGATTCTGTATTTCCCTCTCCCTCTGCCCCTCCCCTGCTTGCTCTCTCTCTCTCTCTCTCTCTCAAAATACATAAACATTAAAAAATGTTTTCAATTAAAAATTAAATTAAAAAAAAAAACAGTCTGGAAATGAGTGCTCAGGGAGGAAGAATCCAGGCTTTGGAGGGAGCGCGCACCTGGGTTCTAATCTCAGCTCAGTCACTTGCAAACTGTCTGGCCATGGGTGACTTACTTAGTGACTCTAACTCAGTTTCTCAGGGTATGAAACAGCTGTGTCTGCCTGCCACATGGGCTACTGCAAAGCTGGGGTACCAGTCGTGTGAGGCCCTTGCTGTGGGCCCAGTCGCACCCCAGCACTCCTTTCCAGACTGTTCCTTACCTTGCCACTAAGGCGGTTTCTCTCAGCCCGGACCACATTGCCCACCACATCACAGAAGTTCACCCCATTTGGAAGCCTGTTCGGCACAGCGCTGTTAAATTTCTGTGGGTGCTGGTACAGCTCCGCCAGCAGATTTTTATCTGCTGTTTTCTGAAACAAAAAGCAAAGTATGAAAATGAAGTCTGTCATCTGACGGTTTAAAAGTAAAAACTGGGGGGGGGGGTACCTGGGTGGCTCAGTCGGTTAAGCATCAGACTTTGGCTCAGGTCATGATCTCGCGGTTCGTGGGTTTGAGCCCTGCGTCGGGCTCTGTGCTGACAGCTCAGAGCCTGGAGCCTGCTTCTGATTCTGTGTCTCCCTCTCTCTCTGACCCTCCCCTGCTCATGCTGTGTCTCTCTCTCTCTCAGAAAAAATAAACATTAAAAAAAAAAAAAACTAGGATGCCTTCCCCTTTTTATCATGAAGACACTGTAACAACCTTAGAGAAAATGGGGGCACATTCATGACCCAGAACCTCTTACCAAACTGTTTACATTATTTCTATCTTCCCTTTCAGGCTCTGAGCACATGTACACAAATATGCAGATGTAACTTCACTCATGTTACAACACATAAATACACAGACACAGACACACAGACACACACACACACACACACACACACGTAGTATATCTTGCTTTCTTCACTTTAGATTTTCCACATTGCTTCATTTCAGATAATAAATAGATGCTGTTAGGAAGATGGGCTATTATTTAACTACTCACTCATTACCTCCAATTAATATTACTGTCATTAATAATTTGGAGCATAGAATTTCCCCCTTGGGTTTACTTATTTATTATGAATTTCTGGAAGAGGTAATATAATAACTCTTTAAAAAACCGTGAAAATACAGAAAAGTGGAAAGAGAAAACCAATTATCATCACCCAAGGTGCCTGCTGGAAACATTTTGGGGGACTGAATTTCTTTCTTTCTAAAATTTTTTTAAATGTTTTATTTCTGAGAGAGAGACAGAGACAGAAACAGAGAGACAGAGTGAGCAGGGGAGGGTCAGAGAGAGAGGGAGATACAGAATCTGAAACAGTCTCCATGCTCTGAGCTAGCTGTCAACACAGAACCTGACTTGGGGCTCGAACCCACGAACCATGAGATCATGACCTGAGCCGAAGTCGGACACTTAACCAACTGAGTCACCCAGGCGCCCCTCTTTTTTTTTTTTTTTAATTGTCTTTATTATTTATTTATTTTGAGACAGAGACAGAGAACTACTTTAAGGTCCTCTAAAAAGGGCATTCGGTGGATTTCCTGCACAATCGCCATTCCGGTGCCAGATGTCCCCTCCCCAGGACTAGAATCTATTCCATGCCCAGCAGAAACCCATCAGAAAGAGACCCGGTAATAGATCCCTTACCCTTTTATTAACGAAAGATTTGACATTCCTAGATTCCAAGCCTCTGCAAATATCCTGTGAGTTTCTTCGACTCTTGTCTGCAGAAGAATGGAAGGAGAGAAACGGGGTGTGAGCAACCACGAGGTGTGTCCATCGCCACCCAGTACTTACAGCTGCGATTGTTCACTCAGCCTGAGCTGCCAGAAGACAGTCACACTCATAGTCTCACTGGCCCCCCACCCTGAGTTTCTGGCTGGAACCTGGATCCAGGACCCACTGCCCACAAGCTGTCCCCTTGCCTTGAGCCTGTTCCCTCATCTGTAACCTACGGTCAGTGGCACCTACCCCACGGTAGGGGGCATTACGAAGATTTAACGGGCGAATCTGCATGAAAGCAGCGGTGCAGTGTGCCACGTAGCGGGCCGTCTCTAGGTGCGCTGTCCTTCCCTCCTAACTTGCCCGATGCCGGCAAGTCAGACGTTAGGCTCCTTCGGAAGAGGGCAAAACTATCCTCAGCTGAAACGCTGGATTCCTGCTTAACTGCGTTTGAGACACTAACGAAAGCCAAACCCCAAACCCCACAGAAACACCAGCAAAGCTATGAGAAAGGATTTTTGCCTCTGTCTCCCAGGCCGCTGCGACTTTTCTCTCTCAAAGCCTTCTTCTCCAACTCAAATCTCTCAATTGCCTTCAAAAACCAAAAAGAAATGGGGCATTAGGGATTCGTGCAGATCTCGGTGCGGGATGAGGGTTGGAGATCAGGTCATTTCTCGAGTTGGTGCCCAAAAGGCCTGGAGCAAAGTTTGTGGCAGCGCCTCTGTGTCTTTCCCATAGGTGCCAGGGCCTCAGTGGCCACCGGTGTCACTGACCTCATTCCCACCCCACCCCCCGCCCCCACCAAGTGTCACCAGCAATTCACCACCCACCTCTCCTCCCACGCTGCCCCTCCTCCTGGCTATGCCTCCTCTGAAGGGGTACAGGATATGGAATGGGGTTCCAAGCAAGCTCCGTGGGCTGAAAGCTATTGTTTAAATTCTCTGGGGGGGGTGGTCAATGATACCTACCTTCTAGAGTCCTTGTAAGGATCGGATATACAGTACTGAGTGCATCTTGAAACCACTAGTGAGAGGCTACTATCAGATAGGAGCTGCTCAATAAAGGGTAATTATTATTATTATTATTATTATTATTATTATTATTATTATTATTAATCCCCATACCCTTGACTTCTCAAGATATTTCTCTTGGTCTCTGACTCCTCTTCCCCCATCCCCACATCCCCTCCTGAGGAAACAAAAGGAAAGAAAAATGAATGTCAGTGACCCAAGTCGTACGGATCATCAGCCATGAGCCTGGCACTGCTCTTGGACGACAAAGTCAACGAAGGATTAGGCGTCTGTTCTTGCCCTTAGGAATCTGCAATCTCTTCAGACAGTTATCAGCACACATGGGCCAATGAAGTCCTAAATGGCTACATTTGGTGTTGAAGCAGCTGATAGTAGTGTAAGCTGGGGGAGTCACGGAGGGGCGCGTGTGAGTGCTGGGGGAAACGATGAGGCATCTGTCATGCTTGATAAACTGTGAGACGCCCCCTCCAGTCTTCTACCACCTTCGACAGCATGTGCCCTGGTGTACGTAGATGGAGAAAGGGCTCACACGGGTAGGTCTACATATCAACACTGTCGCTCCAAAAACGTGGGCCAAGGGGCACCTGGGTGGCTTAGTCGGTTAAGCGTCCGACTTTCGCTTAGGTCATGATCTCGCGGTTCGTGGGTTCGAGCCCCGCGTCGGGCTCTGTGCTGACTGCTAGCTCAGAGCCTGGAGCCTGTTTCAGTCTGTGACTCCCTTTCTCTCTGACCCTCCCCTGCTCACGCTGTCTCTCTCTCTCTCCTAGAAAAAAAAAAATCTTAAAAAAACAAAACAAAACAAAAACGTGGGCCAAGATAAGGCAAGATGAGTGAATGGGAGGGGTACGAGCCAGTGCAGCAAAACAGCGGTGTCTCTGATCCTTACCAGATGCCACTCTAGCCAGCACTGTGACGGCCTTGGATGGATGGATGAGATTTGGACAGAGAGAGAGCAGAACGGATAGGCGAGAGCAGAACAGATAGGCGAACATTGGGAGAAAAGCAAGTGTTAGGGGTCAGCGATGAGACCAGCACTGGGCTGTGTGCATCTGAGATGACCACGGTACCTGCACATGGGGCTGTCCCCCGACTTGGGGAGTTTTACAGATATTCCAACTCATTAGAGAAGATCGTTCCTTGCGTCTGCCGTGGCTCATGAGTTGTTTATTTACTGTGGCCCCTGAGTAGTTCTCTACTTAAAACCAGTAAATAATTTACTAGGTACAAAATCAAGTAGTAAAGGAAAAAGTCTCCCTCCTGCCTCCCTCCGCCCAATACCCTTAATTTCTTGCGTAGCCTCTCGGAGGCATCCTGTTCGGATGCAAACACGCAGAACACACAGTCCTGAGCGATGCTCTTTTCACTTTTAGGTTTGTGTTTTTTAATGTTCATTTATTTATTTACTTATTTTTTGAGAGGGAGAGAGACAGAGACAGAGACAGAGCATGAGTGGGGGCGGGGCAGAGAGAGAGGGAGACACAGAATCCAAAGCAGGCTCCAGGCTCTGAGCCGTCAGCACAGAGCTCGACACAGGGCTCGAACTCACAAACTGCAAGATCATGACCTGAGCTGAAGTCAGGCGCTTAACTGACTGACCCACCTAGGCGTCCCTCACTTTTAGTTTAAAAAAAAAAAAAACAAAAAACCTCCCCGGAGAGTCTGATGATCACTCAGGTTTAGGTGTCACTCTGCTCCAGGTAGCTGGGAATGTGAGGCTGAAACACAGGAGAGAAGCTAGGGTTTGCAACCATCTCATTCATTCCACAAATATTTCCTGAGCACCTGCTCAAGGCCAATGCTGTGCCCATATCGGGGATGTAGCAGAGAGTGGCGAACCCCGTCCCTGCCCTCTGAGGGATCAGAGATTTTGGGGAGAAGCCAGTGATTTTGAGGTGACCAGTGCTGCAGCGGGGAGAAGCCAGTGATTTTGAGGTGACCAGTGCTGCAGCGGGGAGGTACAGGATGCCAGAAACGTGCCCAGAAGGGGCACCTTCACTAGTCTTGGCGTACGGGATGCAGAGAAGTCCTTTCCAGAGTGAGACCGTTCAGGCAGAGAGTAGAAGGAACGTGTGTGCCGCTAGGTGAATGGTGAAGCTGTGGTGTGAGCGGAGATTTGAGGGAAAGGGGGGCTAGCCAAGCAAGGGGCGCCCCAGTGGCTCAGTAGGTTTAACGACTGGCTCTTTATTTCGGCTAAAGTCACGATCTCACGCTTCGTGAGTTTGAGCCCCGCATTAGGCTCTGCACTCAATGCAAAGCCAGCTTGGGATTCTCTCTCCCCCTCTCCCATGCTCTCTCGCTGATTCTCTCTCTCTCTCTCTCAATAAGTAAATAAACTTAAAAAAAGATGAAGAAGGGCTAAGCAAGGTTCATGGCCAGAGGGGAGAGAAGCCCACACTTGGGGCATGGAAGAAGGAACAGAGATAGGACGTGGTGATGCAGGATGTGGGGAGGAGGCTCTGGGCCACATTGGCTCATTAGCAAACACCGATGAAGCACCTCTTATGCACCAGGCCCTGCGCTAGGTGCCAGCCATCAGGGCAGCGTGGAGGCTGGAGAGGCCGGCCTGGCTGTGGTCCTGACAAGGGGGACGTGGCCACATAGTCAAGGCCGGGTGGACATAGGGTGGGGCAAACCGCAGCCAACAGAGGGTGGGCAGGGTAGCCTAGGGATGGGCTCTGGCGGCCGAAGGCAGTCGGCATCTGACATATCTGACCTGCCGCTTGGGCAGAAGATGGGAAGCACAGCAAGGGGGCCCTTCCTCCAGGTCACTGGGGGCCCAGGCTTGCTCCCACCAGCCGCATCCTGGTTCTGACTGGCCATGAAAAGCACCTGGGATGTATGCCAATGCTAGGCAGTCTTTTTCTTTCTTTCTTTCTTTTTTTTTTTTTAATGTTTACTTATTTTGAGACTGAGAGAGTGAGAAAGCGAGAGCGAGAAACAGAGAGAATGAGCGGGAGAAGGGCAGAGAGAGGGGGAGACATAGAATCCCAAGCAGGTTCTGCACTGTGAACACAGAGCCGGACGTGGGCCTTTATGCCACGAATTGTGAGATCATGACCTGAGCCAAAATCAAGACTCAGATGGCGTAACTGACTGAGCTATCAAAGTGCCCCAATGCTGGGCAGTCTTGAAAAGCCTCCAGATCCTGTGTCTGGGAGCAAAACACACTTCCTCTTGGTTTTAAAATTATCATGCAAAAATCACAGAGCTGACATGCAAATACATTCCTTTTGGAAACAACGGTACAGAAGTATATAGAGTGAAAAACATTGACCCACCGTCCGTCCCACCCCCTTTCCAGAAACGACCGCACTGACTGGTGTGTATCCTTCCAGACTTTTTTCCTACATGTTTATACAAATAGAATGTCCTTCCTGGGAGCCAGACACTCTTCTCGGGCCTGATTTAAGGGTCTTCATGAATTTTAACTCCTCTAATTCTTGCAACAACCCTATGAGGTAGCTACATTATTCTTGTTATCGTCTTTTTCCAGAAGACGGAGATTCATAAAGGTTAAATACTTTACCTAATTTCACAATATGAGAAAATGTGGGGCAGGAATTCAAACCCGAACTATCTTATTCCGGGACCTATGTTTCTAGTGCTTTACCTCTCCTGCCTACACAGCCACACACATAGAGACAAGGTTTCGTAACTTACATGGAATCACTCCAAGTTGTGTGTGTGTGTGTGTGTGTATGTGTTGCCTTTATTCACAATTTAATTCTTTTTTTTTTAATGTTTTTTATTTATTTCTAGGAGAGAAAGAGAGAGAGAGAGACAGCATGAGCAGGGGAGGGTCAGAGAGAGAGGGAGATACAGAATCTGAAGCAGGCTCCAGGCCCTGAGCTGTCAGCACAGAGCCCAACGCGGGGCTCGAACCCACGAACTGAGAGATCATGACCTGAGCCGAAGTCGGACGCTTACCCGACTGAGCCACCCAGGCGCATCTCACAATTTAATTCTAAGCCCTACTCAACAGTGGGCTAGGCAGGGGCAATTGAAACTCACGGTCTTGTTGCTGTATGAGTAAAAAATGGCTAAGCCTCTGGGAAAGGCAATTCGACTGTATTTACCAAAATTGGAAATATCACATTTAGGACTCTAGCCTACAGAAATACATGCAAAGGAGCCCCAAGATGCAAAGACAGAAATATTCACATGTTCACTGCCATGAAAACACCACTGAAATATTTGTCGGTAGGGAATAGTTAAATTAATTATGCCACATCCAACATATAGGATATTATGGAGTCATGAAAATACCAGGACAGGTCAACAGTGACTTTGAAGAATCTGCGGGAGTTATTTATGCTAAAAATAAATAAATGTATGAATAAATAAGAAAAAAAAGGAGGTTACAAAAATAATATTTATGGTATGAGCCTACTCACATTAAAAATAGGAAACAATAACTCTAAATATGTGTGTTCTATATTTCTAAATGTATAGAAAAAGTTCTGGGGCACCTGGATGGCTCAGTTGTTGGAGCATGTGACTTTTGATCTCAGGGTTGTGAGTTCAAGCCCCATGTAGAAATTACTTAAAAAATCAAATATTTAAAAAAAAATCTAGGAGGATATAAAACCAACAGTTAGCAATGGTTACTTCTCAGGAGGAAATAAAGGGCGGGAGTGAAACAACTTTCACAGTTTACTTCTATACTTATAGATGGTTTGAATATTTTAGAATAAGGATGCATTGCTTTGGCATTTACGTTTTATTTTATTTTAATGTTTATTTATTTATTTTGGGGGTGGGGAGCAGAGAGATGGAGAGAGAATCCCAAGCAGGTTCTGTATTGTCAGTGCAAAGTCCAATGCAGGGCTCCATCTCACAACTGACTGTGAGATCATAGCCTGAACTGAAATCGGGAGTCAGATGCTTAACCCATTGAGCCACCCTGGCACCCTTACATTTTAAAACATAAATCAAAAAGACTGACTCAAGAGATGAACTGACCCCCAAAGGTCAGTACCAGAAAAGTTGGGGTAAGGGTGAGGCTAAAACCTGCGGACGCAGTCAGCAGGTCAAGGCCCTGGGGACAGAGGAACTTGGTGGAAAGCAAGATGCCTGGCGTGATGGGGTTAAGACATTTAGTTGGAGTGAAGTGGCAGAAAATATTTGCAAAATATACAGCTGGTAAAGGACTATTATCCAAAATACACCAAGAATTCTTAAAACCCAGCAATAAGAGAACAAACAGCTCAATCAAAAAATGGGGTAAAGACTTCAACAGATACCCCACTTAAGGAGAGAAACAGATGGCAAGTAGGCATATGGAAAGATGTTCAATGTCAATAGAGAATCACAACTTCAAACCACAAGGAGATACCGCGATGTCCTGATTAGAAATGGCCCAAACCCGGAACAGAGATACCACCACGTGCTGGTGAGGCTGTGGAGCGCCAGGAGCTCTCATTCGTGGCTGCTGCAAATGCGAAAAGGTGCAGCCACTTTGGGAGACCGTTTGGCAGTTTCTTACAAAATGAAACATACTCTTACCAGATGGTCCAGGAATCACGCTCCTCACTATTTTCCCAAATGAGCTGAAAATACATGTCCACGCAAAACCCTGCACATAGATGGTCACAGCAGCCTTATCTAGAATTGCCAAAACTTGGAAGCCACCGAGGGGTCTTCCCGTAGTTGAACAGATAAATGAACTGTGGCGCATCCAGACAAAGGAATATTATTCAGCCCTGAAAAGAAACGAACTATCGAGCCATGAAAAGACATGGAGGAACCTTAAATGCCTATGACTAAGTGAAAGAAACCAATCTGAAAAGGCTGCATACTGTATGGTTCTAACTCTGCCATTCTGGAAAAGGCAAAATTACAGAGACAGCAGAAAAGTTCAGGGCTTGCCAGGAGACGGGGGGCGCAGAGAGTAGGAACAACACAGAGGATTTTCAGGGCGGTGAGACAATTCTGTAGGATACTACAAAGGTGGACACAGGTCATTACACATTTGTCCAAACTCAAGGAATGTACAGCACAGAGAACGCTGATGTGAACAACGAACTTGGGGTGATAATGATGCGTCAGTGAGGGTTCATCATTTGTAGCAAATGTACCACTATGGTGATGGGCAGCTTGCGCATGCATGGGGACAGGGGAACGGGGGAACTCTGTACTTTCAGCTCGGTTTTGCTGTGAACCTAAAACTGCTCCCCAAAAGAAAGTTTGCTAGGTAATAAAACATATCTCTGAGACCTCTGTTGCGCAAATGTGCTTTCAAATAAAGGGAGGGGCTCCCAGGGCCCCTCCTGCCCCAAAGCCTTAAGTCAGCACCTGTAACTCACCAGGTCGTTGGCCAACGGCTTGGGACTCAGATCTACCTCCCCAATCATTTCGTTCACCTGGTGGATGGAGCCAATAAGACAGGCTGGGAGGGGAGTCTGCTAAGGAAATTTTCTGGGTGCTGATCACGCAGGGAACAGGACGGGGCTAGGCTGGCAAGGACAGCGGCTCACTCCCTTTCAGTCTCTCCACTCAACTACTTTCTTTGCAAACATTCACACTTCTTTTTTATCATTTTAAATGAGTGGCTTTATAAATCCTAAATGAAAACTAACCATATCCTAGACACTTGGGAAAACATAAAAAAGAAGCATCCAATCTGCTAACACCCTAACAACTTCTGTTAGGATTCGGGGAGATAGCCTTCCAGTGTTTTCTACACACATACCTTTTGACATAATTGTAATCTCAGGGAAGGCCTATTTTAGGACTCTGACTTCTCTTCCACTCATTATCATGATCATTTTCTGTACAGCCAAAGAATCTTCATAATATTTTAAATGCCATTGTGCTCGCTTCGGCAGCACATATACTAAATGCCATTATATGCATCCATTTAGAGAATGTACCATAATGCACTCAACTGTTTCGTGGCTGTTGACTACTTAAGTTGCTCACCATTTTTTGCGATTATAAATAATGCTGTGACGCACACAGAGAGCTGTTTCTATATTCTGGATTATTCGTTTAAGAGATTTTCAGGGGAGGCATGGCTGGGGCAGACGGTATCTCAACCATGTTTATCTCTGTTGAAATCTCTGCTCCGTCCAATGGCCTCTCTTGTTGCCCTCTCTAGGTCTGCATTTCTTTCCATCTTAGCGTCAATCAGTCTAGGATATATCCTTTGCAAAAGCCCTGTAATCCTAACACTCCTCCGTGCCTTCACGAAAAGCAGGGTTCGCTCTTACTTCCATTACCCTCAAGGGTTCTTCTAAACTGGAGAATACTTGACCAATGAAGACGCCAAGGAGGGACATGACAAATCATAGGAAGTGAAATGGGTTAGTTAGGTTGAGAGGAGTGTGGGATTAAGGAGGAAGAGGGGACATTAGAAAAAGGGCCAGGAAAGTGAGTCCCTGAAGCAGCCCCTGATGGGATCGCTTGTGCTCAACCCGAGGGTTTCGAGAGGTGTAGAAGGCGAGGGGATGCAGAGGGACATGTGCAGTTTGGCTGGCAGCAGCGGGATTTAAAGATCGACAGCTCCTTATGAGATGTGACGACCTGGTGGTATTTATAACCTGAGAGGGTTATTTGCCAGATGAGCTTTAAGGTCCTCCAGAGATGGGATTGTGCGGGTCCTTGGCATAGAGTTCAGAGTCATAAGTGAGATGAGGATCAACGAAGGAAGGCTAGAGAAGTAAGATACTAGAAGAGTCCGGGTGACGCCAGAGATGGCAAACTCTCAGGTAGGAGGAGCCCTGGTAGAAGGCCTGGCTGGTGAGAAGAAGTGAGGTCAACTGGAGTGAGAACAACAAAGTTGGGTCTTTTTTTCTTTATGTTTCTTTATTTTTGGGAGAGAGGGACAGAATGAGAGCAGGGGAGGGTCAGAGAGGGAGACACAGAATCCAAAGCAGGCTCCAGGCTCTGAGCTGTCAGCACAGAGCCCAACGCGGGGCTCGAACTCATGAACCGTGAGATTGTGACCTGGGCCAAAGTTGGACACTTAACCAAATGAGCCACCCAGGCATCCCAACAAAGTTGGGTCTCAAGCTTGCCTATCCAAGAAGCAGAGGGCTTCACCGTGACTTCTTACTTGCTCCCTATAACTATAATTCTTTGGAAGACAGAGGAGAAATAACAAGACACTGAAAAAAAATGAACTTGTTTTTCTCTTCTTTCCCATTTTTTCAACAAATATTTCCAGTCCTTCTTCCTTTGGGGCTCTTTCCAATAATCCTAGTAAAATAAATTCAAAGTAAACAATCCTTCGCAATCTCAAATTCTTTTAGAGGAGAGGTAGGGCTTAACTCATTGAAAAAAAAATTAATGAGCAAATAAGGAAAGGAGCTAATAACATGGGTCACAGACATAAGCCCTGGTTATAAGTCCACGGCAGGTGTCTTTGGCCTGGACTCTAGAGAGCACCATAAAAGGATACAGGGTGGATTGTCCTTCAGACTCTTCCACACGGTATTTTTCATCGTATTCCGTGCAACGAGGGAGAGAGTCAGGTGCTCATCCACTGGTATCATTGGCAAGGCCGTGACATTGATGATATCCATGTTCCTGAAATCAGCCATGGTCCAGTTTCTTGCAAACAGTACGTTTCCACTTAAGAATCTCTCATTGCCGACTCCAATCTTGTTTTCTGTGCAGCCAGCCTCCTGGAAGTCACAAATAGCATAGAACCGATAAGAAAGCATGACCACGCCCGTCTGTTCCTCAGGGCTGATGGCAAGGTCCATGCTGCGTGCGACATGGGGAATAAAGGCCTTTATCTGACAAGCCCTTCCAGACAGAGGGTGTCAGACACACAAACTTTTTCTCGTCTGCTGATGCTCCCCCTGTCTGCCAGGAAAGCCATTCTAGTTTTTACATTAAGGAGACTGGGGTGCTGGAAAGTCCAGGGCTCCAGACCACCTGGCAAACCAGTTTCCAAATTAGAAAGGAAATCACCTTCCTGGCTCTCTGACACTCATCTGCAAAGTCAGAGATTTGGATTCGATTCCTAAAACCCTTTCTAGCTCTCAGCTGCTGTGACTCTCTGATCCTGGGTCGTCCTCAGCACAGGGCTCCTGATCTACCTGCGGTTTCCCGCTCCCTCCCAATTATACTGGCCCCATCACCACCTCTTCCTCTTGGTTTTGGAATGATCCAGCTGGACTGCTCTCCTCGGTCCTTTCTTATGAACCAGGAGACCCTACCATTTATGGGTCTTCTATGTCCAGAGCCTGGTGGCATAAGCCTGCTTCTAAGGAAGTAAAAGACTCAAATCAGCCCTTAAGAAGCTCATATGTGGGGCGCCTGGGTGGCTTAGTCGGTTAAACGTCCGACTTTCGCTTAGGTCATGATCTCGCGGTTCGTGGGTTCGAGCCCCGCGTCGGGCTCTGTGCTGACTGCCGGCTCAGAGCCTGGAGCCTGTTTCATTCTGTGACTCCCTCTCTCTCTGACCCTCCCCTGCTCACGCTGTCTCTCTCTCTCTCTCTCCTAGAAATGAATAAAAATATTAAAAAAAAAAAAAAAAAGAAGCTCATATGTAATGGAAGGAGACAGAAAACGTAGTTTAGTGTGAAAATTAACCAAGGGCCCTTTCATCACATTCTCTCTTCCTCTCCTTCAGGTCATGCCTTCTGCTCTGCCCTCTGCTCCTCCATTTCCTATATGCCTCCCCCGCTGAACTTGCTCCTGGTCCCTGCTGTGCTGTGCTCCTGGTGCCTCCGTGCCTTTACACATGCAATTCTGTCTAGTCGATGCTCATCCCAGGTGATAGATCTTTTAGAAAACCTTCTTGGGGCACCTGGGTGGCTTAGTCGGTTGAGCATCCGAGTTCGGCTCAGGTCATGATCTTGCACTTCGTGGGTTCGAGCCCCGCGTTGGGCTCTGTGCTGACAGCTAGCTTAGAGCCTGGAGCCCTTCTTCGAATTCTCTATCTCCCTCTCTCTCTGCTCTCACTGTCTCTCTCTCTCTCTCAAAAATAAATTTAAAAATAACACTAAAAAAAAAAAAGAAAGGAAGAAAACCTTCTTGAATTACTTCAGGCTATTAGTGACCGCCCCTCCTCTGGGAAGTTCAGGATTCTGCCTTCGTCTCTCCATTACAGCACTTACAATTCTGAACTGGAATGATTTCCTTCCACACCGATTTCCATTAGGCAAGTTACTCACTCCCTAGGGATTAGGGACACTCACTATTTGATTCCATTTTAGACTCCTTCACCATGCTTCTTTCTAGTCCAGAGAAGCTATCCATTAGGGCTTGGGGCTGTCCCAAACCAGCTGGAATGCAGGCCAGGCTGACCGAGGCCCAGGTCAATACTATTTCCTCCTTCCTGCTCTTAGCCTTTAGTCATATAGGCAAGGGGAAGAGGGTAAGGCGGAGGCAGGCGCACTGCAGTGCCTCTCACTTTCCTCCTACTCACTCCTCAGCATGACTGGGAAACTATGGAATGTTCTCTGAAAAGCAGGCTTTTAGGGCAACCCTGTCAAGAAGCCTCTTGCTTTAGCTTTACATTCTTACTCATGCCTAATGGAAGAATCGACTATTATTAATATGCTCCTTAAAAGAGATGTTTAAGATACACACGCCATTCTCTTCCGAATTTTTCATCATACCCTTTTAGGTATTCTCTGAAATATGACACGTTTTACCTTTACTACTTGTGGAGGAAAAAAGGATGGGGGAGAAAAGGAAGTTCGCTGACTATCTACCCCACATCCCACACTGTGAGGTGTTGGGGGAAGGATGAGCAAGAGAATCGCAAACATTGTGCTCTCATGTGGCGCATATCCTCACAGCCGAAATGTGAATGTCCTCTGTTTAAAGTTAACATGTTAGGGGCGCCTGGATGGCTCAGTCGCTTGAGTGCCCGACTTTGGCTCAGGTCATGATCTCGCAGTTCATAGATTCAGGCTCAGCGTCAGGCTCTGTGCTGACAGCTCAGAGGCTGGAGCCTACTTTGAGTTCTGTCTCCCTCCCTCTCTCTCTCTCTCTCTCTCTGCCCCTCCCCCACTCACCTCTGTTTCTCAAAAATAAATAAACATTAAAAAAAGTTTTTAAAGTTAACATGTTAACAATTTCAAGCATGTTAAATACATTGAAACAATGCTGACTTTGGAATCTGACTTTTGTTCAGTTTTGCCTTCAGTAATGACTACCTACTGACACAAGCCAACAGTACGCTCATGCTGGAGACAGGGTGGTGACGTAACCCGACTCGTTCCCTGCTCTAATGGACTTATGTCTGCTAGGGGAGACATGCAGTGATCAAACAATTATAGAAATAATTGTGATTTATAACTGTGGCACACGCAGCGCTGTGAGGTGAGCTGATATTTCATATGGATTGTAGCCAAGGCTTGAAGGAAGAGCAGGAGTTAACTAGATAAAGGGAGCGGGGACATACCATCCAAGCAGAGGGGAGAAAATGTAGAAAGGTAGGAAAAGGCGAGACCTGGGCATGACAGTAGCCACTAGCCACATGTGACAACTGAGCCCTTGGAATCTGGGTGGTGTGACTGAGGCATTGCAATTTTAATTAATTAAAACTTAAAAGCTGAAGTAGTATAAAAGTAAAAGCATGGATTGTATGTTGAAATGATAATATTTGGGATATATGAGTTAAATAAAATATTCGAATTAATGTAACTCGATTTTTAAAAATCTTTAAAATATGGCTACTAGAAAATTCTAAATTACATATGTGGCCCACGTTATGTTTCGATTGGCTAGTGCTGGATGAGACTGTGCAAGTCTTGGTTCTCTCTCCCCTTTCCAACACCCTGAGGTGTAGTTGGAAGAAAATTGCACTTGGAGCCAGAGACCCATGGGTTCTGTCCCTCATTGGATGGATAAGCTGGTGCACTCACGAGGCACCCAATAAATATCCCCTGAATGGTTCTGAGTTTCTTTATTTTTCAAATGGAACCAATAATGCACACTGCTAGGATTTCAGGAAATCTGGAGTTGATTCTCGAGTAGTTCTCTGCCCTTGCTCACTGTGCCACCTTGAAGTGGTGGTCCCTGGGCCTCAGTTTCCCTTGCTTGCCAAAGCTGATAAGAGTCGGGAGACGGCAGTCTGCAGAAGCGGCCAGGGCGGGTCATCTTCCTTCTGTACGTCTTACCTTAAGACATCGGCGGAATCCGACGAACTGGGGGGCAGTTCCGCCACGGGTCCCTCAGGGGACCCTGCAAAGTTCTGGATGGGACACCCGACATCCACCAGGAAGGGGCGCCCTTTGCTTTGTGGTCCGGGAGGAGGCAGAGGAGGGCGGGCGTCGGGGAGGGGCCCATTTTGCTACTGTGAGTCCTGGCGTTCCCCCGGCAACGCCAGCCGCAGCCACCACCGCCACCCTTCCCACAACAATAGAAAGGTGGTGAGCCGCCTCGGCGTCCGCGAGACGCCGTTACCACAGTGACGGGCACAGGTGGTTGGGGAGACCAGACCAATGGGCTCGTGGGGGGGAGAGTGTAGTCTCTCGTCCCAGCCTACAGCACGGTGAACAGAAACGACTCCAGGAGACATTGCCCCCGCGGAGTGTCCTGACTATATCGAGGGCAGTCTTCAAGTGTTTCTGGTGCTTCGCAGAGGCTCCCTTGGACACCCCGCCGCGCCGGGCACCCCCACTTCCCGCGGTGGTAGAGGCCGGGGCGGGGCTGCGCGTGCGCACGCAGGCGGAGGGGGCGGAGCCTCCCGGGAGCCGCGTCGCGGTGGGTGACAAGGACCTCTGCAGGCCGTTCCCGGCAGGTATCTGGCTGCGGTGGGTCCCTGCGGTGGCTCCTTTCTGAGCCCAGCGTCGCCCCAGGGCCCGAGGAAGGGTGGGACGCCCGGGCGGACCTCAGGGGACGACCCAGGGCTTCCCCGCCGCTGGAGCGGCCGTAGGACGCAGGACAGGGGCCCGAGGCTGGCTGCATCCCAGGCCGGTCACCGCACTTCTCGAAGCGGGTTTCTTCGATTCGGAACCGGGATGGTGGTTTCTCGGCTGTGAAGAGGGTTAGATGAAGGCGTGCGTGTGAACGTTTGTTCTCTACGGGTAGCCGAGTCCAGCAGCCCCGGGTGGCGGAGTATCTGCGCGGCTCTGAAATCTTTGAGGGACGCGTATCTCTTTGAGAATCCAGTGAAAGTCAAAAACTGCTCTCTCGCCTTCTTCTTACGTTAAAATAGGGTAATGTGTGCTGTGGTCCATTGCAAGCTGTAAACATTGGTAAATGCTGTATTTGAAACCGAGATAATTCCACCGCCTTCCCACCGTGTGATTGGGAACCAGTTACTTCTCTAAGCCTCCGTTTCCTGATCTGTAGACTGGGACAGACTTAACTTCATCTATTTCTCGGGGCTGTCGTGAGCATCAAATGCCACAGCTTTTTATAAACACTAGCAGTATAACAACCTGTAATGGGGTACTGTCGTTCTCCCTGGTTACAAATACAGAAGCCGGAGGCCCAGAGAAGATAAGGTCTGGGGTCCCACGGGGCTGAGTGGCAGAGCCATGATTGGAAGCCAGAGGCTCTCCCTTCACTACCTTAGAGCTGGGCTCTCTCTCGCCAGGGAGTTTCACTAGAGAGACAGCTGCCTTGGGCCAAGTGGGGGGTCAGCTGGGACTTCTGGGTCCTGTTCCAGGATCCTAGGGACTCAGCCAAAGTTGTTTGTGGATTATGGTACAGACTTAAAAGGCAGCTCGTCCAGACCCTTCCTTTTCCTCATCTGTAATCTATTGATGATCGTTCTCTGCCTCAGGGTTATGAGAATTGATGAAGTCATGAGGGATGTGCTCTTGTTAAAATTCTGAGAAATAGGGGCCCCTGGGTGGCTCAGTCAGGGAAGCATCTGACTTCCGGCTCAGGTCATGATCTCGCGGTTTGTGAGTTCGAGCCCCGCATCGGGCTCTGTGCTGACAGTTCCGAGCCTGGAGCCTGCTTCTGATTCTGTCTCCCTCTCTCCGCCCCCACCCCTCTCACACTCTGTCTCCCAAAAGTGAAAAAACAGTTTAAAAATTAAAAAAAGGGGCGCCTGGTTGGCTTAGTCGGTTAAGCGTCAGACTTTCGCTTAGGTCATGATCTCGCGGTTCGTGGGTTCGAGCCCGCGTCGGGCTCTGTGCTGACTGCCAGCTCAGAGCCTGAGCCTGTTTCAGAGTCTGTGACTCCCTCTCTCTGACCCTCCCCTGCTCGCTCTCTCTCTCTCTCTCTCCTCCCTAGAAATAAATAAAAAATATTAAAAAGAAAACAAAAACAAACAAACAAAAAAAAAAACCCTGATGAAATAAAGTAACTTGGCTAAGGTTTAGCAGGCAATTGAGGGACAGGGCCAGACCCGGAATTCAGTCTGTTGTGTCCAAGTGATACGCTCCGAGCACATTGGAGGCTTTGCAAGAACAACTTGACTAAGTACTTTTCCTTCTTCAGATGTCTCCAGATGCTTGGAAGGGCAGGTGCTTTTTTTCAGCTGGGTTTTTTTTTTTTTTCATAATTAACACATGAATATATTATCATTGTAACTTATTAAATCCAGAAGTATATTCTTTAATATAGTTTGATATCGTAACATGGAATTGCCACCACTTGACAATTTTTTTACCTATAAAATGACCATGTCACTTAAGCCAGCCATCCCATTCCCCCTCCCACATTAAGCACAGTGAGCAGTTTGCTGTATCCAGATTTTATTTTATTTTTATTTTTTTTACTTAAAAAAAATTTTTTTAACAATTTTTTTTTAAATTTTTATTTATTTCTAGGAGAGAGAGAGAGACAGCGTGAGTAGGGGAGGGTCAGAGAGAGAGGGAGTCACAGACTGAAACAGGCTCCAGGCTCTGAGCTGGCAGTCAGCACAGAGCCCAACGCGGGGCTCGAACCCACGAACCGCGAGATCATGACCTAAGCGAAAGTCGGACGCTTAACCGACTAAGCCACCCAGGCGCCCCTAAAAAAATTTTTTTTAGAGAGAGAGAAAGTGCACAAGCAGGGGGAGAGGGGAGAGACAGAGAGAGAGAATCCTTAAGCAGGCTCCATGCCCAGCGTAGAGGCACACATGGGGCTCAATTTCATGATCCTGACATCATGACCTGAGCAGAAATCAAGGGTTGGGCAATTAACCGAGTGAGCCACCCAGGTGCCCCCAATTTTCTGCTATTTTTTAATGTGCACACCTACACTCTTGCCTTTTTTAAATTTCTATTTTTATTTTTTAATGTTTATTTTTGAGAGAGAGAGAGCATGTGAGCAAGGAAGAGACAGAGAGAGAGGGAGTCACAGAATCCGAAGCAGGCTCCAGGCTCCGAGCTGTCAGCACAGAGCTTGACACAGGACTCGAACTCACAAACTGTGAGTTCATGACCTGAGCTGAAGTCAGACACTCAACCAACTAAGCCACCCAAGTGCCCCGCCTTTTAAAAATTTCTATCTTCTCTTATACCATTATAGTATACACCTTGTTCTGTAGCTTGCTTTTTTTTTTTAAAGTTTATTTTTGAGACAGAGAGTGCAAGCAGGGGAGGGGCAAAGAGAGGGGGATAGAGGATCCAAAGTGGGCTCCCCGCTGACAGCACAGAGCCCAATGTGGGGCTCGAACCCACAAACCATGAGATCATGACCTGAGCCAAAGTCAGATGCTCAACCTACTGAGTCACCCAGGCGCCCCTGCAGCTTGCTTGCTTAATGTTAGAGTGTGTCAGAGTCTTTCCAGATCAGTCTGCATACGGCCACCTCCTTGTTTTTACTTGCCTTATAGAATTCTACAGCTTATAAAGCTGCTCCATAAGCTACATAAGAATGCTACAACGTATTTCACTAAGCCAACCTTTGGTAGACATCTTGGATTGTTTCTTTTTTTTCATGGCTATCAACAGTAGGGATTTTTTTTTTAAAGTTTTTTAACTTATTTTGAGAGAGAGAGAGTGGGAGAGGGGCAGAGAGGGAGAGAGCATTCACAGCAGGCTCCAGGTTGCCAGTGAGCCATGAGACCATGACCTGAGCTGAAATCAAGAGTCAGATGCTTATCCAGCTGAGTTACACGGGGGCCCCAGCATTTATGTGAGAACACTTGTGTGTACATGTCCAATTCTTTCTGGAGGATAAATTTTTAGAAGTAAATTTGGTGGCCAAAAAGTATACACATTTGAAATTTTGCTAGGTTGGAGCACCTGGGTGGCTCAGTGGGTTAAGCATTTGACTCTTGACTTTGCAGGTCATGACCTCAGAGTTGTGAGACTGATCCCCATGTTGGGCTCTGTGCTGAGATGGAGCCTGCTTGGGATTCTCTCTTCCTCTCTCTCTGCCCCTACCTTGCTTGTGCACGCATCCTCTCTCTCTTTTTTCTTTCTCTCTCTCTCTCTCTCTCTCTCTCTCTCTCTCTCTCTCTCTCACACACACACACACACACACACACACACACACACTAAATAAATAAACTCTAAAAAAAAATAAAATTTTCCTAGGTTTTACCTAACTCAGAATATTATAGCATCATCTGTTTCCACCTAGAGAAAATGAGAAGTATGGGTGCCTGTGTGGCTCGAAGTGTTGAGCGTCCGACTCTTGATTTGGGTTCAGGTCATGATCCCAGAGTCGTGGGATAGAGCCCCGCGTTGGGCTCCACAGTGGCATAAGGTCATTGACTCACCTGTTTGTACCCGTGACTTTTCTGACCCTAGGAGAGGGGAGCGGTGACCTTCCCTTCATCATACCAAAGATGCCTCTCTTTGGAAATACGTTCAGTCCCAAGAAGACGCCCCCTCGGAAATCTGCTTCTCTCTCCAATCTGCATAACGTGAGTATCACTACCGGGCCCATCCTGGCGTGCAGTGTGGCTGAAACGTCAGGCCTGGTCTCTGATGGAAAGTGGCATTCCCCAGAGGCATCCTTGTAAGGAGGACATCCTTCTAATTCATGTTATAAAATAATTCATGCTATAAAAAATTCATGTTATTGCTAAAAACATTGTTAACTCTTGGGGCTCCTGGCTGGCTCAGTGAGAAGAGCATGCAACTCTTGATCTCGAGGCCTTGAGTTTGAGCCCCATGTTGGATGTAGGGATTACTTAAAGAAATAAACTTTTGTTCTTGTTGTTTTAATTTTATTTTTTTAATTTTTTTAATATATATTTTTATTTATTTCTAGGAGAGAAAGAGAGACAGCGTGAGCAGGGGAGGGTCAGAGAGAGAGGGAGTCACAGACTCTGAAACAGGCTCCAGGCTCTGAGCTGGCAGTCAGCACAGAGCCCGACACGGGGCTAGAACCCATGAACTGCTAGATCATGACCCAAGCGAAAGTCGGACACTTAACAAACTAAGCCATCCAGGTGCCCCATTGTTGTTTTAATTTTAGAAAGAGAGAGTGCAAGCAAGGGAGAGGGACATAGGGAGAGAGGAGAGAGAATCCCAATCAGACTCCATGCTCAGTGTAGAGCCCAAGAGGGGACTCGATGCCACAACCCTAGGATCATGACCCCAGCCGAAATCAAGAGTCAGATGCTCAACCAACCGAGCCACCCAGGCTTCCCAAATAAATAAACTTTTTTTCTTTTTTTTTACATTTATTTATATTTGAAAGACAGAGTGAGACAGTGCATGAGTGGAGAGGAGCAGAGAGAGAAGGAGACACAGAATCCGAAGCAGGCTCCAGGCTTTGAGCTGTCAGCACAGAGCATGACGCAGGGCTTGAACCCACGAACTGTGAGATCATGACCTGAGCTGAAGTTGGATGCTCAACTGACTGAGCCACCCAGGCGCCCCCAAATAAATAAAAACAAAAACAAAACCGGGGCACCTGGGTGGCTGTGTCTTAGGTTAAGCATCCAACTTTGGCTCAGATCATGATCTCAAGGTTTATGAGTTCGAGCCCTCCGTCACGCTCTGTGCTGACAGCTCAGAGCCTGGAACTTGCTTCGGATTCCGTGTCTCCCTCTCTCTCTGCCCCTCCTCCACTTGTGCTCTCTTTCTCTCAAAAATAAATAAACATTTTAAAAAAATTTTAAAAACAAAACCAAGAACAAAAGCATTTTTAACTCCTGCTTGGAAGTCATTGTCAAAGCACGTTCAAGAACCTGGTAAGACAGTCGGTCTCGTCATGAGTTTTGGCTCCAGTGACCCTACCCAGCTTGCCTTCCGTTTACTCCCCAGACTTAGCCAAGAATCAGTTTTAATTGTGTCTGGGAATCAAACCCATTCCCCAAGGATTTTGTTTTGCTCCTGGTCGTGGCATTCAAGGCTGGGTTGAAGCTCGAGACACAGCTCAAGGGCGGGGCTGGTCCCATTCATCGTGGAGTCCCTCGGCCAAGTCCTGGTGCGAATGGCTGCTGAGGGGGTTGTGGGGACTTTACATTCCAGACCAGCTACGACCGCTGATCGGGTGTTAGCGTTTCATGTCTTTTCTGTGACCTGAAGAGCTTCGTGGTAAGTAGGTGATCACCGCGGGGCTTATTGCCTTTAAAAAGGATTCTCTGAGGCACCTGGGTGACTCAGTCGGTTGACTACCTGACTTTGGCTTGGGTCACGATCTCACAGTTCATGAGTTTGAGCCCCACAACAGGCTCTGCACTGACACCTCAGAGCCTGGAGTCCGTTTTAGATTCTGTGTCTCCCTTGTCTCTCTGCTCTCCCTCCCTTGCTGGTGCTCCCTCTCTCTCTCTCTCTCAAATAAATAACATAAAAAAATTTTTTTAAAAAAAGGATTTTCTACTTTATTAAACATTTATAATAGGATTTCTTAAACTGATAAGTGACGAGGAGATGTCAAATAATTCAAATTTTGGTGTATGTAGTTTTTCTGGAAGACATGTATTTCATAGTAAAGTGGGACATTTCCCCCCTCTTAGAGTTTAAAAAGTTTTTGTTGCGGGGTACCTTGATGGCTCGGTCGGTTAAGCGTCCAACTTCGGCTCAGGTCATGATCTCATGGGTTCGTGAGTTCGAGTCCCACGTAGGGCTCTGTGCTGCCAGTGAGGAGCCTGCTTCGGATCTTAAGTCTCCCTGTCTCTCTCTGTCCCTCCCCCGCACACGCAACTTGCTGTCTCTCTCTCAAAAATAATTAAAAAAATAATTAAAAAAAAAAGATAGGAGCTCCTAGGTGGCTCAGTCAGTTGAGTGTCCAACTTTAGTTCAGGTCATGATCTTGTGGTTCATGAGTTCAAGCCCCGCATCAGACTTGCTGCTGTCAGCCTGTCAGTGCAGAGCCCTCTTTGGATCCTCTGTCCCCCTCTCTCTATCTGCCCCCCTACCCCCACTTACATTCTTTTTTCTCAAAAAAAAAAATTTAAAAATTTATTAAAAAGATAAATACAAGTTTTCGTTGTGCCTCATCTGATTTTCTGACTTGTAACAAAAAGTTACAAAGTGTGCCAGGTAAGGGTTAGAAAAAAGAAATGAGTTGCTGGGGCCGTACAGTTAGCAAGGGAGGCCCTGGGCCTGGGGTCCCTCTGCCTCCCGAGGCCTCCATGCACTGTCTCGTCCACAGCTGGATCGGTCAACCCGGGAGGTGGAGCTGGGCCTTGACTACGGAACCCCCACCATGAACCTGGCCGGGCAAAGCCTGAAGTTTGAAAACGGCCAGTGGATAGCAGGTGGGCCGATTTCCTGCGGTCCGTCCAACGGGGCCTGCAGGAGGGAAGCTCCCGCGTAACTGCTGGTTCTGCCCTCCCGCCAGACACGGGGATTAGTGGAGGTGTGGACAGGCGGGAGGCTCAGCGCCTGCGCAGGCGGAACCAGCAGTTGGAGGAAGAGAACAATCTCTTGCGGCTGAAGGTGGACATCCTGCTGGACATGGTGAGGAGCATGATGGGGAAGAGGCGCTGGGGCTTTCCTGTTGGGGGGGACACCCCCGGGAGTCGTTCCATCCGGCTGGTACCTCAGAGTGCCAGTTTGCCCAGCTGAGTTGCTTTGGATCCAAAGATACAGATGAGACAGAGTCCCCACTCTCAGGGGCTAGTCTAGCAGAGAGAAGGACAAGATACAAAGTGACACAAAATGACAGTGCCTTGTGGCAAGGGTAACAGAGTCTACCTAGGGCCTGGCGGCAGCACGTGACACAGAAAGGAATTCTGTCCAGTCAGGAGGGTGTCACAGAGAGGAACGGAGGGTGGGCTGTCTGCTCGTGGCCTGGAGGTGTCCCGTATCAAGCTGGCATTAGTCAGCACCGGGCACAGACCTGCCGAGGGGCCCGCTCTGTGCCGGTGTCGGTTTCCTGTGGCTGCTAAAAGCCCCGCAGGCCGTCGGGACTCGGGGTGCAGGTGAAAGTTGGCCAGGAGCCTCTGCTGTGGTGGTTAAGAGCGTGTATTCTGGAGCTAACCTGCCTGGTCCCCTGTTCAGCTCCACCCCTGGCCTGGGGACCTTAGACCTTAACAAGTTATTTAACTGCCCTGCGTGAAGAGACGTAGTTTCTTCGTCAGTCAGATGGGCACGGGGGTCGCATCTGCCTCATGCCGAGTGCCCGGTACCAGTGCAGCTCCTGAAGCAATGTCTTGCTCAGAAGGGAGCTCTTCTTTCACAGTGAGCTGCCCTCTACCTCGGGGAGTAAAGCTTCTGTCCCCGTCTTGAATATCTTCCACCTTCTACTCTAATGTCCCCTGAAGGACCCTAATAAGAAAAGTGGCATTCTTTTTCCCCTGATCACCATTATGGGAGCCACAGCTCAGAAGTGACTCAGACTTCATTTCTTTAGCCTTAGAATGCCTGTTTTGTGCCTTTTTCATCCCCTGAGGCCTCCTGTCTTCAAGGCACTGAACTCGGTGCAATCCTAGGTGACCAAAATGTTGAAAGGGTAGATCGCGATTATTCTTTAAGTACCGGAAGCCCTGGGTTGTCAGGGGGTTGCATTCTGCCCGGGTACAGAGGGGTTCCCCTCCTGGGGGCCATCGGTGGTGTGTGAGAGAGGCCAGGGTGGGGGGGCCACTCCCCAGTGCACAGAGCTGCCCTCGGGAACCTGAAACAGCCCAGAAAGGTCCTTCTTTTAACGGTCTGCTGCCTCACTTCTAGCTCTCTGAGACCACCGCTGAGTCCCACTTAATGGAGAAGGAATTGGAGGAACTGAAGAGCGTCAGCCGCAGGAGGAAATGAGGACCCTGATGACGCTGGCTGGGAGGAAAGGGAGAAACTCACCCATCAGAGGAGGTGGCTGCGGCTGAGGGGTTTTTCTGGCCCAACTAGTGGACTAGGTCCTGGGAGAGAGTGTCATATAAAGGGGCCAAAAGGCACTGGCCCCCTGGGTTTGGCAGCCGGCACATACTGCTGGCAGCCAGGACTCCAGGCCAGGGCGGTCAGTAGGAATGAGCCCTGGGGTGCTGTCCGGTCACCCCACGTACGAACGCGCCTTCCCAGGTTCACCTTTACCGGACTGATGCTGTGGCCAAAGCAGCCGGAGTTCATTGTTTCCCCCCTCAGGCCGGTGGCCCCAGTTCTAAAGAGCCCTGCCTCAGGGGCCCCGGATGAGGGGCTCTCCTGGTCCTCCGCCCACTCCCGGGGCTACTCTCTCTGTCCTTTAAAGAATATTCGGTCCCCAGATCCACAGCCTCTTCTGGCTTCAGCTTCTCAGTGGCAAGCGCCAGCCTTCCACAGCAACACTCTTATTTTTGTGCTACTTTCCTGTTTACACTTTTTTTTGAAAATTAAATGCTGGTGTGTAATCTGTGTGTGGCCAAGTGACTGAAAAATGAAAGCAGCAGTTCCTGCAGAAGTACGCAGAGCCTGGAGTGGAGGCTTCCGTTTCGCCATCCAGAGACCAGAGTTGTGGATCGTGGGCGCACACCACCGCGACAGGAGGAGCGCTCCGGCTTCCCTGGTGTCGGCAGAGGCCGACCTGGAACAGAAAGTGTCCCTGCCCAAATTCTGCCGCAGCCCTTCAGAGATTTGGGAGCAGCCCGGACCCGGCAGGGACCGCACGGTCAGGGTGGGAGGCCGCATTCCTAGAGTGGGAGTTTGCGCTGAGTCGGTGTGAGCAGGTGTGAGCCGAGCAGGTGTGAGCCAAGCTGCTGTGGCTGGAGGAGGGTGCCGGTGAGAGGGAACCCAGCCCCGCAGTTAAGGGGGAGGGCGCTGAGACAGGGACAGAGAGCCCAGGGCTTTTGACTGGGGACGGCCATGTGGTCAGTAGCTTCTGAAAGCCTGGGACTTGCCGGGGACAGGCCTCGGCACCTTGTCCCCATTCATTTCCCCCTTGGCTCAGCGCTGCGGAGTGGGGACCGGCAGCATGTGTCCTTGCGGGTAAGGAGCCAGACTCCGGGAGGGTCAGAAGCCGGTCCAGGATCGCACAGCAGATGTTTGGGAGCCTGTGGACTCCTAGCTTCTGGGTGGGGGACAGCATCTGTTGGGGGCTGCTGTCCACAGCCCACCTGTAGGGGCAGCTTTAGGGGAGATGGATAGAAGCTCCAGCCCATAACCCTCACTTTCCGAACCAGGAGAGAATAACTCCGAAAAAAATTAGAGGAGGTCACAAATAATGGGCAGGATGTGAATCTCCAGGTGCAGAAAACTGAAGCAGTTGAGCGCTGGCTATTCCTAGACTGGCATCGTAAGCAACCATTTATTGGGTGCCCTTGACACCAGACACCTATTGCTAATCCTCAGAATTCAGGTGTGTTATTGATTGCCCCCTGCTCTTAGATGAAGAAACGAGCCCGGCAAGGTGACAACAGAAGGGACAGAGCCCAGACTGAAACCTTAGGAATCATGAGGGGCAGGTTTGGATCTCACACTGATGTGGGGCCCCCTCTGAACCGCCACTGGCACCGGAAGGGGCTGGAGCCACTACGCGGGACAGTTCTGCAGTGAAGAAGGGCTTCTATTTTAATTTTTTTAATGTTTATTTTTGAGAAAAAGAGAGCGCAAGTGGGTGAAGGGCAGAGAGAGGGAGACAGAATCCAAAGCAGGCTCCAGGCTCTGAGCTGTCAGTCCAGAGCCCGACGCGGGGCTCGAACCCACAAACCGGGAGATCATGACCTGAGTCGAAGTCGGACACTTAACCAACTGAGCCGCCCAGGCGCCCCAAGAAGGACTTTTATTTTCAGTGATAAGGCAAATAGGTCACTGGTGGGTTTGAGCAGAGGAGTGTTATGATCAATTCTTTTTTTTAATCCTCTGGCCAGATCCTTGGCCTTCTGTGTGGAGAGAACAGACTGAAGGGGGCCAGGCTGAGGGGCAAGGCAGGTGGCGGGAGAGAAGGTGAAGTGGTCAGATTCTGGCCCGAATCGAAGGAGGCGCCACCCAGTGTTTGGTGTTTTTCCTCGTCGAGATGCTACCTATCTCATTTTTTGAAGATTTTATTTTGAAATAATCTATACCCAACGTGGAGCTTGAACTCCCAGCCCCGAGCTCAAGAGTTGGCACGCTGCACCGACTGAGCGAGTCAGGCACCCCCTCAAGTTCTTCCCTTTCTAGCCAGTTACATCCTTCAGGTTCTGTTTAAAACTCTTCCTCCTCCAAAGCCTATATTAACCAACCCTGCCACTCGGGGGACATGCAGGGAAATAGTGCTATCTACTTGACCGTGTCCCTTGTGATACTAGAATAACTTGGTGACTTTCTGTGCTGCATGTGCAGTTAGCGGGAGCTGTTACCGAGGAGCTTCGGGAAAGCTCTGGGGCCGTGAGGAAGCAGGTACAGGACGAGGGGCAATCAGAGGAAGTTGTGCAGTTCGAGGCCTCGCAAGGGGACCCAGCTGCACTATTGCACAGATAGGCGCTAATGTGTGTTTTTTTATGGGCGGGGCTTATAGCTTGTCTAAGATTCTCAAAGGGATCTGTGCCCACCCATTGGCCCACATCAAAAACTCTTACCGGTTTCAAATTATTTTCTCTTTAATGTTTTATTTATTTCTGAGAGACAGAGAGAGAGACAGAGAGAGAGAGAGACAGTGAGAGAGAGCAGGAGGGTCAGACAGAGAAGGAGACACAGAATCTGAAGCAGGCTCCAGGCTCTGAGCTGTCAGCACAGAGCCCAACGCAGGGCTCGAACCCACCAACTGAGAGATCATGACCTGAGCCGGAGTCCGACCGACTGAGCCACCCAGGTGCCCCTACCGGTTTCAAATTCTGATGGGACGGACACAGGAAAGGTGGAAATCATGGACTTGAGGGATGGGGTAGGAGAGGACCCAGAGGCCGGGGTTCTAGAACACCCCGTCTCCATCTCCATCCGAGCGGCAGAGTCCCCTTGTGCCTGCATGGGGCATCCACACTCACTGGTTACACCTTTCCTTGTCCCTTATTCTTCGACGGTGACCCCTGGCCTGGCATCATCCTCACCTTAGGTCTTCTTCGCTGCCTCGGGGCATTCCTCCTCGAACCCTCCAGGGAAGCCACCCTTCTCCGACCTTCCTTCTCCTTCCTCTCCAGCAGCACCTCCTTCAACCTCACCTCAAGGTGGAGGAAGAAGGTTCCCTTCGCCGCCCCTACCTTTTTTTTCCCCTGATAGTTCTGATTTTCTCTTTCTTTTTAATTGACCTTTTTCCCTATCGTAGCAAAATACACATCCCATAAAAGTCACCATCTGAACCATGTCTAAGCCTACACTTCAGCGGTGCTGAATGCATCCGTAACGTGCAACCTCGCCACTGTCCGTCTCGATGCTTCATCCTGTAAAGCTGAAACTCTGTTCCCATCAGACAGTAACTCCGTCTTGTAACTGAACCCAAATCCGTGTCCCCATGTGCAGCAAAGCTGATCACCGAGCAAGAGCCCTATTGAGTAGCAAGGCCAGAGCTTATTCCCGAGGCAGCCAGATGAGGAGGGGAGAGATCGAGCCTTAGGTCCACCTCCCTGAAGCAGGAGGGCCCGGGGTTTTTAAAGGCAAGTGGAAAAGGGTCTGGGTAAGGGGAGAGGTGCTTCGTGACTCAAAGTCACATAAAGGCAGTCAGGAAGTGGTGGTGGGGGGGGTTAATTTCATTTTGTCGGGCTCGAAGGGGAGGTCAGTGTCCTGGCGGGTTCCAGCTGGCTTCTTGATAACCCTAAGTCCCTGCCAAACAACAAAATGAATACTCGGTTAACCGTGGCAGGAATATTATGTGGCATGAATATTATCAGACCGACACACGGGGGCAGCCAGCATTCTGAGCATCCCCAAGCAGGTCTGGGGAGAAGTTGCAGTCGCCTTCGCTCCTCCCTGCCCACCCCCCACCCCTGTCTACTGTCTGTGATTTCGCTGTACCTTTAAATGTCTGATTCCACGGGATCCTGGCCTTTTTTTCCCTTCCCACTCTGCCTCTCCTAGACCATCTCATCTACTCCCAGGGCTTTGACTACTCTGCATGCATGCTTCCTTTTTTTCTTATCCCTTTGCAGAGATAAAATTACTCCAAGTTTTTTTAGTCTTAAACTAGGTGTTTTTAAAAAAAAATTTTTAAGTTTATTTATTGTGTGAGAGAGAGAGTGAGCGAGTAAGTGGGCAGAGAGAGAGAGATCAGGCAGGCTCCACACTGTCAGCACAGAGCACGTGGGGCTCGAACTCAAGAACCGTGAGATCACGACCTGAGTGAAATCAAGAGTCAGAAGGTTAACTGACTGAGCCAACCAGGCACCCCACGTAGGTGGTTGTTTTTTTTTTTTTTAAATCATGTATTGCTCTTGTGAATATAAACAAAATTAGTTGATTAAAGTTTTCCTAAAACTTCTCCACATTGGCATTGTGACTTTCCACTTGGAGGCATTGATGCCTGTACCTTCCACACAAGATTGCCTTCTCAAGGGGTGCCTGGTGAGCTCAGTTGGTAGAGCATGCAACTCTTGATTGCAGGGTGATGAGTTCAAGCCCCAAGTCGGGTGTTGAGCCTACTTAAAAAAAAAAAAAAAAAAAAAGCCTTCTCTGCCTTCAAGAGCATTGGGTCTACCAGCATTTCCTAAAGAGCCCACAAGAGAATCATAAGCCATTGGTGCTGAGCTCTTAAGCTGCCCTGGCATTTATATAGTGCCAGCCAACTTAAAATAATTTTAACAAATGCAAAAGAGCATACTTCCTAAGTGTAGACTATACAAAATAAAAATACTCATGTAAACACCACCCTGGCCAAGAAATGGAATTTCACCAGCACCCCAGAAGCCACACTCCTGCCCCTTACCAAATATCCCCCCACTCTGAGCTAATCAAAGAGAATCACTAATCCTCACCATAGATTGGTTCTGCCTGCTTTTGAACTTTATGTAATGGAGTAATCGAGTAAGCACCCTTTTGAGACATGAAAAATTTTGTAGTCAGTGCTGCTCTTGTTCAAAGATGAAAAGGATCGACTCCTGTTACAGGAGGAGGTGGCAACCTACCTGCCCCTCATGTAAGCACAGGACAAAGGACAATGTCATGCATCAGACAGAGATTTGGACTGTCGAGTCCTGAGATTCTCTGCTTCCATGGTCAGCTGGTTAAAGTGTGTATCAAATTACTACCCTTGTATTTAAGGCGCAGCACATTATAAAAAGAAGCATTTACTCCATTATAAAAACAAAAAAAAATTAAAATATGGATAATACCTAATGCTGGGGACATTGTGGGGAAAAGGACACTTCCATTTACAATAATGTGAGTATATATGATCTAATTTTGAGGCCAGTTATCTAATACCTAGCAAAATGCTACATGTTCATACTTTTTGGTGGGCAAACTTCCTCCTAGAAATCTATCCTCAAGAAAGACTTGGAGCAATTCTGTACTGTGCCCCAACTTTCTCATTTCTAAAACAGGGATGACAATACATAGCTCAGTGGGTGGTTGTGTCCAGTAAATGAACTCGCGCGCACACACACACACACACACTGCATGATACTCAAGTATTTAAGTGGTAACTCTTGCCTTTGTCTTAGTACATTGATTGGTACCATTCACTTGGACGTTTTCACCAAAGACCAATGAACCTTCAAATATGTAACTCCTACCAAACAAATAACACACCCCTTAGGGAAACGAAACGACTTTTTGTCTTAGTGTGAGAGCTGGGAGCTTATTGAAGTGCAGGTTTCTGGGCCCACCCGAAACTGAAGAGAATTACCGCGGAAGCACCATCACTCTGTCCTTGAACGAGTCTCCCGGGTATTTCTTAGGAAGCCGCAGCCGCCTCACCACCTGGCTGAAAGCCGGTAGAGTCCGCCGGCCACATGGTGTCGCTCTTTTCCAGCACTTCAGCCTCCGGCTCCCGGAAGAGCAGCTCTGTCCGCCAGGGGGTGCTGCACTCGCCTCCTCTCTTCCGCTTCCGGTGTCCCCCTGCAGCCATGGCCGCCGCCGTTGCCGCTGGCGGCCCTGGGGCGCCCCTGTCCCCGGACGAATTGCTTCCGAAAGGCGATGCCGAGAAGACTGAGGAGGAACTGGAGGAGGAAGACGACGAGGAGGTACTGGGACCCTGCGACGCGAGGCGGAGCGCAAGGTTGTGGGCCGGGAGCGGCCCGCACGGGGGTGTGAGCTCCGCGTGCTGCGGGATCCGGGCGAAGGCGCGTCGCGGAGCCCGGGGAGGTCGGAGGGGAGGTGTCTTCTCCGGGAGGCGGGGTTAGGGCCCCCACTGGGCCAGAGAGGGATGCCCCAGCCCCGGGGGTGGTTGCAGTTGCTTCGATCAATATCCGCGCCGCCTCCACCACAGCTGGATGAGACCCTGTCGGAGAGACTGTGGGGCCTGACGGAGATGTTCCCAGAGAGGGTCCGGTCCGCGGCTGGAGCCACTTTTGATCTCTCCGTCTTTGTGGCACAGAAAATGTACAGGTAAGGCCCGAGGGCAAAGACGTTGCGGTGTTCCTGGGACGACTGAAGTGCTGTGCATGAACATGGGCTTTGGAAGTAGCCGGGCGGGGGTGGGGGCCAGCCTGCCACCTAGATCACCGAGTGACCTTGGACTGGTCTCTTAAGCTTTCTTGATCTCAATCAACTTTTCCGTAAAGTGGCGATGCCTATGGGGCAGGGTCGTTGTGAGGATCGTTTTTACATTATATGAGGCAATTAATGTGTTGTATAAGTAGCTTTGTAAGAACTCAGGAGAATGTAAGAACTGCTGGCGCTAGACCAACAGCCAGCAGAACTGCTCCTTCTGTTCCTGGTAGGAGAATGGCCCAAGGGTTGGGTAGAACGTGCCTTTCAAAAACATTGGATCAGGAGAGTTTCGGTTACTGGGCCGTTCTGGGTGAAGAAGGACACATCTGTTTGTGTGTCCCGCTGTCGTGCTCACACCCCCTCTGCAGGTTTTCCAGGGCAGCCTTGTGGATCGGGACCACTTCCTTCATGATCCTAGTCCTTCCCGTTGTCTTTGAAACCGAGAAGTTGCAAATGGAGCAGCAGCAACAGCTGCAGCAACGGCAGGTGAGCCCGGCCTCTGGGCCTTTTGCCTGCGGTGCAGATGCAAGTTGGTGGTTTTCCCCACCCCTGGGTAGGCCAGCAGTTAACGTGTGGGTAGAGATTGGGATCCGACCCACGCTTTTAGGTACCCATATGCTCAGCAGTTTTTATAGACCTCGTCTGCCCCATCAGGTACAGGGAAAATGCGATCCGTGGGCTCGTACGATGCCTTACACCTCTCCCTTTCTTTTCCAGATACTTCTAGGGCCTAACACAGGGCTCTCAGGAGGAATGCCAGGGGCTCTACCTTCACTTCCTGGAAAGATCTAGAATGTTACTGCTATCTGACTTGTCTTGGTGGGACGAGTTTGAAAATCCAATAGTGTTTGAACTGCTGATTATTTGGATTCTTCTTTCTTTTCTTTTCCTTTTCTGTTTTTAACTTTGGCACATTGGTTTATCTAAACCTGGCGGAGAGAATTCTCCCCAGTGTGTCACGGAGACTCCCAACTTGCAGCTGTGCCCTCCACGCTGTCCCATTTTTTCTGTCCTCACTCTGATAGCAGAGTGCGGCAGTGCAGACAGTTACTCCAGCTCTGGCCATCGCACCCCTTTCACTAAATAACTCATGACCGGAAGATCTCCGCAACTACCTGATCGTGGCCTAGGAACTGATGCCACTGGGAACGATATACCCCTGGCCATTTTTGTTTGTAATCATGGAGATGTTGGGAAGGGACATGCACCCAGTACGAAATCCATAACGCGTTGCAGCTGCAGCGTTAAGGCAGCCACTGTGAATTTCTGTGTTGGAAAGGAGGGAGGGCTGGGCAGCAGCTTCGACCCCAGGATGCGGGCTGTGGAGGACAGAGCGGGAGCTCCGTTCTCTGCCCATTTTGGCTATTAGAGACCTGAGTGTGTGTGTGTCCAAAACAGGAAAAAGTGCTCACTTTTTGTATTTAAATATTAAAAATGATCCCAACGGAAGGTGTCATCCATGTGCTTGTGATACACACCTCGAAACCACTTACTTAGACCGGCCCTCTCATTTCCTCTGTCCTAGGCTGGCGCCACTGTTTAACACTGTTTGACACCTTAGGCCCTACAGGACTCCGTTTCGGCTAGGAACCTCTTTTTTTTTTTTAAAGGAATCTATACCCAAAGGGGGGGCTTGAACTTAACCCCAAGATTAAGAGTCACTTGCTCTTCTGACTGAGCCAGCCAGGTACCCCAGAAACCTCTTAATAGTAATCTTTGCCCCTGAATTCAGGCAGTCCTGTTCGGATCCACCAACAAAGGATTGGAGCTACATACTTGTACAGTCTGCAGTAAGCAAGGATTTGTAGAGAATAGCCTAGTAGTAAGTTCTGGTCTGGGGGGGAATGGTGGCAAACAGAACCTTTTTGGTTCTTTTAAAAATAATTGCCGAGATGAGCTGGTTATGAATTTCAGCTGTGGCCCTGCCTTTGAACTTGGCAGTTTTTCCGTTCAACATACATTCTTGTTAGCAGTGTCTTATTAACAATACTGAGCCTTTTAAGTGTGTTATATTAATCAGAATGATCCTATACAATTGAGGGTGTAGTAGTGTTTCTGTTTTATAGAGGAGGAAACTCAGGTTAAATCTGTACCAGACCACATGGGAAACGCTGGATCCGAATTCAGATCTAGCCGGGCCCTTTGCTATGTGATCTTGACCTTGTTAACCAGAGAAAAACAAGTCACTTGTCAGGGCTGGTAAAGAAAACTTGTTCTTGTATTCAGATTCCTCAGATTGTTGAGCCTCGTTTCTGTCAAGTGAAAAGTGCCTCAGGCTCTTGAACCAGATCCTGCTCAGTATTTTGTCTGGATTTTTGAGGCAAAAGGTTGGACCAAAGCACAACACAGCTCTAAAAGGTGGCTTAGGGTGGTAGGGAGTTTTCTTCTGAAGCATCATCACACTAATGTTTACTCTTTATGTACGTAATTTCAGAATTCAGGCAGACACAGATGTACGGAGTTTTCCATTTTTAATATTTGGTTAAACAAAATACATCTTTTGTAAACAAACCCAGCACAAGGCCAACAAAAAAAAGGAATAAAAGCAAGAAAAACAAAAAGCGTAGGGTTGCCCCTTACTGGGCGTCAGGGTCAGGCCTGCCCCTTTCCATCAAGGACACGGGGCTTTGTGCCCTTGGGCGTCAGCATGGGTCCCTGTTCCTAAGCACCAGAATCGGATATGAACAGAGAAACCAGCCCTGAAATGTGGAAGCGTCTTTGCATATCCCATTGGCTCATGGACTCCAGGTGCCCCGGGGACTCCTCTGAAGTGCCATGTGCACAGGCCCAAGCAGACTGGCGGAGAGGAGTCGCCGTGCCCCCCCCTCCTCCCAGGAAATGGCTTACTATCACGGACAGTGCCCATGGACCCAAGGTCCTGCTTGTGACAATCATGTTGGCTGTAACTTCAGGCTGGTGGTGGTTGGAATGTCATTGTGCAGTGGGGTCAGGAGCTCCCTGTGGTGCCAAGCAGGTCTGGTATGGAACCCGGTGCAGAAGAGACTGCAGCCAGTTGCCGAGAGGGTATGACGCAGTAGCCGCTTGGTGGCCTCTGTTACTCAGCATTAAAAACGGCCTTGTTGGGTTGAAGATACGTGTGCAGAAAAAGTGCTGGTGTAAACATGCACTCCAGTCACAGTGGGGAGAAAGCCTCCGCTTCATCCTGTCAAGCGTGCTCAGGCTTGACACGTGGCCCCCAGGGCTGGCCAGTGGGCGGCTCTCAGACCTGCCGAGACCGGTGGCACACAGGCTGTCCCTACCCCGAGGCAACTATGACCACTTCGGTGACACCCTGTGTGGTATGCTTCCCCTCCTCTTCTGTTTTCCAAAGTTACGGGAGAAAAGTGGCCTCCAACTAGTTCAAGAGGTAGGGGGTATAGATCGATATTCAGCTGATTTGTAAAGGAAACTAAAGATGTGACAGATCAGGGCCTATAACATGATGCGCATGGACACCCAACTTGAGGGCTCGGATTCCTGTCACTACGGGCGACTCCGAGCCTAGGACTTCTACCGACTCCAGCTGCTCTCAATCTTTGAGAAGCCTGGTCTTCACAATACTTTCCTCCCCCAACGGTGTCTCAAACTAGTGGAATGTGCTATCAAAAGCCGACTCGGTTTCCGGACTTTGCCAGAGTGTGTCAACCGGGAAAACTGCCCCTCTGCCCGCCTTGTGCCCAGAGCCCCCTCAATCAATGTAGTGAGGTGGCAGGGACGACGCTGGAGCGAGGCGGACAGGCCACCCCGGCCTGGCTCCCACCACGTCCCCTTAGGTATCTAGCTCACCCTGTCACACGAGAATATTGCAGGATTCAACCACCCGGCGGGGGCACTACAGAGCTTTTCAGTATACAACATCAAGGATGGCCATAAACCGCCCTTAACGATGGGGGTGACGGGGTAGGAGATGGCCAAGCTGTACCACTGCTGGCGTTTCCTGAAAGGCCCTTCTGCGCTGGGTCTGTGAAGCCTGTCACCTGGGCTTTGCAGGTACTGTGTCTTCAGACCCACCGGCCGCCAGGGAAGGGGAAGGGGGGCGGGGGCACATCTCTGGGTGAGTCAGAGCAGCAGTGAACTCCAAAGGAGCCTCGGTCAAGTTCTCACGGGGACAGGGAAGATTAGCCAGGACCCACCTTTCTTTTTCCTAAATAAAATAAGGGTCTTCCGCGGCCAGCGCTAAGCACGCCGAGCTCCTACCTTCCTTTCCCAGGAGTGAGGACCGTTCGGCGGTCCCTGCACCAGTCCGCACGTCTGTCCCATTGCACTGTCCAATCTGAGGGGAAAACCCAGTGAGATGTTTGGGGAAGTGGCGGGGGTACAGCCACTGTAGAGGCCACAGCACATCACAGACGATTCCAGGGCTGAGCTGAGGGAAGGACGGGTACAAGTGCGTTACACATCAGCCCTCCAGCTCTGACGGGCCTCCACCTCCTCCGGTACCACCAGCAGGAGTTCACAGTTCTTTCCTCGCAAGTGATGTTTTAGAAATTTCCTGTGGGAACAGAGGGCAGATGAAGGAGAAAACGAAATGGCTGGCAGAGCCGCAAATCGCAGTCTCTGGGGCGGGGGTGCGCGCGCTTACTGGTGGCCGCCTCGCATATACCAAATGCTCTGTTTGGGGTCTCTTCTCGCAGCTTCTGCAACTGGCTACCCCTCAATCTGGCCAGTTGACTTCCACTGAAATTACTGAATTTTCGCTCCTCCTCATCTAGAACTGCTAACACCATCTAGTCCTGTGAGGAATGGAGCCAGTCCAAAGTACTTGACAGTGAGGGGCTTCTCAGTGTCAAAAAATGAAAGTTCTGGGGCGCCTGGGTGGCTCAGTTGTTAAGCATCCAGCTTCAGCTCAGGTCATGATCTCATGGTTCATGGTTTGGAGCCCTGCGTCGGGCTCTGTGCTGACAGCCAGCTCAGAGCCTGGAGCCTGCTTCAGATTCTGTATCTCCTTCTCTCTCTGACCCTCCCCTGCTCACGCTGTCTCTCTCTCTCAGAAATAGATAAAACATTATAATATATATACATATTTAAAGAAAAAAAAAAAGAAAGTTTCTTCTTTGGTCGCTGGGAAACTTAGCCCTCTCTGGCCTGAATGTCTGTCTTCCTTCTTCTGAACTGGTATCTGAGTACAGAGAATGCTACGCTGCCAGCCCTACCAGACCAGAGGGCCAGCGTGCCAGGGGCTAGGGCTTCTCTACCAAAGGGACTTCCCGTCCTCACGAGCCATCAAAGATATAGGTCTTCCAAGCCTGAGACCCCGTGATCCTAAGGCGGGGATCCCAGGAGCTGGGAATTTCATCTCCTTCATCAAGTACAAAAGAGACGGGCTCAACTTCCCCAGCACACCCACAGGAAGAGCCCGGCGCCTTCCCAACAGGTACCTGAGCTCGCTCTCGCCTCCAATCCACTCGGGCATCTTCAGCTTGGAGTCGAGGTTGTAGTAGGCCCCTCCCACCTCTCGAACACAGATCCAGTGCTGCCTTTTGAGGGGCAGCTTCAGCGGACCCCAGCACAGGCTGGAGGGCAGGTTCATGATGAAGCCCATGACGTTAGTGAGAGCAATGGCACTGACATCCCTGCGGAGGCAGAGCGGCGTTGGGCTCCGGGGCGGCCCCCTCCCCGAGGTCCCCCCGCACCCCAGCGCCAGCACTCCCACCGAGTCAGGCCTGGCGCGGGTTACCTGCGCTTGTCCCACCAGACGGCTTCGTAGCCTTTGGTTTGAAGTGCTGCCATGATGACGTTCACATCGTAGTTCCCGTTTCCCAGCATGCTCTTCTTGTGGGGCGTCACCACGGTGTTTGGAGACAACCTGCACAGGTGCGAGGAGGAGGCGGGCTGAGACTTGAGGGCGGGCCTGCCCGACCTCCACGCCCCGCACGCCTGTTTCCCCCACTCAAGTACAAGGTAACCCAATAATTGTACGGTTGGGGCCCCTATTGCACTAGGCATCGCCTCTCTTCTTATGCAAAACATGAATTCAGTGGTGGTGGGGCCTTGTTGTCATCCAGAAGGTCACTGGACACAGACCACGCTCCGTTACAGTCTCATTTGTGACCCCCCCCCATCCCTGTCTGCTGCCTTTTTTGCTGAGGACCTTCCTGCCTTAATACAGCCATTTTTTCTAAACATTAAAGAGTAATTGATATTTTCATGTGCATCAGTGGTATCTGCTGCTACTCTTGTTTTTTGGGGGGTTGTTTTTTTTTTTTTACAGTGTAAATGCTTTATATTTAAGACTTGCACACTTGGTAATCATTAATCCTTAAATACTCCAAGGGCTCCAGGGGCCCAGGCACGAAACAGGAATGTATGACCTGGAGCCACATGTAAAGCACTAGGAACTAGTATGGCCTGTACTAAACTGGCACGCCTGAGCCACCAAAAGCATTTCAAATATACGTGTGTGTACATGTGTGTGTATGGCCTTGAATAAAAAAATTTTTTTAAGTTTATTTATTGTGAGGGGCGCCTGGGTGGCTTAGTCGGTTAAGCGTCCGACTTTCACTCGGGTCATGATCTCGCAGTTCGTGGGTTCGAGCCCCGCGTCGGGCTCTGTGCTGACTGCCAGCTCGGAGCCTGGAGCCTATTTCAGAGTCTGTATCTCCCTCTCTCTCTGACCCTCCCCTGCTCACGCTGTCTCTGTCTCTGTCTCTCTCTCCTAGAAATAAATAAAAGTATTAAAAAAAAAAAGGTTTAAAAAAAAAAAAGTTTATTTATTGTGAGAGAGAGAACCTGAGCAGGGGAGGGGCAGAGAGAGAGGGAGAGAGAGAATTCCAAGCAGGCTCTGCACGCTCAGTGCAGGGCCCAACACCGGGGCTGGATCTCACAGACTCTGAGATCATGACCTGCGCTGAGATCAAGAGCCGGAAGCTTAACTGACTGAGCCACCCAGGCGCCCCTTGAATAAAAAATTTTTTTTAATTGAAACACAAAGAATCAACTGAAAACAATGTCTGTGCCAAACAAAACTCAACTATGGTCCATGCGCCCACCCTGCTTCGGGCCATTTTTGGCCTGGGCCTCATTAGCTCACTCCTTTGTCTCCAGCAAGGTCAGCTCTGAAGGCATTTCCACTCCTATTATTTGGCTTTCACAGGCTGTTGGGGCCAGGACGCAAGGAAAGGCCTTCTTGAAGGAAGGGCTGGATTCCTTTTGCCTGGGCGTGAAGGGAAGTGTGAGCTTCTCGGGAATGAACACAGAGGCCAGTGTCCAGGAGGCTGCTAAGGGCCAGCTCCAGGGGAGAATCAGAACTCTGGGACAACTCTGGACACTGAACAACTCTTACAAAAAGTGTTGTGTGTGTGTTTTTTAAAACTTCTCTGCACACAGTGACCACACGACTATTTGTCAAACATAAGACATTCCTGGGGCGCATGGGCGGCTCAATCGGTTAAGCGTCTTACTTCTGCTCAGGTCATGATCTCACAGTTCCTGAATTCGAGCCCCGCGTCAGGCTGTGTGCTGACAGCTCAGAGCCTGGAGCCTGGTTTGGATTCTGTGTCTCCCTCTCTGCTCCTCCCCTGCTCGAGCTCTGTCTCCCTCTGTCTCTCAATAATAAATAAACATTAAAAAAAATAATTCCTTCCACTGCTTAAACCTTCCAATGGTTCCCAAAGCACTTAAGTACCATCTAAATGATTTGCTTTCCAGGCAAGGCCCTCAGGATACTGCTGACCTCATCCCTACCTCTGGGCACAAAGGCCTTCTCTCTGCAACTTAAACACACACAACACCTTCTCACTGAGGGCCGCTGCACGCGCTCACGGTTTCTGCCGGCTGGAATGCTCTTCCCCTAGATCCGCACTTGGTTTGCTCCTTATTATTTGGGTCTCGGGCATTAGTGCCTGAGAGGCCTTTTCTGACCACCCAACCTTCAGTTTCTTTCCAGGCACCAGCTCGTACCCCACCTGCTTTAATCACAGCCCTCATAACAGCCATACACGGCTGATTTTCCACCAATGAACCACGGGCTTCCCCATCCCGCCAGGGCTACCCCACTAGGAACTGGAACTGAAGTGTTCACCAGGTTGGTTTTGTTGCCCTATGTCTTTTGACATTAGCAGCAGGCCCTTCAAAAGAGCTTGTGTGCTTGTTCTCCGGAGTTAGCAAGAAGGCAATCGGAGGACACTGACCTTCACTCTGCAACCAAACTGCATCTTCCGGTCATAGTAACTGCTATGCGTTGAAAACTTCCGTGCCATACGCCACATGCTCTCATACATCCCTCACTTAATTTTTTCTTTTTCTTTTTTTTTTTACAAATAGTTTATTGTCAAATTAGTTTCCACATAACACCCAGTGCTCATCCCCACAAGTGTCCTCCTCCATGCCCATCCCTCCTCCCCACATCCATCAGTCCTCAGTTTTTGTCAGCATTCAAGAGTCTCTCATGGTTTGCCTCTCTCCCTTTCCCCCACCATTTCTGCCCTTCTTCTCCCCCATGGTCCTCAGTTAAGTTCCTCCTAATCCTCCTATACGTGCAAACTTATGATATTTGTCCTTTTCTGCCTGACTTATTTTGCTCAGCATAACACCCTCAAGGTCCATCCATGTTGCTACACATGGCCAGATTTCATGGTTTCTCATTGCCATGTAGTATTCCATGGTATAGACAAACCACATCTTCTTGATCCATTCGTTCATTGATGGACACTTAGGCTCTTTCCATGTTTTAGCTATTGTGGAGAGTGCTGCTATGAACATTGGGGTACATGTCCTCCTATGCATCAGCATTTCTGTATCCCTTGGGTAAATTCCTAGCAGTGCTAATGCTGGGTCATAGAGGAGTTCTATTGTTAGTTTCCTGAGGAACCTCCACACTGTTTTCCAGAGGGGCCGCACCAGTTTACATTCCCACCAACAGTGTAGGAGGCTGCCCGTTTCTCCACATCCTCGCCAGCATCTAGAGTTCTCTGATTTGCTCATTTTAGCCATTCTGACTGGCGCCCTCACTTAATTTTCACAATAAACCCATGAGGCTAGAACTTATTTCCATCTTAGAGGTTCGGTGATTAAAAACAACTTGCCTGTGATCGCTTATCTTACCAGTGACAGCACTAGGATTCGTGCTTGGGTTTGTCGGACTCCAATGTTGTGCTTGCTGCCTTACTGTCGAAGACCCAAGAATCAGAGTGGGTGGCGGCAGCCGGTTGGTAAGAGGAAAGGCCAGCAGACTCTCTGGGGCCTGGGCCTAAAACGCAGCTTAAAAGTCCAAAGGCCCTCAGCGGGCTCTTGTATTAAATAAGAAAGCGTGTGGAAGCGAGCCTAGCTCAAGGTATATCAGGTTCCTTCCCCTTCACCAACCTTCCAGTAGTTTCTCCTTACTTTCAGCGAAGTCTCTCGCCAGGAGATGCATGAAGACTCCAACAAAGAAACTTCTGGGTCTTCTACCTCCTTCACTCTTTCACTCCCTACCGAAACTTAGAGCCACGCTTTCCCAAGTGTGTTCCCAGAGGATCATGGCAGGTGCTCAACACGATTGCGGCTGAATGAATCAAGTAAAAAGGTTTCGTGCGGGAATTCTCAGAGCCCCTAATATGCTAATATTCACCTTCAGTCTTGAGGAGACGGGGTACATTTCAGTTCCCAGACATACCCCCCACATTGTTTTGAGGTGCACCTGACAGGAGAGTTCCTAGCATCTCTTGTCTTTGTCCCATACCTTTTATCTCGGATTCCAACCCCCTCCTGTCTATCTATTCATATGGTCTCCGCCTGAACTGCGGCCTCCTTGCTCCGTATCCGGGCTTTGGACACAGGTTCCTAAACTGATCTCACTTCCAGACTCTCCTTCTACCAAGTCACTTATATGTTCCTGCCACGTTCACCAAGGTATCATCTCATGTTCATGGAAGAACTGCGCGCTGGCCGACTCCAACCCTCCGGGCCCTAATGGGCCTCCTGTGGCTCCCTCTTTGGGCTTTTTAGTCCACTTCAAACACCACGACCACACGGCCCCTATTCTTTCAACGCATTTCCTGTTCCAAGCCAAGTCCTGAAGCTTCTTCAAGGTCAATCTCACATCCTACCTTTTCCATGGAATCTTTCCTGGCTCCTGTGTAGCAGAATATACAGGGAGACGGGGAGGACTCACGCATTAGTCTAGCAACCAGCACCAGTACTAATTGTGAGATTTAATCTCCATGCCTGTTGGCTTATCTGTAACAATGGGAACAATTCCTGTCTTACAAGACCGTTCAAGAATTCTGTTAGCTTCTACCTGTCCAACCAAACAGCGAATTCCTGAAGCAAAGCTCTCTTCTAGGGCTACGCAGTGGCAACTGAATAAACATGTGTTGCCCAAAAGATCAACACAGGAAATGCCAAGAACGGCTTCCATCTCATCCCTCGAGTGGTCATTTGAGTAAGTGGGGTTCCATCCAGCGGGCCCATGATACCAGTACTTGTTTTTACTTTCACAATAATCAAATGCCCACTGTGTCAGCTACTCTGAGGAGGTTTATCTCATATTCCCTCCAACAGTCTGGAGGCAGAGGTTAATCTCACAGTGTAAATAAGGAAGCTGGGGTGCAGTGTGGTTACAGTGACTTGCACGGTCCTACATACAGCTGGTGACTGGTACAGCTAACAGCCAATCCCTACCCCTAAGGCGACGCTCAACGGTGTCCTGGACAGTTCAACACCCTGGTCCCACCAAACTTCCTGGCACCCTGTTCTCTGATTGCTTTCTTGAGACTCCTTGGCAAGCTCCTGTTCAGGACGGTCTTAACGGCTTGGACAGAAGTTCTGGACTATAAAGCCAGCCTCTCCTTCCTGTCGTCATGGCCACAGGTTAGAGCCGTGAGATCTGACGTGAACGCCAAGTGACAAGATGGGCTCTTGCCATGTCTCACCGATGCCTAGGCCCTCGGGTGAGAGTTCCTGGTCTTCCCTCGCAGTCCAGCTATGGTGGTGATTTCAGATTTTAACAAAAAGAAGATGTGGAAACATTCGTTAGGATTTCTTTTCTCTCCTGATTATTGCTTTCCTTTTCATCAGGCCTGAAGAAAATGTGCCATTATAAGATATGGCTCAGAACTTCATGATGTGTCTTTAAATTATGAAATATGTACAGCACAGATCACAGGGCCGGGCACACGGATGTACGCTCTGCAGGTGCTGGCGAAGACGATGTGTCCACCTGGCCCTTAGACGAGATAACTTCAATCTCTAGAGGTTAACACTCAACACCGTTTCTGAATTTACCACCACCACACCTTTAAATGTGGCTTCTTCCACCTGCTCAGGGGCATTTTAATGGAGAGGCTGGGTTTCCTTGTGGTAGAAAATGCTGGCGGTTCACCAATATCTAAAATCTCTTTGTCCCTTTCAGCTTGTGTTAGATTTTTCGAGCAGTACCAGCCTGGTTTTGGTCTATTTCATTTTTTAACAGCTACTTCGCCTGGGGAAGGGATGCATGCTTAGCTGCAAGAACATTTAACCACTGAAAAAACTGAGGGGGGGAGGTGTCTCATGAAGATGGCCTGAGGATTTTCCAAATAACTCTGCTCTATCTTTTGATTTCTCAGTCTTTCCTTTTGCAAAGCAGAGGAACACATACGGTGAGATGTTTGGATCAGACATCCACATCTGTACACGGGCACCCCCATTGCCTGCCCGGTTTCTGAGCTGTATCTCCAATTCTGCATGTTGGAAACGGATCCTTTTCAAACCAGTGACCTCTTCTGCCATCACCACGGCCATTACCACGATCTCCAAATCCTGGACAGAGACTCTGCCACCTGGACTCCTCTCTTCCCCGTCCCCAGGCTGCTGCTGAGCCACTGGCCTTAGCTCTAAGGCCCTGCTCGTTTGGATTCCAAACATGAGTCATCTCAAGTCCATAACTGTATCAAAACTCCACCCTGCTTTTGTATTCCTTTTGTATCTGGCTGAGAGTGAAATGCTCGGAGGAGCGAGGAGCTCTCTCTCAACACACAGCATTCATCACAATTTGTCTCCCATTTCTTCCCTTCATCAGCCACGTCTTTGAACAAGCACAGAACTTTGTATCTGGGAATTTCAAATGATCTCGTTAAACCTGCCAACATTACTACTGTGCCCGCTGAGACCCAAACAGATCATCTGCCCTCTCCCTGCCCCTGGTTTAAACAGCTCTAAATCCCGTGGTTCTAACTTCATTTGAGTCTGTTCCCAAGGCCTGGTCAATGGGTAGCACTGGGAGGCACTTGCTTGTTTATAAAATTCCATCTTCTCTCCCTCCTCTGGTCCCTTTCACACTTTGTTTCTATTTCTCCACACTGACTCTTTCCACATGAAATACACAGAATTTTACCTCTGGAGAGGGAACAGAGTGTATTTTCTTATGTACTGGATTGCTGTTACTTTGAGATGGATCTTTACGTGGTGCTGATAGGGAACTGGGGAGGGCAGGACACATTTGTAAGAGCTTTAATAGCCAGGAATAGAATTCCGGTCCCATGTTGAGTGTTTAGGAAATATTTAGCATTCTTGCATTCAGGGAAAACACAAGTGAAGGAGCCCTGCAATCATCCACAAACCACTTATAATCACAGTCCACATCTCTGGGCCCGGGCCCAGCATGCTCGCAGGGCGAATGGAAACTGATGCTAAAACTACTCTGACATGCCTTTCCAGGATCCGGAAGCAGCAGTGCAGACAGACGTCCTGCAGTGTCCACCCAGACCCTGCAGCACTAATTCTCAAACCCTTTGATAAAAAGAACTTTGGAGGAGCGCCTGGGTGGCTTAGTCGGTTAGGCGTCCGACTTTCGCTTAGGTCATGATCTCGCGGTTCCTGGGTTCGAGCCCCGCGTCAGGCTCTGTGCTGACTGCCAGCTCAGAGCCTGGAGCCTGTTTCGGATTCTGTGTCTCCCTCTCTCTCTGACCCTCCCCTGCTCACACTGTCTCTCTCTCTCCTAGAATTTAAAAAAAAAAAAAAGAAGAAGAACTTGGGAACATCAAAGTAAAGAGAGAAGAAAAGGTGAATTTCTATCACCCTGTCAGGTAGCATTTAGCAATAAAATAAATAAATAAATAAATAAATAAAGGCCATCTAGCATAAAGTAGAAAGGGGAAGAGAGCTAGAGTCCAGTTTCAAATCACAGCTTTGCTACTTAGAAGCTGTTTGGACACATTACCTGGCCTCTCTGTCTGCTTCTATCAGTAAAATATTGTCTGTAAAATGACTGCTGCGGAAGGCTATACAAAGCAATGTACGGAAAAGCACCCAGGCCAACACATGGCCTCATGGGAAAACTGAGCACTGCGTAAAGCTAGCCGAGCCCCTTCCTTATGAAACCCACAATATGCCACCTATGATGGCAGGTGACTGAGTCTGTACAGATCTTGTCCCCCTTCCAGACTGTAAACTCTGGGGGCAGGGCTTTGAGAGGCATTATAGCGCGGTGGTCAACAGCACAGACAGTAACCTGAATTCAAACTTGGACCCGCCAGTTGTTACCTAAGGCACATTACTGAACTTCTCTGAGCCCCGTCTGCACCCGTAAAATGGAAATAACACAAATTCCACGGCATGGTTGAGGAGATCTGGCGAGATGACACAACAGAGGGTCCTAGCCCTCTGCCCAGCCTATGGTCAGTGCTCAGTAAATGGTAGGGATTATCATTTTCCCCGTTTTGGTGTCCCTCATAGCTGCTAACAGCACCGAGCTAATTAATACCTGTCGGTTTGCAGGTGTACCTAGAGGAGACACTGCCCCATCCACAGAAATGCAGAGCATAAAGCGTAAAATCGGCAAGGAGGAGTCCCTTACTTACCTCTGGAAAATCTCCTGCAGGGTTTCCCGAGTGAAGGCATTGCTGTCCTGGAAGACGTTATTGAGGGCGTGCAGGGCACAAAGCTCCCTGCGCTGTTTCTCATGGTAGATTTGTGGGGGTGCTGCCTGGGGCAGCTCCAAGGATTCCGATTTGGCCTTGTCTCCTTTCCATGGCACGCAACTCATGTTTTCGTTTAAGGTTCCAGAGAGGGCTGAAAACACCCCACCCTTCCCTCCAGAGGAAGAACGTAAGTCAGCTTCTCAGTCTTTCCAGGATCCCTGAGGTCCAACCTTATTTTCTGAGGTCCATGATTTATGCTTTGTCACGGGGAGACTAGGTTGGAATCAAAAGGAAAAAGAAAATCCGCCTCTTCTCTTTGCAATAGAGAGACCACTTTGGATTCGTGTATTTCGCCACCGCTGTCAAAGTGCAGGATGTTTTCAAAAAATCATAGAAAATCTAAGACCTCGTTGCCCTTCTCACACCCTCCCCTCCGAACCCTCCACCCCCCGACGATTTTCCTGCTGTATTTTCCTGTCTGCAAACGCCAACCAGGACTCAACGCAGGAGGGCCGCGCGGAATTGGTCACATCGCTCCTTTTCTTCCATGTCTTTCGAACCGCAACGCCACTGACTCAGGAGACCAGGCCTGGGTGGTGGGTGAAACGCAGAATTGGAGCAGCTAGCGAGGGCCGGCCAGGGTGCGATCGCGGGCGGTGCGGGGGCCTCGTGGACCGCTCTCCATCCCCTCGGGTGCGGCGGGGCCCCGCAGGGCGCGGGCGGGGGCGGCGCCCTCCCAAGCCGCGGACTCTCACCCTCTCGCCGCGGCCCTGCGGGGGAGACAACCCGGATCAGCTCCGGCGGGCGGGCGGGCAGCCTCGGAGACCCAGGCTGGCGGGCTCGGTGGCGGGGCGGGTCCGGGCCCGGCCCGAGGGAAGGTCCTGCGCAGCGAACGGCAGGCCCGCGAGGGGTGGGGTCGGGTCCACCCCGCTCGCCGCCCGCACCCCAACCTCCCCGCCCGTCACGTGAGTATAATCGGACACGCCCTCCCGCCGCGGCCCCTCCTCGCGCGGCCCGTCGCCCCCTCACCGCTACCGGCCGCCACCTGGCGATGCGAGGCGCCACCTGGGCCGCGCTCGGGCGGGCGGGCGGGCAGGCGCGCGCACCTGAGCCCTACGTCAGCGGCCCTCGCCGGGCGCGTGCTCCGGAAACGCCCTCCCGCGCCGTCCCCGCTCCCGCCCGCCGTGGCGTCACCTGTGACGTCAGCCTGCCGTCAGGCGGCGCCGGCTTTAAGGCCCCGGCTGCCACGGGTCGGTTGAGTGGGTGTGGGCACCGCCGGGGCGGCCTGGGGACGGTAGGGCCGCGGGGCGCGGCGAGTGCCGCCACTAGAGCTGGTGCCCGGCTCCTGGTTCCCGGGCGGGGCGGCCTACCGGAGTCTCGCCTCGACGCCCGCCGCTCCCCACCCCTCCCCTAGCGTCGGCGACGTTCAGGGGCGGCGACCCGGCCTGCGGCTGCACTTCGCAGCTCTCACCGCCCTTTCCCCCCTCTCTGGGCCGGGCTTCTCGAGCGGAGTGCTTTCGAGAACCTGGACTAGCGACTCCGGCGTTGATTGTTTTATGTTTGTCTAGCGCGCTGTTCACCAGGTGATTTCAAAGAATCTTACTAATGCGGTCGGGCGTAAATTGTGTTGGTTAGTGGGCCCGCCGCTCCGCACTTCCTCGGGAGCGCTGAGGGTAAGTGCCTCGCCCGGAGTCACGTTTCAAATGGCATAAAGTCCGATTTCAGTGCCTGGGTGTCGAATTTCGGTGCAGTACACTGAGACCACTGTCCTCTCACCTCGGGCTCCCCGCCCCGAGCTCACGGGGGCTGACACAGAATCCTCTCTGGGTTTTCTCAAGGTGTTTGATGTGTCAGGAGGGTAAACGCCCAGTCCCGCGTGACCCCCCCTTCCCCCCCACCATCTACCTCTAGGTCATGGGGAAGGCATCTCCCACCCTCGTTGCCCTTCTTTGGGATCTTTGTTCGGGGAATTGGGGAAAAAAATAAAAGAGATCATGCAATCCATTTCATTTTTTTAAGATTTTAAGACGTACATTTATTTTGAGAGAGTGGGGCAGAGAGAGAGAGAATCCCAAGCAGGCTCCTTGCTGTAAGAGCAAAGCCCGATGTGGAGCTCGAACTCCCGAACTGTGAGGCCATGACCTGAGCCAAAGTGGGGACACTTAACCAACTGAGCCGCCCAGGTACCCCAATTTATTTATTTATTTACCCCTGCTACAACAGGACTCTCTTAACGCCATTACACTGGCCGCGGAGTTACCACTTTTTAACACAAGCTTGCGTGCTTACCACGTGGTTGGCAGCCCTACTCTAATCCAGACAACTTTTAAATTATCTCAAATTTTTGCAATTTGTGAACCACCTAAGACTTGCAGTTCTGTTTTCATAAGATTAGTTAATGGAGGCTTGCAAGCACTGTTATAAGTGCTTCACATATGTTAATTTATTTTCTGCTAACTGTGCCTTGAGGTAGCTACTTCATTTATTAAAATTTTTTTTTACATTTATTATTGAGAGACCGAGTGAGACAGAGCATGAGCGGGGGAGGGGCAGAGAGCGAAGGAGCCACAGAATCCGAAGCAGGCTCCAGGCTCTGAGCAAGAGTTCAGCACAGAGCCGGATGTGGAGCTTGAACCCATGAACACTGAGATCATGACCTGAGCGAAAGTCCCGCACTTAACGGACTGAGTCCCGCAGGAGCCCCCCATTGTTTTTTCAAGAGGAGACAACTCAGGTTCAGAGATGTTAATTTGTTGGAGGTCACACAGCTAAGTAGTGGACCCAGGATTTGAACCTAGGCTCTAACGTGTCTTCAAAAAGAGGATGTAAAACTGGGTAGGGAATTCCCTTCTCTAAATGTAATTTTAGATTTCTCTCTTCAAGTCAAGAAGCACCTACTTTTGAGACTTTTTTTCTGGGCAAGCCCTATAGTGAGAAGGACATGTGTTTTAGTCTACCAATAGATGTCAGCATATTCTGAACTTGAACCCTTTCTGGAAGAGCCAGTTTGTAAGATGCTAAATACCAGTTATTATTCTAGATTACTAATGCTTGATATTTGACTTTCCTGCCAAATCAAGATTTTAATGTTTTTAACTACCTCATAGAGTAATAGGATAGTTGTGAGCAATGTAGCCAGAATAAGAAAAAACGCATTCGGAGAACTGTTATCAAGATCTTTGGAGTTGAATGATTTCTGGTCCCAGATTCCCAGCTGTGTTTGTGCACATAAGACTTGATAGTTAAAAAAAAAAAGGGGGGGGAGTGGGGTGGAGGGAAGCCTGGGTGGCTCAGTTGGTTAAGCCTCCGATGTCAACTCAGGTCATGATCTCACACTCCATGAGTTCGAGCCCTGTGTCGGGCTCTGTGCCGACAGCTAGGAGCCTGGAGCCTGCTCCCGATTCTTTGCCTCCCTCTTTCTCTGTTCCTCCCCCTCTCACGCTCTGTCTCTGTCTTTCAAAAATAAATAAACGTTAAAAAAAATTTTTTAAGACTATTTCAATTGAAAACAGGAGCAAGTGGAAGTTCTTTTTTTTTTTTTTAATCAGGTGGATCCCTAAAATTGAAGGCCGTTTTGAACCCTGACTAATTCCTGTGTTCCCAACCCTAGATCTTGGATGTGTTACTATCTCAGTGGCTGCTCTTTCTTGATTGCTGCCTGGGACGAGTGGCCAAGGCCAGATAGACGAGTTTTGGCTAATCTCTAATTTTATCGAGCTTTCCAAACGTTTGAAACTGGGAAAGACACCTAAAATTTTTGCTGATAGTATTTTGGACAGGGTCTTTCCGATTCTACTGTGGACGAATCATCCACTGGAAACGACCCTCACCCTAGATCGTGGCTTCACAGCTCACAAATACGGTGAGGTAGCTTGGGCTTGTATTTTAGCGAGTTGTCTCCTTTTTGGTCCTGTAATTGCTTTCTCCGCAGAGGCAGTGAATGGAGAATTCTCCCTAAGGTCAGCGTTTAATTAATTGCCTCGCTCTGCTGCTATAGTATTCCAGGCATCGATCCTACTATTAAAATTGCCTGGAGATTGCCAGCACGTCGGATTTCGATCTTGCAGGGACTGCCCGGAGTCATTGAGTGAAAAGGAGGGAGGCGCCTTGTGCCGTTTACTATCTCTGTGGGCGGTGGCCTGAGGCGCGGGACCTATCCGGTGACTTGATTGGGCCTTGCCCCTGTCCATCATTGGAAGCCTCTCAGCGCCGACTGTTTTGCAGTAAGATTTGGAAACTGAGCACCGCCTATGGGAAAGAGGGAAGCGAGGGGCGGTGAGGGTAAACGGTGTGTGTGTGTTTCCCCATTCATTGGGTGGCTGCTGTGTCAGTCATACTCTGCCCGCTCCCGTTGGCTGGAAGGCTCCAGGCAGGTAACGTGGACACGGTGCTGCCCCCTCCCGAGCTGCGATCCAGGCGCGTGACGTCTCAGACATTTGTTGTTGGGGTTTGGGCCTCATTAATTATTCATTAGGTACTTGAAAGGGCGGCAGTGATTGGTGGCTGAGAGGCCTGGTCGATTGTTTCTTAGCTAGTGATACGTGTCACTCTCTACGCGGCTGCAGAAGTTTCGCATAAATTATCCGATGAGGGGCGGGGCGGGGCAACGCATAGATTAGGCAAATGAGCCGAGGAGGGAGGAGAGGCCGGCTACGAATTAGCCTAAGTTATTAAAGATGGCGGCGGAGCGGAGTCGCTCCCCGATGGACTCGCCGGTCCCGGCCTCTATGTTCGCCCCCGAGCCCAGCTCCCCGGGGGCGGCCAGGGCCGCGGCGGCTGCCGCCCGGCTCCACGGCGGCTTCGACTCGGACTGCAGCGAGGACGGCGAGGCGCTCAACGGCGAGCCGGAGCTGGACCTCACCAGCAAGGTAGGCCTGGGCGCCGGCGGCGGCGACGCTGAGGGGACCGGGCGGGCGCTGAGGGGGACAGGTCGGTGGGCCGAGCCGTCTCCAGGACAACGGGGATGGCGCCGGCGAGGGGGCGGGAGGGGCCGGGCCGAGGCCGCCCACCTGGCGGGGACGCGCCGGGAGCTCCCGGGCAAGGGCAGGGGTGGCCCCCGAGGGCCGCGCACCCCGGTCCTCCCACGGCAGTGCCTCCCGCCGTCGGTCTCCCGCCCAGATCACAGCCCCTCGGCTCCGCCACGTGGAACGGGGGCTCCCACCGCCCGCCGCGCCCCGCGCGGTTGCGGTCCCCGAGCGGTGCCACCTCCCCCGAGACGGCGGCCGTGAGTCCGAGGGGGCTGGGGCCGGGGGAGCCGAGGCGCGGGAGGATCGGGTAGCCCTCCCCCCCTCCCCCCAATCCGGGAGCAGGAAGGCAGCCCCGGCTCTTCCTGGTGTCGGAAAGGAGACCGAAAGTAGTTGCTCAGTCGGGGAGAGGGTTGTCCGAGGAATTCCTGCTTGACGAACCAAAACCAAAAGATGGGCAGGACCCATAATCTCGCCGTCCTGGGAGTGGAACCTCGTCTTGTATGAATGGAATAACGAAGGACCTTTTACATAGGGGCTCCTGAGCTTGGGAGAAGGGAGGCAGGAGTGCAGGGCTCGGCTTCGGCTTGGCCTTGTGAGGACGAAGAAGTAAGTGTAAGACGCGACTGGTGTTCTGAAGGTGCTTACACATCAATAAAGGAAGGAATGGCAATTTGGGAGTCAGGGCTGGGTTCCCTTTCCTGCCCTGCCACTTAAAGAGGCTCTGTGACCTTGGGAAAGTTTCTTAACCTCTCGGTTCTCCAGTTCCATCATTTAGAAGTACCGATACCTTGTAAAAGTGAGAGATGTATAGGACGTGTTAAAAAAGATAAGACAAAACAGGCCCAGGATGGAGTCACTTGCCCCCAGGACGGCAGAACTTAGTTGCAGCTTCACCCTTTCCCAGGAGTGGAATTTCTTGGTCAGTACTAGTGAGGTGATCTGCCTGATAAGACCCCCTTTTTTCCCAAAGGGAGGGTACTCTTGCCTGAGACAGATCCTTTCTTTCGCTACTAACCTTGTCTCACCTCATTTCTGCCTATAAAATCTTTCCTTTTTGTACAGCTACATGGAGCTCCTTTCTCCTTGCTGGTTAGGATGCTGCCTGATGCACGAATTTAGAATAAAGCCATTTAAGATCTTTAAAGTTACTTGATTGAATTTTTTTTAAAAAACACCTAGTATAGGGCCCAACACACACTACTCAGTAAATATTTGAAGTGATCTGAACGCCTGGTAATTCCCCGAGCAGATGAAACAGCAGCGGAAGACAGAACGCCAGTGCCACCTCCTACCTGTTGCTGGATAGTTACAATAAAAGATGTTCGTGGAGCCTCGAAAACATTTGTGCCTTGTCTGAGTCTGTGGTGGCAAAGCTGCGTGAAACTTGACCCAAACTGGAGAGAAGTTCCCCTGCATCCTAAGCAACCACGTTTCAACTCTTTTCTCTCCCTCTAGTCTCCGCTGCCTACTTAGAAACCAGCTGTCTGGCTTATTTAACAGTTTTCTTGTGTGATGTCTCCACTGCCGTAATGAGAATAGCCAAGCTCAGAGACAGGGATGGTCAGATGAAATGGGTGAGGCAATGGACTTGATGCAGAAGACCCAGGCAGCACTCAGGTTACAAGTACAAGCCCCAATGAGTCAACTCAGGAAGTTGTAAGAAATGCGCTTGCTTCAGCAGATGAGTTGGGTGTCAGTTCCTGGATGAGGCGCCGAAGAATCCTGGAAACACAATGGGAAAGTGCAAGGCAGAGTTGCAGAGAGTAAGACCTTTATTTCTTGACCAGCTTATTTAATGCTCCAGGATAGGGAAGTGTTACTTCATTGCAGAGCTGGGGAAGTCCTTCTCACTATTTTGAAGTTGAGAAGCCATATGTTTATATGGATGATACTGGAAAGAAAAACTGACAACGCAGAGAGGGAGAAGGGATGTGTTGAATAGCTTGATTCCTGAGGAAAACACTAGAAGCTGTAAATGTATACGCTTGCTACAATTTAACTGTAGAGACAGTTTTCAAACTGTCTAGTTCCGTCTGACAAGGTTTTTCTAGGAATGATTGGGGGAAGGAAACTAATTACCACTTACTGAGCTGTGGACTAGATGTTTTACATGTTATCTTTTTTTTTTTTCCAGAATTTTTTTTAATGTTTTATTTATTTCTAGGAGAGAGAGAGAGACAGCGTGAGCAGGGGAGGGTCAGAGAGAGAGGGAGTCACAGACTGAAACAGGCTCCAGGTCTGAGCCGGCGGTCAGCACAGAGCCCGACGCGGGGCTCGAACCCACGAACCGCGAGATCATGACCTAAGCGAAAGTCGGACGCCTAACCGACTAAGCCACCCAGGCACCCCAATTTTACATGTTATCTTACTTGGTCTTTCTAGTGGCCTTAGCATTCAGGTGGTATAATCTCTATTTATAGATTGAAAGACTGAGACTCAGAGAGGTTAAGTTCTTTGTCCAAGGTCACACACAAGTGGTCAGAGAATGGAATCTGACATACCTATTGGTAAATGGCCTCCCCAGATGAGCAGCTTATATTTTAACGTTATTGACAGAAATTTGCAGAATGATGGCGCTACTACCCACCTTACTGGTAACGGGTGTTTTGTTGCTGAAGATGAGTCTTGCAGCAGTTTTTACTGCCGCTTCTAAATAATCAAGATAGCCAAGGCAAGAATGGGCAGGATTCTTTGGTTACTATGAGAACCATTGGCCTTGGGTGGCGGGTATGGCCGTGTAGGAGATCTCTGTCTGCCCTGTGAACCGCGAGCTGCAGGCGGAAGACCTTAACGTGTAGGTAACAAAGCACTGCTAGTGAACTTCTGTGTGCGGTGCCAGATCCTCAGTCCTTATGGGCCTTGCCCCTCCTGTCAAGTGGCAGGAAGCAGGCTGCTCACACCCTCTTTTCTGTGGGTTGTGGTTCAGACATGCACATTTTAGAACATCATATAACTGAATTCCTAAAAGGCTTCGGCTCAGAGGCTATCTCAGGAGAGGCAGAGAGGGCTCAAGGGGGGTTGTGTAGCTATTTTAGATCAAGGTGCTGTGGGGTTCAATCAGGGCCTTTGGTCAGGCTGTTGATCGACCTTGGCTGTGGTGCTCTTCTAGTAAGTGTGCTCTTAAGGCTGTTGGTTTCTCTTCTAGCTGGTTCTAGTGAGCCCTACATCAGAGCAGTATGACAGCCTACTTCGGCAGATGTGGGAGAGGATGGACGAGGGATGCGGAGAGACCATATATGTCATTGGGCAGGGATCAGGTGAGCATAGTTTTCCTTTCGCTTTATTTTTAAAAAATTATTTAGAGCACCCTGTCCCTCTCTTATCAACTTCCTGTTCATGTGTCTCGGTTGCAGTGATTCTTTAGCATCTGCACAACCGTTCGGGAGGACGCAAAAGTACAAAGCGGTAATGCTAATTCCCGCCTTAGTGATGGTATATGTGCTTGATGTCAAAGGTTTGCTGTCCAGGCGGTTTTACAGATGCTGCTTTTCTGTGCCCGGTACTCTCAGTTTGCGTAAAGGGAAGGCACAAAGCCAGGAAACTTCGCACCCCAGGTAATAGAGGAAGTCACAGTGAGGTCTGTAGTTAAGCCTTCCCTGGGAAGCTCTAGGCCTCCTGTCTCTAAGCCCGGTTTACGGACCCCATTGCCACTTACTGCCTGTTCTGCAGAGAGCCTTCATGATCCTTCTTGCTGCCTTCAAGAAAAGGACACCCAGAATTCTCTCTTCGGCAAGGCCGCCTTGCCTCAGACCACACTGACCACTCAGGGTGGATAGCTGTGATCACAGAAGTCCTGTTTTTCTCCCTATGATGTCCCCTCAGACATGTAGCCTTGTTACCATTCTGGAAAGGGCCGATTAGTGTCCTCCAACCCGCTTCTTCCATTGTAGTAGGGCCCACTGTTTTAGAGGAAGGCAGTCCTCACTGCCTTCAGATGTTATCTTGGGCTTCCCCCCACCCCCCTTGGGTCATTCCTCGGGATACCCTACCTCAGAGGTATTTTGTGTGGATAAGTTAGGTATTAAAAAATAGACCGTCAATACAAGGCCTACGTACTCTTACTTCATCATGACTTTATTTTTGCTGAAATGGCAGCTGGGCTTGTTAACAATTATGAATTTAGCCCGTAGCCGAACTTATCTCTGTCATCTTCGCAGGAAGCCCTGGTAGGCCTTGATGCATCATTAAAGCAACAGTTCTTTGCTGAATGCAGGCTTTGTAAAGGCAGGTAATAATTCTTTTTAGTCTGAGGTGGAGAAATTCTCAAAATCATTCTTTACCTATTTGGCTAGAAGATCTATTAAGTATCTTCTAAGGGCTTGATACTGTCGCAGAGTACTTTTGAATATTTATAAACTGGTCTCTGACCCAGGAAGAAAGGTAGCATAGACATAGATAGCCTGAGCTGAAAATATTTGGGAATGCCGCAAGACTGACACATGGAAGACAGGTTGATCTCCAAATACTGCTGTGCTTTCCTTTGAAACGTCTCTCCGATCCATCCCTTCCATCCCCTCTTTGCTGCCGCCTTCCCAGTTTCGGGTCTGTCTTATCACTTTACAGAAAGCATGGTCAGAGAGAGAGGCACACGGGGAGGTGGCCTGTCAAGAGGAGGAGGGCGTTGGTCGGCATTGTCAAGTGCTAACGCCAGCAAGGAGAGGCAGGTTCAGAAAAAGCCTTTCCCTTCGGTGACTTTGGGGATCGTTGATGGCCTTTTGAAAGCTTTCGTTCAGGTGCCCATCTGGCCTGCTGCACATATTAGGACGAACCACTCTAAGGCCACTTCATGCTTGTAGAATTGAAGAAACCATATCTAGACCGATTTTGACAAGGGTCGGGACTGTTCTTCGAGGATCGGTATTCTTAGGACCCTCCCCCCACCCCCATTACCATGCCTTGGCAGCTCACAACTAATTAACCCTCCAGTGGCAAAGCATATGATGTGAAATGTTCATTATCACATCTCCTACACACCCAAGCATTGTCTTTGCATCCACCAATGGGACGCTGTTAGATTCAGTGACTCCTTCCTGCGAGGACTCTTTAGAGGTAGAAAGAGACCATAACTAGTTAAACAAGTTGGACATCAAACAGAGGACTAAGCCAGATGCAAGGCCCCCGGGGGTCAGCTTCATTACCCACTTCCTGTGTGTGCTTTGTGCTTTACTTCTGTTTATCACTTCCCTCGTCTGTAAAATGGAGTTAATGACATACTTCCCCACCCTACCTCAGAGATACTTGGTATGGATAAGTTAGGTATTAAAAAGTTCTAGATGGAGTAGTGTGTTCATTAAGTGTACATTCCCGATTTTAAAAGGAGACAGTCTAGCCTGGTAGTTCAGGGACTGGTAGATCTGCATTTGCCTTCTGACTCTTTTCCTTGTCTTAAAATGGGGTTAATAGTAGAATCTATCCCATGGTGTCACCGTGAAGATTAACACTTGACCCTAGTAAGTATGATATAAATGTTACCTAGTATTAATAATTGCAGTAATAATTTTTTAAGGATTCCAGGTTAGAGTTGATTTACCATGAGATTGTTTTCAAGAAGAACCGTGTTCATTTTTCATATTAAGTCGTGGCTTTCTAAGAGCCAGCTACGCTGTTAACAGTTCAGGGAAATAGGAGGAGTGTTAGGTCTTTGGGGGAGGGGAGAGTCAGGAAGGGCTTCAAAGAGGAGGTGCCCCCTTGAATTGATACTGCAGGGTGAGTAGGAGTTTTCCAGGTAAATGGAGGCAGTAGTGAGTGAGCAGAGAAAGCCACATGCACAGAGGCACAGAGGTGTTGGCGATTGTGGAGTATTTGGCGGACCCAAAGTGATGCCATAAAGTGGGAGTATAGAAGGTGAGGTGGGGAGTGGCAGGAGGGGAGGCTGGACAGATCAGCAGGGCCCACAAGTTGACGGTGTTTGAATGCCGTATCCAAGAGTTAAGACTCTTAACCTAAAAGCACGTTGAGCAGGAGAGTGTGCACAGAAGAGGTAAGCCAGTTGGCAGGAGAGAAATCTGATGAGGTTTGAGCATGGCTGGATATGTGGCCTTAAGTAACCGGACCTCTGCAGCTTTTCTCTCTGGCCTTTGCCTCCACTCCTACACAATGAGGAATGCAGTGCCTGCTGGAGAAGGATGGTGTGACTAGGGGCATTCTCTGGGCACTCCGGATAGACCAAGTGACATTCCTGATAGCCCTCTGGTGTGAGACAGGACCCCAAAGCATTTTGTTGTACCGGAAGCAGGGGAAGGTTGGATAGATTTTGGGAGTCTGGCAAGAATGGCAAGATTAGCAGCCTTTCTCTTAGGAACACTTTCAGTGAGCCCTTCTCTAACCTAGAAGATGTCTAGAGCTCAGTTGGCCATGCATTTGGAAACTCCCCAGCCCATTACTCCCTCTGTGTTCTTTGGTTGGTTGGTTTTGGTTTTGGGGTGGTTTTTTTTGTTGTTGTTTGGGCTTTTTTTGTTTTGTTTTGTTTTTTTGCATTTTGAAAACATTTGAGGACTTGATGGAGGAAAAGCACCCTCATGGGGCATCCAGGGACTGTTTGAGGTACCCTGTCCTCAAGATCCTTACATATAGTGGGGGAAGACATGTATCCAGAACACTGTTTCATGAGGGGTGGTGTGTGGTGTGCTGATCTGCTTTCTAGGATGGAAAATACATAAGGAAAGGAATAGATCGGAAGACGTGCAGGGAACATGGGGGGATGGTAACTGAGCCGCTTGCATGGGGACAAAGCTGAGGAGGAAGGCTGGGATAGAGGGGGGAGACCTTTAGGCAGTTGGAACCGGATGCTACTGGCCTGGGGGAGGCATTCCAAGGGTTTGGCTTGGAAGTAACAACGTCAGAACTGTGTCTGGATTAGGAGCTTCGGCTTCTGTGTGTGCCGGACCAGTTGCGGGGATGAGAGCCTGGCTGTGCTAAGCTAGGGGCCTTGTAGTGTTTGAGGTAGAACGGGGCCCGAATTGGGTTGGTGGCGCTGGATTGGCAACAGGAGAGCAGGGACAGGGACACAAGGGCCAGGCCTAAAGCCGAGTCAGCAGGACTGGAGGGATGAGTGTTAAGCTTGGGTGTCTGGAAAGGTAATGTCGTCATCAGAAGTAGGGAAGGCTAGGGAGGAGCTGGTCAGGCACGAAGAGGAATCCCTGGCAGAGGAAAAGTCTCTACATTTGAAGTCAGAAAACCCAAACTCCCACAGCCCCTTGGCTCTCTGCCAGCTCTGAGACTTCTCTACGTTCTGTCTTTCCCATTGCTAAATGGGAACAGTAATGCTTACCCCATTGGGTTGCACGGAGGACTAAAGTATTTTACTAGCGGTGTTAGTTTTTGTGCTGTGGTTTAAGAGGAGGACGTGGATTGGTTGGTTTTCGATGCCAGTCTTCCGAGAGTGCTCATCCATGCGGCCGGAAACCCAGTCTGGAGCTCTTCGGAGAGGACAGTGCTAGAAATGAGTTTTTGTCGTTTACAAAGTGACAGTTGGAGCCATAGAGTGAGATGGCCAAGGGAAATAAATGTTCAGATGCTAGAGAAGAGGACCACTGAGAAGAGGAACCAGGCAGAGGGTAGAGAGGTAAATCAGGAGAGTTCAGGCAACCGGCAAGCAGCATTGCGGGGGGGGTGGGGGGAGGGGCTTCAAGAAGCAAAGGTAGGGTAGCCAGCAGTGTCCAGTGCTGTAGGGGTCAAGAAGAGGGCATTAGATGAGCAGTTGAAGGCCATTAATGACTTGAAAATTAGTTTCTTCTAGAGTCCTCAGAAATATATTCCGCACATGCGATCACTGGTTTGAGATGCTTCGTGGTGGACGGAGGAACAGGGGAGGTAGTAATAGCCTGGTACGCATGCAGGAGCGCGGGCAGAGGGGGGGCCTCCTCCTTTTCGAAGTTTAAGGATGACTCGAGCTTGTTTGTAAGCGTGAACCCGGAGGGAAGGGAGAGAAGGTGGGAAAAGGTACTGGAAAGTCTTTGCGAGGCAGTCAAAGAAAAGAGGTTGGGGCATGCTGGGGGATCAGCCTCGGGAAGGAGCAGTCACTCTCTGAGACCCAGAGGCTGGAGGAAGAGCTAACGGAGCTGCTGTGGGACTTGAATGATACTAAGTTGAAAGCCCCTTGCAGGGATTACCTTACAGTAAGCCCTCAAGTGACTGGTTGATTGTCCCGCGTCTTTCCGTTGGACACCCTTCCTCATTCTCCACTCAGACTCATTTTTTTCCAGCTGCTTGCTGGATGGTTTCACCTGGGCCACCTCAGTTAAAAATCTATCCCTAAAATCATTCTTAAATTCCCTCCCAATTTTCCTTTGACTCCTGTCCTCATTATCTCTTGTTTGGATTATTAAGATTATTTCCTAACTGGGACTCTCCCTTTCTGGCCTCTCGCTCGCCATTGTACACCTTATACTGCTGCTCAAGACGTCTCTCTAACCAACAGAGGATCTGATCGTGTTACATGCCTGCCTCAACTCCTAGAGCTTCCCACTGCCTGGCACATCATGTGTTTTGCTGCTGTCTGATGTCTGTCTGCTCTTAACGGCTCCCACCTCTTGTACAGGGTCCCTCACCTCTTGACATCCTGCACCCAAGCACACCAAGCTGCTTACTGGCCCTTGAACGTGCCATGATCTGCCACGCTCCATGCTTTGCTCCTCTGCCTAGGATGTGTTTACTCCTTTCTCCGTAGGCCCATTTTTCCTCCTTGGAGACCCAGCTTGTAGTCCGCATCCTACAAAGCTGTCCTCCGCTTCCCCAGGCGATGCTAGTTGCTCACACTTGACATTCTCTTTGTGTAATTCTGTAGTAATGCACTCAGGTTGTATTGCAGTTAATTAATGTTCTGTCTCTCCCGCTGGGCTGTGAGTGCGCCAGGGGCACCTGTATTCCCAGTACCCAGCATGAGACTTGGCATAAAACCTTGGAGAGCCTTAGTGATTACTGTTGAATGAATTAATGAATCCCCTGCTTAAAGGGGAAACCCGTGGCACTATTGTTTATTAACTCTACGTGGGCCCAAGTTTCTGAAAACCATCAGGTAGAGAGAGGGGTGTTCTTCTCCAGGGCCCGGGGTGGGGCCTCTGGTAGGGGTGGTTGAATGGCTGACCTGTTAGCAGGCTGATGTCTGGGCTCTTGTCACCAGATGGAACTGAATATGGACTGAGTGAAGCTGACATGGAGGCCTCGTACGCCACAGTGAAGAGCATGGCGGAACAGATAGAGGCCGATGTCATCCTCCTGCGGGAGCGTCAAGAAGCTGGGGGCCGTGTGCGTGATTACCTGGTCCGGAAACGAGTGGGAGACAATGACTTCCTGGAGGTCAGGTGAGGAGGCCTTCAGAACAGTTGAGGGGCTCTTTACAGCATAACCCTGCAGCTAGGGCTTCACCGAGAATAGTGATTGAGCCTTTGGCACCTGACACATCCACTTCACTCCTTCCCTTTCGGCGGCAAGGACAGAGTGTCCAGAGATATGATAGCTCCAGTTTCTATTTCTATACTTTCTCATCCCTAGATGTCTCCATTCGGTAAGAGTGGAGGCTGGCCATACCTTTGTGGCCGTTGTGTGGGCTGCATTTCCTTTCCCGGCCGAGCCACCCAGGCACCCTTATAGGCTGCGTTTTCTTATCTGTCAACCTGTGAGGCTAAAACCCAGAGTATTGGAGGGGAGCATTTTGGGCCTCTCTTGGCTTGGGGCTCATGTCTGGCAGCTTTGAGAAAGCTGGTGGATGTTAAGGGAGAGAGCCTTCATGCCAGGAGCCTAGTTCCTGCTGAATAATTCCTTCTGCCCTGGAGGCCGTGCTTCCTGGGACATCCCCAGTGTGCTCAGCCCCAAATGGGAGGAGCAGCGGGCTTGAGGGGCTCAGGGGCAAGTCTGTCATTAGAGATCCAGGGACGTGGGGTCACTTTGCTCGCGCGCCAACTCTCATGAGGACGCATGCATTCGCGTACGTGCAGGGTGGCAGTAGTGGGCAATGTGGATGCCGGCAAGAGCACGCTTCTGGGGGTCCTGACGCACGGGGAGCTGGACAACGGCCGAGGCTTTGCCCGCCAGAAACTCTTCCGCCACAAACACGAGATCGAATCTGGTCGCACCAGCAGTGTGGGCAACGACATTCTGGGCTTTGACAGCGAAGGCAACGTGGTAAACAAGCCAGACAGCCACGGCGGCAGCCTGGAATGGACAAAGATTTGTGAGAAATCCACTAAGGTCATTACCTTCATCGATTTGGCTGGCCATGAGAAATACCTGAAGACCACGGTCTTTGGCATGACTGGTCACTTGCCGGACTTCTGCATGCTCATGGTAAGTGGGATGCGCTCCTGAGGAGGGGGGGCTTCAGCCAGGTTGCTTGGGAGGGGGTTATGCGCAGGCGCTAGAAACTGTTTGGTAACAGAGGCCTGTTGATGTGGGGGTTCTGACGCTGGGTAAGGGTGACTAGTTTTACAGGGACGCCTCGTCCCCTGAGTGCCGCGGTCTTGTACCTTCCGTGAACTCTCTCCCTGCTGCCGGTTGTACTTTTACTTTTCAGAGGGGGCATAGAGGGGGGCTTCTCCTGGGGCCTACTTACCACCTTCAGAAATGGTTTCCCCTGGGGTGAGGCCGCTTTGCGGAGGCGATGCTACATGGCACCCACAGAGATGAGGAGACCTGGGAAGAAATGGAGGAGAGCAGAGATGACAATCAAGAGGGCCCTGAGGGGTGGCTTCCTTCAAAGCCTGGGAGGAGAGGCCCCTGTGTGCCTGGCACTGTGCTGGGGTCTGAAGACCTACCAGCGGGCAGGGACACCCCAGGCTCCCATAGAGCTGATAGTCCAAGGAGTAGATTTTTTGGTGGCTCGTATATAGATCAGCTGAGCAGCGGCTTCTGTGTTGGATCATGTTCCAAAGTTTCCATTTGGGTCCCACCGATCTTCTTCCCCGGACAGAGAATGGGAGGCCGTGAGGCCCGCCGCCTCGCACACAGCTTCACAGCTTCTGCAGGGAGCACAGGCGAGCAAGCGTTCCTTTGGCAAGTGCTGCTCAAAGCCCCTCCCCATCTCCTGGCCCCTCCAGCTGCCTATATTAATAAGTGTAGCAAACATAAGCATCTGTTGAGAGCATAATTGATCGAGTTGCCCCACAAACACAGGTTCTCAGGCAAATTCTCCCCAAACTGGAGAGTAAAGAGGCAGAGCACGCTTGTGGCGGCTCTCTGCCCAGGGCTCTTGGGATCTCACTGAATCAGGATCTCCCATATCCTTGAGTGTTTCAGGGGCCACTACCAACTTTGGGCTAAGAAAGCTGTTCTACAGAAGGCCTTTCAGAGGAAGAGCCGTAGGGCATATTTGGGGGAGCTGTTGGGTTTACATTGAGGAAGGTGTAGAAACCAGTCTAAAGTAAGCACTTTTCTAACTAAGCTATAGTGAACAAGGGCAACCAAAGGAAATCCCTTCCCCCTAGATGAAATGTTATACATTATCTGACGTTGAGGCTATAATCCAACTATTAAAAATTTCTGTAGAAGACAGTGAAGCCATTACTGCTCCAGGATAATAAATTTCCATGAAAAATCGAGTCTATAAAATATATAGACAACAGAGGGATAGAGCATTCTCTTTTCCCAGTTGGAAAGACCAGAAGCAAGTCTGGGTTGGACAGGAAAGGTGGTTGGAAGAAACAGGAAGAATTAGAAGGAAGAGAGAGGTGGTATCTTGATGTGAGCAGAGGACATCTGTGTCAGTGGGGTGGCGGCTCACTCGTGAGCTGGGATCAAACGAAGAGTATCACTTGAAACCGGTCTGGAATGTAAGGGACACCTGGAGTGGCTCAGTCGTTTAAGTGTCCAACTCTTAATTTCAGCTCAGGTTATGATCTCACGGTTAGTGAGTTCGAGCCCCATGGTCAGGCTCAGCACTGACAGCTCGGAGCCTGCTTGGAATTCTCTCTTCCTCTCTGTCTGCCCCTACCCTACTTGTGCTTGCTCTCTCTCTCTCAAAATAAATAAATAAACTTAAAAAATTTTTAAAAAGGGAAGAAACTATTCTGGAATGTATTAAGTGCTATATAAATATGTCATGACAATATTTATTTTGAGAGAGAAAGGGAGAGAGCATGCGGGCATGAGTAGGGGAAGGGCAGAGAGAGGGGGAGAGAGAGAATCCCAAGCAGGCTCTACGCCTTTAGCGCACAGCCCAACGCAGGGGCTCCATCTCACAAACCGCAAGATCATGACCTGAGCCAAAATCAAGAGTCAGACACATAACAGACTGAGCCACCCACGTGCCCCGTCATGACAACTTGAATTCAGTTTTGTTCTAGTAACACATTCTAATGGTACAAAAACAAAAAGACGCCGAAATGCTTATAGTGAAACGTCTCCCTCCTCTGTTCGCTTTCGAGTATTTCCAGTTTCTTAGGTAGCCTCCAGAGATACTTTGTAACCATACCAGCAAATGCGAATGTATCCTCTCCCTCCAATTTCAGACAGTCAGAAAAGTTGAAAGAATAGTGCAATGGATACCATCAACCCACCACTCGGATTTAACAGCCGTTAACGTTTTGCTGTGTTCCTCTGAATTTGTGATGGATCCATATGTGTGTTTTTGTTGTTGTTTTGGATGAACCATTTGAAAGCAGATTATAGGTGTTGGTTGGGACTCCTGACCCAAAGCCACTTGAGTATATGCTCCCTACTGTTCCCGTAGCCAGAAAGGTGAACAGTTCTCTAATACCCTCCAGTATCCAGGTTCAGAGTGTTTCTATTCTCCCAGATGTTCCCCAAATAGCTTACTTTTTTCAAATCCTGATCCATTCTAACCCTTTGTTGGGTTTTTTTTTTTTTTCTCTTAAAAACAGGTCTTAGAGATTATTCCCTATCAGTAGATAAGAGTCTTTCTTTGTTTTCGATAGCATGCTTGGTACATTTTCTATGGCACACTGGTACAGGTGCCCTAATTTATTTGGTCAGCCTTTATGGTGATATTGTAGAGCACTTATTGTTACAGGAAGGAATAGTAACAGTAATAACCGCGGCCACTGCCTGAACACCTCGTGGTGCTAGTTGTGTCCTGGGTCTCTGACATATGCCATAGCACTTGAACCTTAACAGGCCCTCTAACGTGGATGGTAGTATCGCTCCACATTATAGATCAGGAAACTGGAGGCCAGTGATGTGAAACGGAATGTAGCCTTGATGGCTCTAGACCTCTGTTTTCCCAGACTGTCTGGGTTTGTCTTTGTTATTGTTTGCAAGTCTCCTCGGATTTGGATAGCTGACCTCGTTAGATCAGGGGTTAAAGCCATCTGTGCCTCGCCCAGCTTCCATCTACAGCTATTTGCTTTCCAGCCGAAGACTTCTGCCCCACGTGTCCTATTCTGAGAGAAGCCTCCGAGATGGGAGGTCTCTCTCGCCCCAGCCGCCTTTGAGCCCCTGTGCCCCACCCGGCAGCAACCTCTGTGTCCCTCGCCCTGACCGCTCTTTCTGTGTTCGGGCAGGTGGGCAGCAATGCTGGCATCGTGGGGATGACCAAGGAGCATCTGGGCCTGGCATTGGCGCTCAATGTGCCTGTCTTTGTGGTGGTCACCAAGATCGACATGTGCCCTGCCAACATCCTGCAAGGTAGGGGAGGCCTGCAGCGAGCGGCTGTCCCTCCGTCTGGGGCCGTCGGCCGCTCTGGTCCCTGGTGGTGCTGCGAGGGCTTCAGCCCAGAATCTTGTGCTTTTTTTCCTTGTGCTCAGACCTTGGTCTGAGTTTCCATCAACCCTGAATCTTCTGCTTCTTCTTTTGTTTAGTTCTAGGTCTGAGCACACCCTAGAATTATGCCGGCTCTTTGTTCCTTCTGGTTCCAAATATAGGAGGAGTCTTGAGACCCCTGAGCTGGCGCCTCTTTTCAGATGCCCCAGGGTCAGGGCATTGGGTTTTAGCATCTAAACAGGACACGTATCTATGGAGACATTTGGGCAGAGGCTCTGATTGCCTTCTATCGCCAGATGCTTCCAAACAGCCTCGCCTTTCTTCCTCACTGCTGCGGGTGGGAGACGAGAAGTAGCCAGGTGTCCTTTTGAAATGCCTCATAAGGGCTTCTGTGGATGTGCGAATGTCTTAGAGGCCCCTCGTCTGATGAATTTTTATCGAGGAAGCTGAACATTCTGAGAAGAATGGTGCCTTTGTCATGGGCCCCCAAGCCACTCGCTTAAAGATGTGGGTCTTTTAGAGACTCTGGAGAAATCTGACGGGTTTCGGGCTTGTAACCTTACCTGAGAGACCATATCTGTGCCCTTTCTAACTCTAGCAAGCACCTGCCCGCCCCAAGTTCTCATCCCCCTTTTGCTTTTCCAGGTGTGGCATTTAACACTGGTCTGTCTGTCTGTCTCCTGCTTATATCAGTAAGGAGTGGACCAGTCTTGCTCTGGAAGCCTGGCGAAAGAGAAAGCTGTCTCCCCTAATTGTGTTCCATTTCACCCTTTAAGAAACCCTGAAGCTGTTACAGCGCCTGCTGAAGTCACCAGGCTGCCGGAAGATCCCCGTGTTGGTACAGAGCAAGGATGATGTGATTGTGACGGCCTCCAACTTCAGCTCCGAGAGGTAAATGGGTAGTGAGCACTGGCTTCAGGGCAGGCGTAGAGATTGGATGGGCTAGAAGGTTCTGGTCGCGGTATGAGTTCTCCGAGCCTGGGAGTGTTGCCCAGGAGTTCTTTCAGGCAGCCTAGATCCTGAGATGCTGGCCTTGCTGAGGTCGGAATCCCAGCTGAGGCTTCTGTGTCTCCTTACTTGTGAAATGGGAATAATATTCTCCTCTCCCCAGCATTCTCATAAGTGTTGGAAATGATGTGCATAAAGCATTTAGCACTGTGTCTGGCTGCTGTGTGCTACAAATGTGACCATTTTTATTTTAATTTTAAAAATTTTTTATTTTTTTATTGCCAAAAAAATTTTTAATGTTTTTATTATTGAGAGACAGAGAGAGACAGACCATGAGCAGGGGAGGGGCAGAGAGAGAGGAAGACACAGAGTCCGAAGCAGGCTCAGGCCCTGCACAGAGCCCAACACGGGGCTCAAATTCATGAACCGTGAGATCATGACCTGCGCCGAAGTCAGACGCTTAACTGATTGAGCCCCCCAGGTGTCCCCAAATGCAGCCATTTTTCTAACTTACTATTAATTTTTTATACTGTTGTTTCCCAAAAGCTTTCTAATGACAGCTCTGTTTTTTTGGCATTTACTTGTGTGCACGTATCTTTTGATCCCATAAATATTTGTTGGGTGTTTGCTCTGTGCCAGGGTCTTCATCCGGGCATTGAGGATTCACAGTTGACTCAGGCGCCGTCTTTATCCACAGGGTGGTCCCCTCCTTGGTCAGAGAGATACTCTCTGGATGATAGTGAACTTGGTTAAGCTTGCTCCTTGTCCCAGAGTTTTGGGGCTGCTCCCGGCTTGGTCTGTAGCACAGGACCCAGAGCAGCCTGGCGTTTTGCTCTGTGGCTGTGCCCTGATGCTGTCTTCAGTACCACCAGGCAGCCAGCAGAGGGCGTATGTTTCATGGAACTGGCCCCCATTTCAGTTCCTTCTGAGTGCCTCTTCTGTGCAGGCATTATTCTAGAAGCTGTGGGGAATACACAATTCCTGATCTCGAAAACTCTGATTAACCCTGGATAGGAGACATAGAGGCTGTTGTAATGACTGATGGAAAATGAGATGTAGTCACATGTAACAGACAACAAAAAGTTTTCCAAGAGCTGGCAGGAGTCCAGAGTGCCCGTCCAGGAAGGGTTTCCTGGAAAAATCTGCCTTGGAGATGGGCTCTGAAGGATGAGAGGATTTGTTAGTTGGGTAGGAGGGAAGGACGTCAAGCAGGATGCTAGGCTTTTGGGAGAAGGAAAGGTTCTCCTCTCCGGCTGGCAGATAGGAATTGGAGAGAAATAAACCTGCACAGATGTTGGGAAGAGGGAATCCGGGCTGTCTCCTCCGCAGCAGAAAGGCAGGTAAGAATTGTAATCAGGCATGTGTGTGCTTTAGGAAGAGGCCGTCCTATGAGCCCGAAATAGAGCAGTGGTGGAAAGACAGGGACGAGGGGACAGATTGCAGAGAGAAAACGAGGGAGAGAAGAAGGCCTCGGAGAAGGTCTGGCCAGCAGTTGGAAGGCCAGGCAGAGGCGTAGGGCCCTGGGAGGCTGATGAGGCGGCCGCGGGGCCCTTAGCGAGTGGCACGCGTTCACCTCTGCCTGCCCTTCACGCAGGAGCTGGCCGTCTGAGCTCCTTTGTCTCTCTTCACCCTCCACTTAGGATGTGCCCGATATTCCAGATCTCCAACGTTACCGGTGAGAACCTAGATCTGCTGAAGATGTTTCTCAACCTCCTCTCCCCGCGCACCAGCTACCGGGAGGAGGAACCCGCTGAGTTCCAGATTGACGACACTTACTCTGTCCCAGTGAGTGACCGAGCAGCACGGGAGACTGGGTGGGCACTTCCTCCAGGGGCAGCAGGACAGCTGTATGGTGGGGAGGGCCCAAGCGGGCACAGACTTACTGGGCCTTGGCCTTCTCTGCAGGGTGTGGGGACGGTGGTGTCGGGGACAACGCTGAGAGGCCTGATTAAACTGAATGACACACTGCTGCTGGGTCCAGACCCCCTGGGCAACTTCCTGTCCATCGCTGTCAAATCAATCCACCGCAAGCGCATGCCTGTCAAGGAGGTGCGGGGGGGCCAGACGGCCTCCTTTGCACTGAAGAAGGTGAGTGTCGGGAATATGAAGGTGACCCCCCCTCGGGTTCTGCTGGGCTGGGTGCTGGGCTGTTTCCGGTTGTCCTGGCTGCTCTGTAAGGCAGGGCTTACTGACCTCACTGTTACAGGTGAGCAAACGGGGGCTCAGCCTGAGTGACCCACACAGGAACACACAGCTAGTAAGTGCAAGAGCCAGGACTTGAACCCAGGCCCGCCTGCCTGCCTCCTAAGCTCTGCTTGTCTTCCTAGTGCCTGAGGAGGGCTCCCTGAGCTCAGTGGTGATGCGATACTAAAGATACTTCCCTCCTATGCAGATGGTCCCACTGCATAGGTCTATAGGGGTCCATGCCAGATCCTCCTCCCCTTCAGCCTTCTGTCCCTCAGGGCTTGGGGTGAGTGCTAGCTGTCGGGTCGTCTACCTTCCCTGCCAGTCACATGAACCTGCGGAATGGGATTTCCTTACTCCCTCCAGCAGTCACCACGCTCCCCAGCAGTGACCCCCCCCCCGTCCCTGCCACCTGCATACTGGCCTGCCTGTGCCCTCTCACCTCCACTTAATTCTTACCTGTCCATCCAGGCCTGGCTGAAATGCTACTTCCTGTGTGAAGCCTTTCCTGATCCCCGAGAGCAGTGTTTAGGCTTCCCAGGGGGCACCGAGTCAGCCCTGTATCGTCCACCCTAGAAGGCCTGTGGTCCAGTGGAGTAAGAGGGCAAGGCTGAGCTGGGGTGGTCTTGATTCCCAGAAGGGACTCCTGGTCCTCTGGCACCAGGGGATAGAGCCCTGGGCGTCATTGTCCCTGAGGTCTGGGATTCCGTCTTTCTTTCAGATCAAGCGCTCGTCCATCCGCAAGGGCATGGTGATGGTTTCCCCACGCTTGAACCCCCAAGCGTCCTGGGAGTTTGAGGCCGAGATCCTCGTCCTCCACCACCCTACCACGATTAGTCCGCGCTACCAGGCCATGGGTAGGTGTCTAAGGGCACTGCCAGCCCAGGAGGCCCTCTGCTCTGACTCCCTCAGCAGAGTGTTCTAGCTCCCCGACCCCCAGAGTCAGGTCTCCATCCTATTTAACGATGCCGCCCCCTCCGTTCTGGCCACCAGCTACGGGGTTATTTGGTCCCTGCACACGTCAGCCGAGTGCCGGCTCTGTGCCGGGCTCTGGAGCCCCAGGCTCACCCTCAAGAGCCTCACGCTTGCTCCCTCAGCAAACGTCTCCTGAACGTAGCCGTGTGCCAGGCAGTGTTGCCAGGGTGCTAGGAACAAAGGTGGGTGAGGGCTCTGCTGTCAGGAAGCCAACAGTCTAGAGAAGGTACACATGCAAACGGAGTGCCCTGTATTTGGGAACCAAGGCTGTGGGTCCAGGAACAGGTGAGGTCTAACCGAGTGTGTGCGGCAGCAGCAGACCCAGGGGCGGCCCTCCAGCTCACTTGGCCCCACGCGGCCCCCTGAGGCCTTTAGCCGGCCGCAGCTCCAGCGTCTTCCACGTTCTCTGTCCTGCCCGGAGGCCACCGAGCTGCTGTCCTATCCTGACCTCCCGGCTCTTTTGACAGTTCACTGTGGGAGCATCAGGCAGACGGCCACCATTCTGAGCATGGACAAGGACTGTCTGCGCACCGGGGACAAGGCCACCGTGCACTTCCGTTTCATCAAGACCCCTGAGTACCTGCACATAGACCAGCGGCTGGTGTTCCGGGAAGGCCGTACCAAGGCTGTGGGCACCATCACCAAGGTATGGCCGAGCAGACCTCCTTGCCCAGCCGCAGGAAGCACTGGGGGCCATCCCAGTCCCGGGCTGTGAGCACAGCGGGAGAAGCCCTGCAGAAGCCCGCTGACTGCCGGGGACAGGGGCACTAGTTTCTGCCTTGGCAGAGCTGGAACCGTGCTCAAGCGTGGCCTCAATGCCGTGCTCTCTTCCCTCTGGGAGGCAGCTCTGGGCCTTCTTCCTCCCTGGGCTTAGGTGGTGACCGTGGAGGAGAGAAGGTGGCCTTGAGGCCTGGCTGTCCTACCTAGAAAACAGTGGTAGGAGAGTGTCTGGCCCCAGCCGTGGTCAGCCTCCGAGGGACCAGGCACAGGCTCCAGTCGCCAGGCGGGGGTGGGGGGCACTCTTACAGGAGTGGGTGGGGGTACAGTGAATGTTGGACAGCTAGGGGGCCTGGGCTTGGGTTCCCTGGCCTTGAGCTGCTTCTGTGTCGTGGAGCCCACTTGATGCCCTCTGCAGACTTCACCCGTGGCCTTGGGTAGGGGCACCTGGCAGAGTGGTTTGATTCTTGCCCCAAACAGCCTGTGTAAGATGTTGGGATCCACCTCAGGCTGCCCTTGCCTCCAGAATGGCCTTCCTTAGGCCCCTGCAGGCAGGTCCAGGGCTGTACTGTGGGTGGGTGGGTGGGTGGGAGATCGTATCTTTGAAGGCTACTTATCTCTGGGACTGGCAGTGAGTGGCAGAAGCTAGCACGTGCCATAGTGCTCTTGAGGGTGTAGCCAGGCTTCCTCCCTGCTCTGAGATTCAACTTGAACCACAAGGGAAGGCTTTAACTCCCTCCCTCCTGGGCGGTAGCTCTTAAGATCCACAGTAGCCACACTCCAGGTGTTTCCAGGTGCCGAGACCTTCCCCTGGTTTCTTTGGGAGGCCTCAAGTTAAAGCTTGCCCCAGACTTTTGTCACAGGGGCAGCAGGAGATTCAGATGGTGCTCTGAGGAGTTCGGCCAGCTTAGCAAGGCAGAGAGCCTCAGGCTGGTTCACAAGGCTCTGGGCAGGCTGCCCGGCCCGGGAGCGAGGCCAGGTGGGAGGCAGACAAGTTCACAGGTGGTCTGCGGGGACAGCAGCTGGGGTGGGAGCAGCCCCCAGACGCCGAGTGGGGAGTGAAGACCTCGCTCTATCCCTCCGCCCCTGTCGTGACCCCCCTGCCACCCACCTCGCCCAGGACCCACCAGGCCTGAGGGCGGGAGGTCCCTGGGGGGCGGAGGCACAGGGCACGGGCAGCTGAGCCCATGTCACTGCCTGCAGCTCCGGCCTCATCCCCAACTCCTTGGCTCCTGCAGCTCCTCCAGACCACCAACAACTCCCCGATGAACTCGAAGCCCCAGCAGATTAAGATGCAGTCAACGAAAAAGGGCCCCCTGGCCAAACGAGAAGAGGGGGGCCCCTCTGGAGGGCCAGCAGTAGGGGCGCCCCCACCTGGAGAGGAAGCTTGCTCTCTAGGGACCTCGCAGCCGGCTCTGTCCAGCGGCCTCCAGGCACAGGTGAGCGGGCTTTGCGGGCCGGGCTGGGCCCCTGCCGCCGCAGGGTGGGCGTGGGAGGGTGGCTGTTGCTCTCGCTGGCGGAAGTGGTGACACGCGAGCTGCAGGCAGCCCCTGCTCAGCTGCCATGCCTGCAGCTCACAGAATGTGCCCCTCCCCAGCTCTTGGCACGTGACTGCCAAGTGTGCGCTCCTTGGCTCCTGAGGAGCTGTATTCTTCAAACTTTGAGATGGACCCTGTATAAAGCCGATTTAGTTGGTCCTGATTAGCGTGTGGTGGTAATAATCAGAGGAGAAAGTTGCCGGGGTTCCCTCTCCAAGTGAGCGCGCTGGCGGTCTGTGTGGGCGGAGTGGGGCATGTCTCCGGTGGTTCAGGAGGTTGGAAAGATGCTGCCTTAGAGGGTCCTGCGTGGCAGGGGTGGGGTGGGGTGGGTGGCCTTGGGCCCCGTGTCAGTGCAGCTGTCACTCGGCATCTCCCGTTAGCTCTGTCCCCTGGTTCTGCCCCGGTGCCCCGTCATGTTGCTCCTTCCGGTGTGTTCTCCACCTGGCCCCGCTTTGGAGATGGAACCGTCTTGCCGGGACCTGTCCTTTCTGCTCTCTGTCCCGCACTGAGCCTTTCTCTTTCCATCTCAGCGGGGGCGGGTGTTGGTTCCCGCTCTCCTTGTGCTTCTCCGAACGGCTCCTTCTCACGCTGTCGTCAAGTGCCACCCGCCTGCTAGGAAGCCAGGGTGGGCGCCGGCTCTGTCTGACAGAGAAGTGCCGTCTCTGAGTCACGTAGTAGACAGCGGCTCAGGCTAGGCTGGGACCGTCCTCCTCGCTCGCTTTTCTCCCGCCCCTCTTCCCGCCGCCTCGCCCCTCTGCTGCCCTGCCCTGCTCCCCTGGGCCACTACTTCTCAAGCTCCTTCTTTCTCCCTTTCAGCCCAAGCCCAGCAGTGGGGGCCGGCGACGGGGGGGCCAGCGTCACAAAGTGAAGTCCCAGGGGGCCTGCGTGACTCCTGCCAGCGGCTGCTGAATCTCCCCTGGGCCCACCCCCACCACCCGAGGGATCCTTGTACTCTGGCCACTGTGCCATCAGATGGGCCGGAGCGGCTCTGACCACCACCCGTCCTCCCCTAGGCCGCACCTGGAGCCTCGTCCTGCCCCCCACCCCCATTTTCCAGGGGGGTATAATTTATAAGCTGAGGAAGGTGGCCAGACTTCTGGAGGACTGACCATCATCCACCTTCTTCCCTGCCCTCTTCCTTACTCACATTTTTTGTATATCTGGGCCCTTAGTTTTTATTCTTTTTATTATCTCTCTCTCTCTCTCTAGTGTGCGTGTGTGCGTGCATGCGTGCGTGCGTGTGTGTGTGTGTGGTGCAGAAGTGTAGCCAGTCAGGGCCCTCGCAGTCTTTCTCCTTTTTTCCTCTCTGGCCATCAGCCTCCAGGAGCTGGCTGCCTGTCCATCTGTCCATCCGTCTGTGTGTTTCTGTGACAACCTTTAGGGGCTTTCAGAAGCTGAAGAGCACATTACTCCCCTGTGCTCACCCCCCTCCCCCATGCTCACCCCCCTCCCCCATGCTCACCCCCCTCCCCCCTGCTCACTTCTCTGCCCAGAGCCCTCTACAGAGCCGGACTCGGGGCTCAGGGGTTTCATCAGTGTATGCTGCTGCCAGAGCAGGGAGCCTTCCTTCTGGCTCCAGGGGGATGTTAGCAGAGCTGAGAGGGGTGGCCTCCTTTTTTCTCCTTCCTTTTTAACTCCTTAAACCCGAAAACAGGTTATGCCAAAAGCTCTTAAGTTGTAGCCTGTAGGTGTGTGGAGGGGAGTGGCACTTGGATCGTAGGACCCTCCCTGCCCCTAACTCTGACCCTTGCCACTGACCCAAAGACAGCAGGTGGGTCATCTTCCTCCTTGGAGACAATCCCGTTTTCCCGGCCAGGCCAGGGCAGCTCCTGCTCTGCTGATTCTGCTGAGCTGCGGCTTTGGCCCCTGAACTTTAACTCTGAATCTTGCTGGGCCTGGAGGCGCTGATGACCCACCTGGACTGGGATCAGCTTGCTCTGGGTCCTACTCACTAGCACCTCCTACTGGTAGGGATGTGTTCCTCTGAGCCAGGGCTGGGCTAGAACTCCTTCCCTACGACAGCCCCGCCAGGTTGCCCCCTCATGGCTGCTACGGGAGCACACCAGGGAAAGATGTGAGCCCCAGTTTTGGAGGCCCCCGTTGGGGTGTGGGGAGGCTAAGTAGGGGGTTGTGAAAAAGATTCTCCCAGGCCCAGCCCTCTGGAAGGTTCACTGCCTGGGGTCATCCAGGCCAGAGATGGCAATGTGGGGCCTGAACGAGCCTGGCCTGAGCTGTGGACAGAAGCCCTTGGTTTAGAGTGGACTGGTGGGCGGAGATACGCTCTTTCTAGCCAGGGCGGACACCCAGCTGGCTGGGTCCTTCCTTAGCCTTGCCTTCTTCCCATCCCCAGCCCTCTCCATCCTTCCTGCTTCTGAACTGCTGGTCCCCTCCCGCCCCCTCCTTCCAACTCTTTCTAGTTACCACTGACCCATGGCCATGGACTGACCAGACCAGCACAAAAAATAAAGGTTTGTTCCAAGTTGACGGTGTCATGTTCCCTGCCCAGGCCCTCCCGGCGGAGGAGCTCCCGTGGGGAATGCTGGCCGCGCCTCCCTAAGCCCCCGGCTCCGGAGCAGGGCAGGGGCGGGAGGAGCCCAGCTTCTCCTCTCGGGATGCATGGCTTCAGAACCCGGGCTCCTCTGCCGGCTGTGACACGGGACAAGCTGCCAGTCTTCTCTGAACCTCAGTTTCCTCACCTAGAGCGGGAGGTAAACACACACCGGGGTTGCAGTGGGTGTGAGGATTCTGTGAGAGAACGGATGGTGAAGCTCTGACGTGCCCGGTGTGGGAGGGGGAGCGGGGGGGCGCCCAGCGAACGGCCCCCGCGCTGCCTACCACTGCGCCAGCCCCCACGTCGGCAGGGCGAGCGGCAGGCGCGGGAGGAGAAGTGTGGTGTTGACGTGTCTCTGTGACGTGGCTGTGCTGTGCCGGATATCCCCTCACTCGTTGGATTTCGAAGCTACTAAGTAGGAAAGAGGCGGTGTCGCAGTTTTCTGGTCAGGAAACCAGCGCAGAGAGCGGTGCCGCCGGCAGGCACGGTCGTGCCCGCGCGCCCCCTTCGCAGGCGGCTGCTCCGCCCCGTGCCCTTGGGCCCCTGCCCGGTCCTCTGTAGGGTGTTTCCCTTCTTGCTTTTTGACTCTGGTTCTGCTCGCAGGGGCTGCTGCCCACTGGTGCCTTCCTAAGAGGAGGGCTCCGGCCTCGAGCCCCCCCCCACCGTCCCGGCTCCCCGTCCCCATGCAGGTGCCGTGGCCTCCGTGCCCACAAGACTGCTCTAGGACGGCACCTCGTTTTGCCTGAACTCTTTTGCCCTGAAGAGCATAACCACTTTACTTCTGGAAGCCGTGGCCTCCGCCCTGGCCTCTGCCATCCGACACTCGGGAGGTTGGTCTGGATCTGTGGTCGCCAGGCCCGCACCTGCCAGCGGGGGCTACCGGATCCGGTGTTTTACTGTCATTAGCAGGGACTCCAGAGGTCCCCTACGGGTCTCAGCCCTACCAACTCTCACTTTGGAACACAACACCAGCCCTTTTGTAGATGACAAAGAATAAAGTTGTTAACTGATCATCTCGAATGGCTGATCCTGACCTTTCTGTCTGTGCAGCTAACATTCGTGGTGTCTTTAGTTCCGTTGGGACCCCTGTTCTGGCTTACTGAACAGCATAAGGTAACGAGAATATGCCGCAGCGTGGGGGGACATGCAAGCTCAGGGGTCACCAGGTGTGCCTTGGAGAAAACGGGGTGAGAGCTGCGGCCTTGAAGAGATGGTAGAATCTGGACATGTGCAGGTGGGCAGAGGGTATGCGCCCAGCCCAGGAGCACTCAGGCAGAGGCCCGGAGCCCTGACTGCATGGCAGGTTATGGGCACTCGTTTACCGGTGCAGCTTGGGGACATCTCAGCCCCAGTGGCACTAGATGCAGAGCAGGTGGTGAGGGAAGTGGGGGAAAATGGAGTGCATGGTCACTGGGGGTGAGCCACATGGCCAGCTCTTTCCTGGTGCACAGGGTTAACTGGCCCAAAGCCTCAGGGCTGGATTTACATCGTACCTGGTACCTGATACCTCTCCTACGGCAGTTTTACCCCACCCCCACCCCTCCCTACTGACCTGTCCCTGCCTTTATCTTCTCAGCAGCAATGGGGACCGGCCCTGGGTCAGGTACCAGGGTACACTGGACAGTGTGGTTGCAGAACCACCCCTGGCGCTTCAAGTGGCTTCATGGGAGGCACTGGGGCTGGGACCAGAATTATGGGGAAGGACCAGGACCGGTTCCCCTGAGCTGGCAGATGCCGGCTCTGCAAGGGCCCCATCCCAGCACGGGCACCAGGGCCGACGTCTGGTTCCTGCGGCAGAGGATCTGCACTGAAGGCGGACGCGGTCTGTTGTGAAGCAGGTAAATCCTTCACCTTCTCCTCAGATGGCACAGAGAGATGGGGGTGAAGGCTGCCCCTTCACACTTACCCTGGTACCCTGGTGTCTGTGAGGGCCAGCAAAGCCCGTCCCCTTCCTCCCCACCCCGCCCCGGAAGCCTGGGCCCAGGACCACAGAGTAGGGCCTGCCTCAGGCCCTGTTCCAGCTTGTTTTTCATGGAGGGGTCTGGTGTCTAATGTTCATAAGTCTTTGGGGGCGTGGTTTAGGTTCTGAGTTCAGATTTAAAAAGACTACACACTCCGTTAATCTTGGGCATAACTTATTTATTTTTGCATAGGCATAAATTAGAATCTGGAGATAAAAATTCAGAACCAATAGTGCAGCATTTGTGACAGGAGAGCGCAAAATGAAACCTGGTTGTCTGGGGGGCGGGGGCCAGTGCCAAAGGACCCCGGGTGGCCTTGGGCCTCCCCTTCCTTCTCGCTCCATGTCCTTGGAGCCCATCTGGGCCTCAGCCCTGGCCTGAGGGCACCTGCTGGCACAGCTCCCCCTCGTGGCAGCGAGGTTACAGGGAACCAAAATCACCCAGTGCCCCACAGAACGGGGCTAGGAATCAAGCCCAAAGCTTTTCAGTTAAAAAACAGACCTTGAAAAATATATACATAATACAGCAGAGTCTGCTGGGTCTAAAAACCCTCTCTTCCCCCAGCCCTCCCCCACCCCCGACTGTCTCTCCCACCCCACCCCTAGAAAACAAGCCAAAAGAAATCTGAGAAAGAGCTGAGAGTCTCAAGGGAGTAGCTGAGCCCCTTACAGGCAGGTGGTGGCAGCCCAGGGCCCACAGTGCAGACAGACCTCTGCCCACCCTGACACCCTGAATGTCACCATCGTCGTCCCCGGACCACCCTGAGAGTCTGGGGAGTACACTGCTCCCCCACCCTCTTAAGCTTACCCTAGCTGCTTAGGGCCTCGAAAGGTGGGTGTGGACTCCCTGCATGTCAGGGGAATGTGGCAAGCTTGCTCTGGGGCACAGGCATGCCCCAGCAGGAATGGGGAACAGAGGGGTCCCCGGTCCCAACAGCAGGAGAAAGAGAAAGCATTAGCCCCAGCGGAGGGGGAATCCTACTGGCTGGCCGCCCAGCCCCCCAGAGCCACACAGGCAGACTCCCTTAGAGGCTCAAAGGAGCCAGACCCTCAGGGGTATGAGAAGCCCCGTGGCCCCCTCGGACCCAGAATACAGTGTATAGAGGCCTCTGGGGGACCGCAGGGGTTCAGGCTCCCTAGGTTGATGGCACTAGATTTCTGGAAGAGTCGGCGGCACTAGATTTCTGGAAGAGTCGGCTGCCCTAGGAGCAGCTTCCTGCCTGGGGCTCAGCCCCAGCCTGTGCTGTGAGCACCTTCCTCCTCGAGGACGTCACTTCCCCGCCTGGGGGTGGGGGCAGCTCACCTGCCTCAGGCCCTTGCTTGTCCCACCCATGGCTTTTGGCACCTGCTTCATTCACCCGCCTACCAACCGCAGCCCCTTGGGTGCCAGCCCCCCATCCTGGGTACGGGGCAGACAGGTCCCACCTTTGCCAGGACGACAGAGGTTCAGTCGCTGCCTCTCTGCCTGCCTCTCCATCCCCCACGATATGCTACATATATACACCCGAGAGGGGGAGGTAGGCACCCAGTGCCCGGCACCAGGAGGTCACGAAAAGGGACACTGGAGCTCGCGTTCTGCCTCGAGCTGCCCCGCACTAGGAAAGCCCTGCACGTTCTTTCTCCTCTCCATCGGGCCCGAGGTTCTTGCTCCTGGAAGTCAGTGCGCTGGTCAAGCATGTGGGGAAGGGGCAGAGGTGCTGCTCTCCCACTCCCAGAGGAGGGGACACCTGCTGCGAGGGGCTGGCCTCCCAGCTGGCTGGCAGCGGCACAGAGAAGGCCTAGTGGGTGGGTTCCCCATGCACCCGGAAGCGGTAGATGCAGGTGTACTCAGGGTGGCCCCAGTTAGTCAAGATCCGAAGCTCCACCACCTGGTATGTGGCCATCTTAGTGTCCTGGGTAGAGAAAGAAGACGTTAAGAGTGTCCCATGTCCTCAGACCTCACTGACAGGAGGGCAGAAAGGGAGACATTTACCCCAGGGCCAACGCGCCCCCCCCCCTCCCCCCCAGGCCTCTACAGAGATGGACTCCGAAGCTCCTGTCTTCAGTCCACGGAGCAAGTTTCCAGCCTGGAAGCAGAGGTGCCCCAGGGGCTTTAGGGGCCCTGTAGGGGCCATGACCCCTAACCACATAAAAATGGTCTTGTAGTTGGGGACCAGCCAGATTCGTCCCAGCCAGAGTCACAGGAGCTCTTTATCATGGTCAATGGAAAGAATTACTGTCCTGGACAATTTGAGATTGATGGTGGAAAAAATCTGAATTAAGCAGATTGTTTTTCTTTCTCGAGTTCTCATCGGGTGTCTGTCCACTGCTCAAAAAGCCACAGTCTTTGAGCTTTTGAAGCAAATGTTTGACACCGACAGGCCCAGCGCTTTCCTGTTCTTCCTGTCCCTTACCATCCCACAGCCTCCTTTCCTCTACGGGCTCAGCCAGCACACGTCCCCAAGAAGTCCCAAGCACCCCCAGGGCTCAGTCACCATCCTGGGGCTGACAGCTCAGTCTCCCGGCAGCTGCACGGGACTGTCCTACAGGTGCCTCAGACTCGGTGGCCAGACCCACTCCTGGCACCTGGGACAGGCCTCCCCTCCCCCTCCTCCACTTCTGTCCACTCTGACGCTCCCAACTGCGTCTCCACCTCCTCTCCATCCTCACTCCCAGCACGCTCTGCAGCCACTCCCGGACTCCACTTGTCCCCTAGATGCCCCGGTCACACAGCCGCGTGATCCGACTACAGTGCACGGTGTTGTCATTCCTCTGCCCAAAACGTGGCCGCGCCCCCCACCCCCACCCCCAGCCCTGAAGGGCCAGAACACGCTGGCCTGCTAGCTAGGCCTGCCTCCCTCTGGCCTCCCTTCCCCCCTCACCCCATTCTTCACCCCTAGCATAGATCTCAAGGCTCCTACACAGCCTTCATCTAGGCTGTCAGAACATTGACTCCTTGGGGGCTGCTGGGATCTGGGAACCTGCCTCCGGGGGTGGGGACTGGCCCCCGCCTTTCTGACCAGGGCCTGGGAGACTGATGTCCACTCAAGTGGAGGCAGGCCGTCTACCCCAGAGCCCCCGCCCTGCTGCACTGCCTGAGCCCTAGCCGGGCCACCCTCAGACCACTGCCCTTTCCGGGGAGCCTTCCCCCAGCACCCCAACTAGGATGAGCCCCTCTGTGCGGATGTCTATGCGGTGCCTCTGTGCCACTCGGACAGCTGTCCCTGTTCCCTGCCTTGAGCCATGGCGAGGCTGGGGCTGTGCTTATCCTTGACCTGAGCCCACAGTGCCAGGCACAGCCTAAGTGTTCAAACTACCTGCTAAACGGACAGGAACGTGAATATACTACCTCTGCTAGCACAGCAGAGTCCCGTACCTGAAAATAAAAGGTCTGAATGGGCTCCCCATCCTGGTCGTAGGTGAACTGGCCAAGAAGTGTCCCCTCCTGCTGCAGATCTTCATCAAATCCCTGAAGAGAGAACAAAGGATGGAAGGAAGATCTTGCTCTTAGACAAGTGCCCCAGTCACCCAGGGAAGAATGCTCCCCCCATCCCATCCCCACACTGGGTCCCCCCCTCGCCACCCCTCCCCCGAGTTCAGCACCAGCCTCGGTGGGACTACAGGGGCCTGAGCACTGGACGTGAGTTCTCCCAGCGCAGCCTAAGATGCCGTTTCCCACGCTGGTGTGGTCCCTTCCAAATCTGCCCCCTTCCTCCCAAAGAATGGTCCTAGCTTTATCCCCAGTAAAGACCCACAGGGTCCCAGGGCCCCTCCGACCACCCACAGGTGGAATACTTACAAAGATGGCAAAGTCCTTGGGGGCACTGGAGATGGTGCTGTTGGGGGACAAGGACTTGGGGACGTGCTCTAAGGTGACAGCAGTGGGGCGGATGCGGGCAGAGAGGCGAACCACGGCAAAACCCTGGGGCCCCTGGAAGGCCCAACAGTTGCCTGGGTGCACATCTGGCTGGGGGGGGAGGGGGCAGAGAAGGAAGTCGCGTCAGCACAGGGCTGGGACAAAGCCTGCCCTCCCTGACCACAGCTTCTGCTGGCTCAGGATGGGAGTCACCCGGCTCTGCAGGTGACCTGCTCAGGGCCCCTGCCACTGCCCTTTGGGTACCTACCTGGAGAATGACCCGGGGCGACTGCGAGTGGTACCACAGGGGGATGCCGAAGAGGCTCAGGAGGGCCGTCTTGGTCTCATAGGTCTCAGAACATCGGGTGCTGATGACGCTAGCCCCTAAGCCCGGGACGAAAGGCAGTGTGGGCGCCTAGAGCTGGACCCTAGCAGGGGAGGGGGGGAGCCCCAGACCCTGTGCATCTCTCCAGCCCAGGGAACCCAAAGGGGACCGCTCTTGCCATGTCCTCTCTCAGGACGGGAGGGCAGGTGCCCCACATCTAGTCTTAGATCTCACCCCAGCTACAGAGCAACTGTAAACATCGTTCTCCCTGGCCAAGGAGGGTATTGAGTTCATCCGGGCCTCTCCGAGTTTCTTCTCTTGCCTTCCCCGTGAGTGATTTCTGCTGATCTCAAGCCCTGCTTGCCTACCACCTTGGCTACGGGGGGGGCGCGGCCAGCCCGAGACCAAGCTCTGCACAGCGGGGCGGGCGCGCGCACAGACCTCCCGATTCCAGAGCGTAGTCCACCATCCCGATGCGGTCCTCGCTGTAGCGCTTCAGGGCCTGGTTCACAATGCGCTGCACCTGCTGAAACACGCATCCAACGCAGCTGCCACGAGAAGCAGACTCGTCCAGCCGTGAGCCCCCCACTGCTGGGGGCAAGCGCCCTGTGGACCAGCCCCTCCTATCCTGCACCGCATGCTGGTGGTCCAGCCACACCTGCCACTTAACCTAGATGTACCCCCGCTCTCCCCCACCAGTCCCAAAGAAACTCTGGAGTCTCCTCCATGTCACTAGGTCTGGGGACGTACCAGGAAGCTGGCAGCGCGGGACTGCACGGGTCTAGGACTCCCAGGGAGGAAAGCGTTGGGGGGGGGCTCCCGGGGCCACACGGTCCTCACCTCCTCTGTCACCCCGATCACGCCTTCCCTCTGCAGTGTCAGCCCCAGGCTGGCAGCGGCCTCCCTTGCCGACTGGCCCCGCATCTCGGCCACGTGAGCGAGGATCCTGCCCTCCAGCTCCTGCAGCTGGGCTTCCATGTCCTCTCGCTGGAGGAGCCCGCTGCGCGTCCCCCCGCCGCGGAGAAGGAACTGGCTGACCCAGGCAGGGAACTGAGACTCCACCTAGCGACAGAAGGAAGGTCTCTGAGGCTCATGGGGACAGTGGCCCAGGCCAGGGTGGTGCCTGGCTGGAGGGGCTGGGGCGGGAAAAGAGCATAGGCCCCGCAGGGAAGGGCCTGCACGTCCCGCTAGCCCACATGAAGGAAGGAGTCCCAAATGACCCCTTCACGTTATCGGTAACAAAACAGGAAGAACTGTCCACGACAGCCAGCATCTGGGCCAAGTCCAGGGGCTTAAGGGACCAGCAGGCCACCGGGGCAAAAGGCTCTTTGCTGTACAGACTCCCAGGACAGACACTCTCTGGGGACAGACACTCTCTGGGGACAGGGTGTCCGCGGGGGACTTGGACGGTTCTGACTTACGTCGTCCCTCAGCGCCTGCAGCTCCTGGGGCAAGAGGCCCACTCGCTCTGCCACCGAGCTCTGCTTCAGGCTCAGGGCTGCCAGCTCCTCCCGCAAGGCTGCCAGCTGGCCCTCCAGTCGGCCCAGCTCCTTCAGGGAGTTCTCGCGGAAGGACTCTTGGGTCATCCTACGCCCAAGGAGAGGAGAAAAGAATACGCCTTGGCTCTCTGGTGAGGTGCAGGTCAGGCTGAGGAACGCGAGAGGATCCCCTACTTGGCCTCCGACAGAAGTGAGTGCCCAGCACCTGCACGTGGATGCAAAGCCTCCGCCTGCGGCCCTGGCTGTAGAACACAGCCCCAGGGCCTTTGAACGGGCTTGCCAATCCCAAGGAGCAAATTCTTAGCCTGTTCCCTTCCTAAGACCAGAGCCATAATTCACCCTGCCTCAGCCTCCCCCATCCTCCACACGGGTGGATATCTGGGGCACGGAAGGCAGCCTGCATGAGTGTGTACCGATAGCGTGTCTACGAGTGAACCCACAAATCCTAATTCTCTTGCAGTGCCCCCGTCCCCCCTTCTTTTGCACTTCAGATGTTCCTGAGCTGGTTTTCAGCCATCCCCTCTCTGCTCAGAACACACTCAGAACTCTGCTCTGGGGCTTTGCGCCCCAGGCCTGCCAGGCTGCAAGGGGGGCGGGGGTTGGGGGAAGAGCAGGCCTGGGCCAGACGGCAGTGCCCGTTACCTGTGCCACTCAGACTTCAGCTCCTGGAGTCGGGCCTCAGACTCCTGTAAGCAGGAAGAAGGCAGAAATACGACATATACGCCAGGCTCGGAGCAGTCGGGTCTCTCAGAGCAGGACCTACTCCCTTTGGAGCCTCTGTTCACACGGAGCCCTGCCCCAGGCCCCCCTGACCTCTCCAGCAAACATTAACCTCCTCCTGGTCTGGGTCCCCGTGCAAGGCTTGCCCCGTCTGCACGCTTAGGCGTGCAAACATTCCCTCATTCATTGAGCAGCGTACACCCAGTGCAACAGGCCTCTTGAAAGCAACCCTTCCTCAAACACAGGCCTGGGCATCCCTGCAGAGCATCCCGGCGCTCCGGGTTTAGCTCCAGCGGAAGTTGGGAGAAGACACCCGCCCCCCCCCCGCATCTAGTGTCCAGCACCCTTCGGGAGAGCCGAGCTGCCTCGGCCCTAGGGCAGATGTTGAATTGGATCAGGGGCCCCCTGGAGGCCAGCCCACCAACCTGGGAGGCCTGAACGATTTTCTTGAAGAGATCTTCAGAATCTTGTTGATGTTCTGCTCTCAGGGTGGCCAGCTCTTCCTGTCGGACACGGGGACAGCGTCTCAGGATTTTACTGAGTTACGTGCGGAGGGAACTTCGAACCAGTAAGTGACGGAACTGGAATCCGAACCAGGCCCATCGGACTGCAGACATCAGCTCCTGGCCTTTATGCTGCGAGTGTTTCTCAAACACGCCAGACCCCCCTCCCTTGATCTCTGCTGCACCCCTACTGTGCCAGGCACCCTGGGGTCCTGCCGTCAGGGGTGGGAGTGCCCCCAGGGAAACCCCAGAGTCTCCCATTTTAGAGGAGGGAACAAAGGCTTAGAGAAGGTCAGTGACTGCCAAGTGACACTGCTGTCCCTCTCACGTCAGGGTGTGCAGGGCCTCGCCCCCTCCACCCCACATCCCCCCAGCGTCACCCCCATGCCACTCTGCTCACGCTCAGAGACCTGGATCCGAGCAGCCATGTCCCTGCGGAAGTCCTCCTTCAGGGCAGCCTCGCGGCGGCTCACCAGCCCTTCCAGAAGTGCCAGGGTGTCCTCGTGGCTCAGGCCTCCGTGGCCTCCCCCGCCAGCGGCCCCTTGCCGCAGTTCCAGACGTTCCAGCCGCACGGCCTCCTTCTGCCAGTTGGAGGAAAATTCGGCAGCGAGAGCTTCGAGGCGCCGCTCCAGGGAGTGCACTCGAGACAAGATGCGCTGCTCGGCCTGGCGGGGCAGGAAAAGCCACTGGGGTGAGGGACCAGGACAACAGCGCTTCCTGAAGCGACAGGGAAGGGAATCCCAGGGACACCCAGATGTGAACACACACTGGCCCGGAGGGCCGTCCGTGCCCCGCAGGTAGGTGGGTACACTGGCAGGGCAACAGGGCACCGTGAGTGTGGGGACACGCGGCGGCAGAGGGCAGCACAAGATGCTGGGGGCGGGGGGTGTGCGGGCTGGGGTGAGAGGGGACACAGTGCCCTCTCCACAGAGGGTCCAAGTGCAGGAACACATCCAAGAAGAACAGCCCCTCCCCTCGCCTACGTGTGTGCAAATGTGGGAGAGCGAGGGGCTGCCAGGCTCAGCCGCCCACTTCGTCCTGGAGACCTATGGCTAAAAGGCAAACTAATTCGAGGAGGCTTTCTTCTCTTTAAGTGGACGGCCCACAGAGTAGATAGAGTAAGTCCTGTGGACTTGACGGTGGCCCCTGATGGCAGGCCATGGCTTTTGAAAACCTTGTTGGCTTCAAAACAAAAATCCTTGCCAAGAGAAATTATCATCTGTCAACTGTCGGTTAGAGACCGGGGACTCCTCCCGAGTGCAGAAGTTGCTTCTGGTGTTTAAAGGTCTTAAAATAGGCAGTACGTTGGCAGGACTCAAAGAGCCAAGAGTACAAAGTCATCCTCCTCACCTGTGCCCTCATCCACCACCACCTGCTCCCAAACCAGGCAACTATTTTTATTAGCATCTTAAGCAAACGTAAGCAAGTGCAAAGACACACCTGTTCTTTACCCCTCCCTTTGCACGGAGCAGGCAGTCCTGAAACTGCACTGTATTTCACATCTTTACTAAGGATTCAAAAAGAGAAAGTTACGATGCTGAAACAGGTCATTATTTTATGAAGCAACAGCATGGCGGCCAAGGACAGTAATAGTCCCCAAAATAAACGGTTAAAGATGTGTTCCCCAATTACATTCAGCAAGATACACACAAAACTCGGATATGATTAGGGGAAAAAAGAATTAGGCACGTTTCCCTGTCGACCTCAACACACGCACACACACATTCTGGTCATCTGTGCCCTGTCACCCCCCACACTGCACTGCAGGCTCCTTGCGGACACAGCCTGGGCAGCCTCTGACCGATGGCAGACACGGCCCTGTCCCACTGTCCTGCCTCTATTTGCCCCATCTGCAGCATGGCCTTGCACGTGTTTCTATCAAGATGTGGAGTCTATTCCCTCCCTCTCTTTTTATATTTATTTTTGAGACAGAGCATGACCTGGGGAGGGGCAGAGAGGGGGGAGACACAGAATCCGAAGCAGGCTCCAGGCTCTGAGCTGTCAGCACAGAGCCCAATGCGGGGCTCGAACTCATGATCTGTGAGATTATGACCTGAGCCGAAGTCAGAGGCTTAACCGACTGAGCCACTCAGGCATCCCTATCTCTCTGCCTTTGAGTCTAGACTGGCTCTGAGATTGACTTCGGCCTGGAATAAGGAGGAAGGGACAGTGTGCTGGTCCTGAATGGGGGCCTGATTTTGCTCTTGTGGAACCATGGTTGTCTGCTAGGAGACGGAGCCGGGGCTCGCCTGCTGGGCGAAAAGAGCACGTGTGGCACCCAGCCTGGCCCCTCCCCCCCGCAGCTAACCCAGCAGCCGGGGTCCCTGCTGAGACCAGAAGAGCCACCCAGAGGACCCACAGACTCGTGAGCTAATCAAATGCTTGCAGCTTTAAGGCACTGGTTTTAGGGGTGACCTGTTTGTGGTAACAGGTAACTGACCAGCACGTCACCTTATTCGTGGAAGATGCTGAGGAACTATTTATGAACCTACTGAAAAGGAACATAGAAGACACAATGATTTGCCCAATTCCTTTTCCTTCTGGGTTTTTTGTTTGTTTGTTTGTGCTTAAGATGACAACGAACTTTGGGACGGTCTGGAGTCCCATCTGAGCACAAGCAAACCCTTCCCCCAGTACGCGCCCCCCCACCCCCCAAACAGCAGAGAGCAGGGACAAGGCAGTCCACCGGCTAGGACACCGCCCAGGTAAGGTGTGAGGCCAGAGAAACCAACTGCACATACGGGCAGAGTGAGGACCCGTGACCCTACGAGACTCACCTGGAAGTGGGGCGAGTCTCCGGACTCCCACACGTCGTGCTGCCTGGGGCCGCCCTTGGCCGCCCACCAGGAGACCATCGCAGGCTGGAACGTGTGCAGCCCGTAGGGGTAGAAATACCAGGCACCTGTACACAGAGGGGAGGGGGTGATCCAGGCCTGTGGCCATAAGCCGGAAGGCACACGCTGCCGAAGATGGCTGCCTGGTTAACACGGGTTAGTCGCAGCCTGTCTCATGCTGCGAGCTGGGCTCTGCTGGAAGGCGGTACGAGGGATGGAGGGGCCTGTCATTCTCTGAGGCAGCAGCTTCCATGTGACTGGCGCAGAGTGTGCGCTCTCTCCCCTCCCTCATCTTTCTGTAAATGGCAGAACTCAGAGAATGTGGCTCTGATAAAGCTAGGGATGACCCAGAGGTAGAACCAGACGACCTGATGGCGGCTCTGGGCCCAGACTATCCATCAAGATCACCCAAGAAGCTTTTGGGGCAATTGGGTGGCTCAGGTGGTTAAGCGTCTGACTTTGGCTCAGGTCATGATCTCGTGGTTCGTGGTTTCAAGCCCCGTGTCAGGCTCTGTGCTGACAGCCCAGAGGCTGGAGCCCGCTTCGGATTCAGTGTCTCCCACTCTTTCTCTCCCTTCCCCTTCTCATGCTCTGTCTCAGTCTCTCACTCTCTCCCTCTCAAAAATAAAGCATTGAAAAGAAAAGAAAAAAATCACCCAGGAAGTTTTTAAAATACCCACTGTGTGGCTCCATTCTCTAGAAAGTGAGTTCACGGGTCTGGGGTATCCTTCTAGAGGGGAGTCTTTTTTGAGTTTTATTTATTTTTCTTAAATAGTTTATGGTCAAGTTGGTTTCCATATAATGCCCAGTGCTCATCCCAACAAGTGCCCTCCTCCATGCCCCATTTTTTAAATATCCATCTATTTTTGAGAGAGAGAAGAGAGACTGTGAGCAGGGGAGGGGCAGAGAGATGGAAAGACACAGAATCAGAAGCCGGTTCCAGTCCGTCAGCACAGAGCCCGATGCGGGGCTCAAACTCACAAACTGTGAGATCATGACCTGAGCCGAAGTCAGACACTCACCAACTGAGCTACCCAGGCTCCCCAGGTAACTCTACTGAGCTGCCATGGTTGAGAATCTCTGAAACAAGACACCTACTAAGAGAAGGTGCTTCTGACCCAGGACAACACAAGGCTGAGGCCACAAAAACGCCTGCATCTCGCTTTAGGGGCCGTCAGCTTGTGAGGTGCTTGCTTCTGAGCATGTGCGTTTGGAGGGGGGGAGATGAGGGCACCTGAAGAGCTGTATCAGCCAGTGGGTCTCCATCCACACTTGCCACTCAATCACCAGCAAGGAGCAGGTGCCACCGGAAGCACACGCCCACCAGGCTTTCCATCAGGCCCTTGGACATGCCTCACTTAACGCACTCCCTGAGCAGGCCACACCTACCTTTCGGGGGCCCTCCACAGCATCTCTTCATGACGCCCCCAGGACATCAGCCCCATCAACCCAATGAGGCCGTGGTGGAGCTCAAATTAACAGTGACTCATGAACAAGGCACTATATGATTATAAAGAATCATTATTATTTCAAGGGCGATGCCCAGTTTCCACTGGACATGAACAAGCTCTTCTTGTAACAGGAAACAAAGGAAATCAACACTTGGAAACTTCTTCTACCTGCCTATTAAATACTAGTTGAGTAGATGCTAAACCTAGAAAACCAACTCGAGAGATAAAACGGGGTCTTTATAAGTTAAGAATAAACTGGTACAATAATTAAAACAGGGTCTGGGCCCCATGGCGGCAGCTCGCATGGGGTTGTGAGACTGACAACTGTCAGGTTACAACCTGAATGCAATTGATAACAACAAGGATTACAACTATTGTAATAGTGAAAGTCCTAGGATAGAGCACGGAACAACGTCAAGCATCTTGTGAATGCGCGATCACAGCTCATGGTTCGGGAGTTCGAGCCCCGTGTCAGGCTCTGTTCTGACCGTGCAGAGCCCGCTTGGGATTCTCCCCCACCCCCCCCCCACCCCCACCCCGGCCTCCAACTCGCGTTTTTTTTTTTTAATGTTTTATTTATTTCTAGGAGAGAGAGAGACAGCGTGAGCAGGGGAGGGTCAGAGAGAGAGGGAGTCACAGACTGAAACAGGCTCCAGGCTCTGAGCTGGCAGTCAGCACAGAGCCCGACGTGGGCTCGAACCCACGAACTGTGAGATCATGACCTAAGCGAAAGTCGGACGCTTAACCGACTAAGCCACCCACGCGCCCCCAACTCGTGCTATCTCAAATAAACTGAATTTTTAAAAAAATGAAGGATCTTAGTATAAAAAGGCAGACTTCTCTTTACGACTTTATTGTCTGGATCTTTTTTTTTTTTAATTTTTTTTTTAATGTTTTTTTTTATTTCTAGGAGAGAGATAGAGAGAGACAGTGTGAGCAGGGGAGGGTCAGAGAGAGAGGGAGTCACAGACTGAAACAGGCTCCAGGCTCTGAGCCGGCAGTCAGCACAGAGCCCGACGCAGGCTCGAACCCACGAACCGCGAGATCATGACTTAAGCGAAAGTCGGACGCTCAACCGACTAAGCCACCCAGGCACCCCTGTCTGGATCTTAAAGAGAGCTAAAGATTGAACTTGATGCCGTGACAAGAATTCACTCACTCAGACTATGTCCTAATTTGGAATGGAGGGAGAGTGACTACTGATAACACTTTTTACCCCAATACTCCTGTTCTGCGGCATGTTCTGGCTCAAGACGGCTCCTGTAGACATGCCAGGCAGCCAAGTGCAGCCACCCCAACGGAGCACAAGGGTCAGCGGATTGGGGCACATCCCCTCTCACGCACTGGACACCCTGCGAACGCCACACGGGTCCCTGAGGAGCCAGGAGGGCCAGACAGGAGCGGCCGAGGGCTCGGGAGCGGCCCAGGCTCAGTCTGACCCCACGCGCCCTGCCTCCTTCCCTTCCCGGTAGGCGATCACCGTCCCTCTGGTTTTCACATCTCCGATCAGCACCAGCCCGCCCCCCCCCACGCTGCCCTGCCCATCTGGCTCACCAGCTCCATCCATTTCGGCCTGGCGTGCTCTTCCTACCCCTCCCCTGCAGCGCCAGGCAAGCTTACCGTAGGTCAGGCCAGTCAGGAGCAGCAGCAGCAAGAGGAACCACAGGAAGGTCTTCACGGAGGAGAAGCGCCTGGACCACAGGAGGGGACAGCAGGGCAGGAAGAGGGGTCAGGAGGACACCCAGGCCTCTGTATCCCTGCAGGGGGTCTGCAGACACGCTCCCTGGGTGCCAAACTAGAGTAGGGCGGGGGGTGCCCTGGAGCACCTCATCTTGCCAGGGCCGGACCGGACGCTTCTAGGGCTTTACCTGCAAGTCTTGGAATAATGGCAACAATGCGGACACTGAATTTGATTGAGGGGATTTAAAATTAAAAAATGGGGTCTTTGAAAAACCTGGAATTTTCATACGTACAGGTCCTTTAAGCAAGCGGTTCTAGAAAAAAAAATACAGAGCTCCTTAAACAGTATTTTCTTCTAGAAAAATATGGAGCCTGGCCTTCTTGTCAGCAGAGCCAGCCGATCATCCAGCCGGGATTATGGCCAGAGGACCCCAACTTCCGGGCTCGGTCTTCTTTCCTGGCTCTGCTGGGTCAGGGATGCGGAAAATCAATGCGCAGCGTCACGCAGCACATGTCCCCGGGTTCTGAACACACAGCAGAGGACGCTGGGGTCTAGACTGCCGCAGGGCCAGGAGGGAAGCTCAACTTTCTTGGAAACACCACTTGTTGGCCGGAGCCTAAAACCCGACCAGCCGGAGCAAGACCAAGCTGTCAGATTCAGAAGTCTGGGAGAGTCCGGGTGGCTCAGTCCCTTAAGTGACCGACTCTGGCTCAGGTCATGATCTCATGGTTCGTGAGTCCGAGCCCTGCGTCGGGCTCTGTGCTGACAGCCGGGAGCCTGGAGCCTCCTTCAGATTCTGTGTCTCCCCCACTCTCTGCCCCTCCTCTGCTCATGCTGTCTCTCTCAATAATAAATAAAAATGCTTAAAAAAAAAAAAAGTGGCTGGCTGGGGGCTGGCACTTAGCAGGAGCCCAAATAACAGGAGCCCATAATTTCAGAATTCTCCCTGAAAGGTTACTGGCCTGGAGAGCAGCACCAGACTCGATCCCACTACCTGTCAGGCAGAGAGGGGCTCTGGAGAGTCTACTGTATGCTCACCGCTAGAAACCTCACGGAAACTGGGGGAAAAGAAACCTTCGGAGAAATGACATATATGGGTTTAGAAGCCCTATCGGTCCCTTGGGTCCCAAGGCTTTCTGATTCATTGTCAAGGCGGGAGTCTTACTCACCTGGTTAAAACGAAGACATCGAGGAGGGAGGCCGCTGTCGTCAGGCGATACCAGGTGGTGCCAACCCACCAGTAGAGGAGTCCAAAGAGCCGGCCTAGAAGAGGGACCATCAAGGCCTGGGCATCACCCTGAGCCAGCGGCCGGCAGGACGTGGCTTCAGGGCGTTACTGCCTCCACCTGCAGCTTTCCCTCCCCCCCCAGTGCTGACCAGCCGGCGCACCGCTGTCCTCCAATCCCACCCGCCTACCCTACCGACACCCTCCACCTCGCTCCACAGCTGCTCCTGCCCTTCTGCGTGGGAGTGTTACAGTGTTACTAAGGCTCCTGCTTTCCAGCGGCTTATTCCAGAACGAGGTCTCCCTGCTGGTCCTGTGGGCTCTCTCAGTGGGATCCCCAACCACAGGAAGAAGGGGACGAAGGCCCTGCTGTCGGGAACGGAAATCATCGTGCACGGGCTCGCCAGCACCCACCTGGAGACGTGACCACCATCCAGAAAAGAGAGGCCGCCCAGGAGACTGCGTTCCTTAACCGTGAACCCGAACTACGGTGGTCAGTCTCTGAGTATCCTGCAGGGACAGAGAGGCCACAGCTCAGTCTGTCCTCACTTTTAAGAGCCCAGGGATATGGAGACCGCCTATTATGTGTCTTCTCCTTTAGACTGTGAGCTGAGACCACATATCATGCTCTTTCACATCCCCAGAGCGTCACACAGGCCTGGCACCTAGTGGGTCCATAAAGGTCTGTCAAAGGAACGAAACGGTATGGTTCTGACACCTCCCTTGAGCTTACTGTCCGCTCGCCTCTCCTCACCAGCAACCCTTCGAACTGTCTTTCAGAGCTAGACCGAAGGGGTCAGGCACCTCCTCTGTGTGAAGGCCCCCATCAAGTATTTGCTGGAAATAAGTCAGACACAATGGAGTGGACCAGAGGCTGCTCAGACTGATGGGGACAGGGCAGTCACAGTGGGTCAAGGGCCGCCCCAGGCCTGGGTTCAGGGAGCAATGGTGACACGGGGGCGATGCCCGGCTGGCTCCCCAGCCTGTGGAGGGGCTGCCGGACACCGCGCTCTCTCAGGCTGTCAGGGGGCACCTTCCCCGGGCTTCCTGTCACCTCCCTCGGCACTCCCGGAACGGGCTGGAACGTCTCCCTGAGGCGTCACCCACCTGCGTAGTCATCCTCCGAAGAATAGCCGGAGGAAGACCCCAGGAATTCCTCGGAGCCCTTGTTCTCGGACAGCCCGTTGAGTTTGCTGCTCTCTGTGCCGCCTGTGCCTCTCCTCCTCCTCACCCGCAGATCCTCACCTGAGGAGGGAAGAACTCAGGGTCCTCCTGGGGCCGGGAGCTATCCCGGAAGGCCTCATGGGGACACGCGGAGGAGCCTTTCTGATGGACAGATGGAGCTGTCCTGAGCTTCTCCCCAGGCTCCCCGGGCAGGTCTCCGGGGCTGGAGCAGCTCCGTGGCCACCTGGTCGGAAGTGGCCCACAGGTTCAGACATTCAATTCCTCTTCCAAGGGTTTCTGCAGACGGGGAGCCCTTCCCCTGGCCCAGCGGTGGTTAGGAAGCCACTCAGGGGAGATTTCTGGGCCTTAAATTTCCAGAAGAAGCAAAGCCCTGGGAGGGAGGTTTCAGACAACTCACCCCAGTAGGGATCACTATGCAGCTGGTCGTCGAGGATGGAGCTCCTGGCGAGGGAGGCGGCCCGGGGGCTGCCAAAGTAGGACTCGTGGACCACCGACTCGCTGTAGTAGGATGTGTGCGCGTCGGAGGGGCCCAGCTGTGGCGCTGGGGAGAGGCGCTTCATGTTGCTGGATTTCCTCTTCAAGGTCCTGCGGGAGGGGCGAGGAGGGGACCAGGCAGGTGAGCCCAGCCAGGAACAGGGAAGGAGCGCTCTGCCCGCCTCCACCCAGTGGGGCAGCCTTGTTGCTAGGCAACTAACAGCTTCCCAGCTCCCGACAGGCTCACCACAGGTGCTTTCTCTGCCCCCATTATCTCCACATCTCACCAAAAGTGATGAAATCAGGTTTCAAATCCAGATCTCTAACTTCAAAGTCAAAGGTTTTGTTTTTTTTTTCCTTTTCCTTTCCTTCCTCCTTCTCATGCTTCTAATGGAATAACAATTTCTACCACCCACTGAAATCCCAGGCCAACCCGACCTGGCCTCCCAGGGCTAGCCAAAGCCTCACGAGCATGGTCATCTGGGCCTCGTATCTGCAAGTGGGGCTGGGTGAGAGGTAGGCACCTGCTTTAAGCTCATTTGCCATGCTCCTCGGACTTGACCTCTCCCGGGCTGCTTTGCTGGGTCTGGAGAGGATGGTCAGATGGGCACATCCATCCGGAGCAGAAAGGGCTCCTGTGAACCCCACCTGCACTTTCAGGGTTTCTGGCCTGGCTTATTTTTGAAGCTGCCTCTCCCCACTTCCTGTTCTCTGACGAGATGGGAGCAGCTCGGCTTATGATACGGGGAGAAGAAAGAGCAGCACTGGGTCCCGGCATCCTCAAAAGGTGCGAATGTTCCCCGTCAGCTGGGTATGGGCACCTGATCTCTGCCCAGTGAGGTGGCAACAGGACAAGGCTGTGCAGTGACCTGCCCAGAGCCCTCTGCTCTGCAGATCAGCGCTATCGGGAGGGGGGGCAGGGGAGGTGGGGTGCAGGCAGGGATGGTAACCCCCTACCTGAGAGGGCTGTCCTTAAACAGGGTGCTCTGGCTCCCCATCACTGAACTCCCTCCACTGCTGCTGCCGCCGTCGTCGTCGCCCTGGGAGTAGCGCGTGAGGCGCTGGCTTCGGCGGGACATGACGAGGTAGGATGGGGACTCTCCCCCGGAAGAGAGCCTTGGGAGGGAAAGGAGGACAAGGGAGGCCTGGGGTGGGGGCGGTGGTGTTTCAGTTCCCCCCCAGGGACCTCCTCCCAGCGAATAGCCCACCCCCTGTGCATTCCACACAGACAGCGCGGGAGGTGGGGACGAGGGGCATCTATGGACCATCCCTGGGCACCACCCACCCTGCGGCCGTCCAGCCCCGCCTTGGGCTCACTTAGTGCCAGGTGGCCTCCCTCGTGGTACTTTCCACAAGCTTTTCTAGCTTTCAGTTTGACACTGAGCTGCCTGGGAAGCAGAACCGGACCTTCTGCAACTTTTAGCAAGTGGCAGAGCATGTGGAACAAGAGAGGCACACAATAGACGCTAACTGAATACCTTTGATCAACTGCTGTCCCCACGGACTCTCTAGTCCGGCCATCCCACCATGAAGCTGGCGCCCTGGAGCTGCGCACACGCACATTCCAGCTGTTTCTCTTCAAGGGGACACACCTTCTTTCTCCTGGGCTATTACTCATTGATTCAGGGTCCCAATCCAACTTTGATCGGAGAAAACCTTTCCGGGGTAAGCCCCGCCTACATCCTGAAGGTGTCTACACGTATCCATCAGTGATTACTGTAGTGCAACGTCAGAGCATCCTATATGACGACGATTGTGATGACAAAATACGTTGTTAAATGCCTCCTAGGTACCTGGCTCCTTATGCGCTCGTTTCTGATCCTTATCAACACAGGAGGTACCATTACTGCCACTGTACAAGGGAGGAACCTGGGACCCTAAGATGATCAGGGACCCTGCCCACAGTCACCTCGCCCGTAAATGACAAGAGGCAGGGTTTGAGCTCAGATCTGACAGGTGGCACAGCCTGGGTCTTTCCCCTCTGCCATAGTTTCCAAGATGCTTTAGGAACGTGTGTCCCCAACCAGAGTCTTTGACAACCTCCACTATGCTCAGAACGGCCCGTAGGCGGAGGGATCACACAACAAATGTTGGTTAACAAACTAACAAAACAGGGAGGTGGGGCAGCCGTGTGGGATCACAGTCAGTCCCTGCCGGAGGGAACAGGTCACCACGTGGGGTGGGAAGTCACGGCTCTGGAAATGATACCGAGGACTCAAAGGAGGCCAAGGCGAACAGACGTGGCAAAAGGCAGTGTTTGACAACCAGAGGGTGATTAATCAGCCTTTCAGATACAGAAACCCACATTCAGAATCTCAGACGTCCAGCATGAAGAGTCTGAATGCGGAGCCTTGCCCTGCTCGTGTTACAAAGCCTCTGTTCTGCTTAGGCCCACTCAAGAGTCCCTAGTACCTGTGACTTCTCACTTCTGATACTCCTGGCCCATACTTAAATTATTAGTTCCCTCGGTCGCGTGTTGGTTATAGGCGCTGATGTTTCCCAGCTCGAGACTATGGAAACCAGCAGGTCTGGTTAGTCTGGCTGGAGAATTCTAGAAAGTCCTCTTCTGAAAAACAAGCAGCCTCATGTCTTGGTCTTATTGGCATCTTCCCAGGTAGAATGCCCACTTGGCTGGCATCCCTCCCTGGTTTTCAGCCCGCGTTGGTAAAGGGACCCATTGGTAGTAGCCAAAGCAGGAAGTTGGCCTGGGTCCTTGTCTATATTCCTCTCCTTATAAGGTAATGCCACCCCCACTACTGCCCTCCCCACCTAAAAGCTCCTCCTCTTAACCCCTGCCTGCCCAAGAGGATGAAGCCTTCACCCTGGGGCAGAAACAAAGCAATGTTTCTGCCAACTCAAGCTGCTGTTGGCAAGAATATAAATATTCAGATGGAGGTGGCTGGAGGAGGGGGATGGGGCGGTCGGGGCTGAAAGCTGTCAGCAGTCAGCACCCTCCTCCGCCCTCCCAAAGAGGCTTCTCAGTCTTTCTTGTAGTCCTGATACCAAAAAATAGTTTTGCGACTGAGTCTGGGTTTCAGAAAACGAGAAAGGTCAAGGCCTGAATCTTCCAAACCAAAACAAGAAGTGAACCTCTAGGAGCTCAGATCTTTTGCATATCAGACTAGACCCCCCCCCCCCCAACACACACACAGTTAATAAACCCTCACACAAAACATCCCTCCCCACTTCTGTGCTGAACCACATCCTTTTTCTCAACTCCACCTTTCCCCACACCCCCCTCCACAAACATATGTCAGTATCCACCCAGTCTCCAAACTTCGATCCTGGGTGTCCTCCACGGGCGTGTTCACGCTACTTTCCCTCGTGGGGCATGTAAAACGCCCCAGGTGCTAACTCCCTTCTCCCTTCATTTTCTCTACGAGCTGAACCTGCAGAGATCGGATTTAAAAAAAAAAAAAAAACTAACCACGCGCCTTCCCTGCTGCCCTGCACTAAGTCACACTCCCGCCTCCTGTTTGTTTGGTTTCTTTTTTTAAGAACTGAACAAAATGGGCCCTCCTCCTGTTCCCAGAGTCTGACAGGCAGAGGGCAGAGAACTGCCTGTCCCTGGAAACTGCCTGCCTGGCACGAAAACATAGGCACTGCCCTGGGCCGGTTTGAGGTAGCCTGGTTCGTTCCCCTCCTCTCTCGGGGAGGTTCTGCCCTGGGGAAGTCCCGCCTGGGGACATCGGCCCTCCCGGCTGACCAGTGGGCGGCTGGCCCCGGGGACGGGGGTGGGGGTGGGGGGCCGGGCCACAGAGATGAGTCAGGAAGGCTGGCCCCGGCACGGCGCTGGCCCTTCCCGACCGGCCCAGGGGCGTGCGCCGGGCAGGGCTGGAGCCTGGCCCAGCTTGGCCGGGAGAGGAAGAACCAGGCCTGGGCAGCTCGGCCCTGCCTGCAGCGGCCGGCCGATGACCCCGGAGTCCGGCGGGGGCCCGCGGGGAGGCGGGAGAGGCCGGCCCGCCACCGCTGCCCCGCACGTCCGCCCGCCAGAGGCCTACCGCCGGCTGTTACCTGCTGCCGCGGCTGCTCCGTGCGGGGCCGGGGGCGTCCGAGGCCCGCTGCGCCGCCTGGGCGCGCCCCCTTCCCGCGTCGGAATCCTGCGAGCGGCGCTCGGCGCGGGGGCCCGGGGCGCGCGGGGAGCGGCGGCGCGGGACGTGGCCGGAGGGCGCCGCAGACAATGAGACCCGCGCAGAACCGCGCTGCGCGAGTGGGGCCGGCCGGCGCGCGCGTGGCCGAGTGTGTATGTGTGCGTCTGCCAATCAACGCTGACAGGCCGCCGCCCATTGGCCGGGCCCCGCCCGCGTCACCGCCCACTGCCACCGCCCATTGGGCGGTTTGAACACAAAGGCCCCGGTTGGCTCCGCCCGCCGCGTGGGCCCCGGGGGCCCAGCGAGCAGGGCCGGGAGTCCGCGCGTGGGAGGCGCGGGGGCGGGGCCGGGCGCCGGGAGGACGCAGCTGGAGCCCGCGTGTCGGGGGTTGGCCAGGCCTGGCTGCGCACTTGACTCCAGGCCTGGTGGCTCAAAACACCTGATCCCGCTCCCAGCACTGCCTTGTGCGCCTCACCCCACCCGTGGCCTTCCAGCCGTGGCGTCCTCGCTCCCCGCAAGCTGACTCCACGGGCGGGATGCCAGGGCCTTAAAGGCATCGAGTGGCTAGGGAGACACAGCCTCTCTGAGGATGGCCCCCGACTAAGTGGGGGCAAGAAGAGTATAGGATCCTTGGCCTAAGGCCCACCTGGAAAGTTAGCTCTTAGCGGGCTAGCAAATGATTGTGGAAGGCTTGCTAAACACTTGGCATGCGTAATTGTCCTTTTTGCCAAGCATCTGCACCCATTTTAGAGATCAGGAAACAGGTTCATAGAGGTTTTAAGTGATTTGCTTAAAGGCACAGCTAGAAAGAGGTGAAATTGAGATTAGGAGATTCTCCTCACATCCACATCTGCTTTTTCCGCTTAAGGGCTGATTTTGGGATTCCAGACAGGGCAAGAAGGCTCTGGCACTTCCCGGTCTGCCCCCAGAGCCCCCACGTTTCACTGCAGAAGTGAAGGGAGGGAGTTTGCTACATTTGGTACTGAAAAGGCAGGGCTGGTTACCTCTTCCTCTGTCTCATTCAAATGTGTGTGATTGACAGATAATGAATGGGTAAAAATGCTGTCTGACTCCGCGGGACTGGCCAACTTTACAGAGGCAGCAAGTGCACCGCTTGGGAGGAGGCACTTCCTGTGCAAGTGCTTCTAAGGGTAATAGTGTCGTCATTGCACTTTACAGCACCAAGAGGAAGAGACCAGAAATTACAAAATTACTGAGACAGGACAGGAAAGCGCTGCGGGTAGAGCGGCTTGAGGAAGAGCGAAGCCTTTGTGCTAAGTTGACTCCAGACAAAAAAATGACCCCTCTTCCTGGCCCTCTACTGCCCCTCCTGGGAAAAAAAGGGCCTTACCTGCACATATAGCATCTTGAAGATGAGGGTTAAATGATAAACTGCCTGGCTCTCCAGGATCTCACATGGGGCCTGAGTATCTGCTGACTGTGGAAGGAATAAAATGAGAATGCAAATCAGATGTCGGGCCAGCATCCAGGGGTCTCCCTTGACACCTCACCAGGGCGCTTACCTCCCCAACCCTGTCCTGGTCCAGTCCCATGGAGGGTGTGTATTTTACCACCTCCGTTGCAGAAGCTGTTTCGCTCTCCCAGGATCCTGGCAGAAGGACCCTTTCCCAGAGCACAGTCTGCTGATCTCAGGGAGGGGCCATGCCCACAGGCTGTGTTGCCTCTGTGGACCTGTGGGGAGGCGAAAAATGGCCCCAAGGATATAGGTTCTAATCCCCAGAAACTGTGAACATTACTGCAGATGCCATTAAATGAAGGGTTCTGAGATAGGAGATCATCTTGCACTTTTTTTTTTTTATATTTTTATTTTTATTTCTAGGAGAGAGAAAGACAGCGTGAGCAGGGGAGGGTCAGAGAGAGAGGGAGTCACAGACTCTGACATAGGCTCCAGGCTCTGAGCTGGCAGTCAGCACAGAGCCCGACATGGGGCTTGAACTCACGAACCACGAGATCATGACCTAAGCGAAAGTCGGACGCTTAACCGACTAAGCCACCCAGGCGCCCCTCATCTTGCATTATTTTTTTTTAATGTTTTATTTATTTCCAGGAGAGAGAGAGAGAGACAGCGTGAGCAGGGGAGGGTCAGAGAGAGAGGGAGTCACAGACTCTGAAACAGGCTCCAGGCTCTGAGCTGCCAGTCAGCACAGAGCCCGACGCGGGGCTCGAAGCCACGAACCGCGAGATCACGACCCAAGGGAAAGTCGGACACCCAACCGACTAAGCCACCCAGGCGCCCCATCATCTTGCATTATTATGGGTGGCCCTAAATGAAATCATAAGTGTCCTTTAAGAGAGAGGCAGAGAAGAGGAGAGGGCAGAGATTGGAGTGGTATGGTCATAGAGAAGAAATACTGGCAGATGTCAGAAGCTGGAAGAGGTGAGGAAGGGACTCCCCTCTAGAGCCCCCAGAGGGAGCATGGCCCTGCTGACGCCTTGATTTCGGTCCAGTGATTTTGATTTTGGATTCCTGGTCTTCTGAACTGGGAGAGAATACATTTGTGTTGCTGATAAGTCACCAAATTTGTGCCGACTTATTACAGCAGCCACAGGAAAGGAATAAGGGCCAAGGAGGAATTCTCGCCTTGGCTGTTGAGGTCTCCCGTGTTTGTGCTGCGCCCCTCCGTCGCCCTGGCTGCCGCCACTGATGCCACCAGACTTGTGAGATCACACGCAGACCCGTGTCCCCATCTCTCTGCCCCTCGCCTGCCTGCAGTTCGCTCACCCGGCAACTCTCTGCCCTTCCAGGCTCTTGCCTGTGCGGCCGCCATTCAATTGGCCAGTCTTCCCCCCGCTCACCTCTGCCCTTGTTCTTGGCCGCATTCTTGCTCCGCCTCTCTTTCCTCATCATCTCAGACACAGTGGCAGGGCCGGGGGTGGACGGCTTGGCCCAGCGGAACAAGGTCTCCATGGCTGACATTACAGACACTGCAGTGGGGCCATATGATGGCTTTCCTTGTCATTGGGCACTTTTGCCGTGGTGGCTACATCCTCCATAACACACACACACACACACACACACACGTTTATTTATTTTGAGAGAGATAGAGACAGTGTGAGTCAGGGAGGGGCAGAGAGAGGGAGAGAGAGAATCCTAAGCAGGCTCCATGCTGTCAGCACAGAGCCCAACACGGGGCTCGAACTCACGAAACCGTGAGATCATGACCTGAGCCAAAACCAAGAATCAGACGCTTACCCGACGGAGGCAGCTAGGCGCCCCCATTCAAAAATATGTATTTAAATTTCTATATTACGATCACATTGGCTGAAAGATGACTGCGATGTAGGCTTGATTCAGGAGTAAATATTTATGACTATTATATGTAATTTTCCTCCTGGTGTTAAAAGGAGGAAAATGAACCCATTTCTGTGGGGCCCTGGGTGCCATGCCTGTTCTGTTTGATGGGAAAGTCGGCCGTGCACTGGGGATACTGAGGCACAGCTCAGCGAGGGGAGCTTGAAAGTGCCCCTCCTCCAGGGCAAAGGGCCTGCCAAAGGGCCCACCTGGTTGCTTCTGGGCCACAGAACTCTCTTCCGCTCTCACCCAGAGCGGCCAGAGGAAGTGAGGTGTCAGGATAGGAGTGATAAAAAGCAAGAAGGATGCAGGATCCGAAGCCCCGGCTCCGGGCCACGTGGCCCACTTGCCTGCTCTGTGATCCTGGGGCAGCCACGTGGCCTCTCGGAGCCATTTCTCTCACTCGTCAAATGTGAATCATAGCAGCCGTCCTGCGTGTGACCTTGGACAGGTCGGCACGGCCCCCCTGGCCTCTGTTTCCTTGTGTGTGAGGTCAGGTGAGGCGAGAAGCTGCTCACAAACACCAAGGGCTTTTGCCAACGGAGATCTTTGGGAAGACGAGGGAGGAGGTCAGGCTCCTGGTGTGTCGTGGGCTCAGAGTCAAGTCAGGGAGCTTCTCAGTGCTTCCACAGCCCCGGGCTGTCACACGGAGGTGGAATGACCTGTGTACCCCTCTGCCTGCTCTGTGACCCCAGAGTCGCGTGCCAGGAATGGGTCCCGGCAGTCAGCGCTCAGCAGTGCACACAAGTGACAGTAAAGCCTCCAGCCACCTCACTGCTGCCAAGGCCACGTCCACTTCTTCCTCTCTGCTGTCAACATAGGTCAGCAGCCAGGGCGTCCGCGTCTGTCACTTAATCATCACAAGCAGAGCATCCTTGCCAGGGGTGGGGTGTCGCGGGCTTTACTTTAATGTCAGGCTTCCTGGCAGCAGGGACACATTAGGCAGCTATGGGGCGGGGGGGAGCCTCCGAGAATCTTGGTGCCCTCCCACCCCCCAGGGCTGTTTCTCTATCTCCTCAGGGTCTGATGTGGGCTCCCTGTTCCACCCTGCCCCAATTGGCGACAGGACTCCATATTTATGGGACCTTTCATCTGAAGAGCTCAAAGAGCTCTGTCACCAGGTGGCAAGCGCAGTTAAGCCCGTTTTATGGAAGGGGAAGGCCAGTCAGAGGAAGGAAAGGTGCCGGAGCTGAGTTACTAAGCGGGCCAGCCGGGCGCCAGGGACCTGGCAGAGATGGACACGCCCAGCCAGCTCTTACAGGTGACTGTGCCTTAGTCCGTCTCTGTCCCTCCACACCTGTTACAGGGCCAGCCTCCTAATAACTGCTCAATAAACATGCATCCACTTAACTGCCTGACTGCAGCCCCCCAGCCTTCAAACACCGTCCACCCCAGCGTGGTAGCCGCAGACCCCCGAGCGCCCCGAGTACACTCCCCAGAGCTGAGCCCTCCCAGGCCTCACCCAGGGCCCCTCCCGCTCCCACACCTTTGCTCAGGCTGTGCACTGGCCTAGAATGCCCTTCCCCATTTCTCCACCTGATGGAACTCTACTCAGCTTTCAAGGATGGGCTCCCGTGTCACTCCTCTCACGGAGGCTTGATCCTTGCCTCCCAGGTCCCAAGGCAGAAGGAATGGCTCCTGTACCGCCTTGCCGCACCCCTCATCCCCTCTCTCCAGGCACTTGTCACACCGGGTCCTGGAATGGGAACAAGAGTCAGCCACAGCGCGCAGGGACAGCGCGAGCACTAGGCAGGCTTATGCCTGGCACTGAGCGCAAGCCTGGACGCTCACTCGTTGCCCCCTGCAAGGTGTCTGGCTGCACAGAGGAATGGTTTCATCTGGCCTGTGCGGTCAGAAGGAAAGTCATTACTCATGGGCTCATGTAGAAGAACTTGCCGGGTATCCCCGTGAGGTTGTCTCTCCCGGAAACGACTCTCTTTCCCTTGATGCCCCCGCCACCTGCTCTCCCTCCTGTGGGGACATTGGTGGGCAAATGCGACACTCAGACACAGCTGGTGAACAACTTGGGCCAGTTGTTCAGCCCTTCTCAGCCTCGATGTCCTCATCTGTAAAATGGGGATGGTGTTGATGTGTCTCCTTCATAGAAGCTTAGCCCAGTGCCTGGCACAGAGTAAGTGGTTCATCAGTGTCAATTACTTTTTAAAAAATTCCTTTGTATGTTTTTATTTATTATTGAGAGACAGAGAGGGACAGATCATGAGCAAGGGAGGGGCAGAGAGAGGGGAAGACACAGAATCAGAAGCAGACTCCAGGCTCTGAGCTGTCAGCACAGAACCCAACGCTGGGCTCAAACTCACAAACCATGAGATCATGACCTGAGCCGAAGTCGCATGCCCAACTGACTGAGGCAAGTGCCCCTCGACGACGTTTTAATTTACAAAGCATTTATTCACGCAATGCCTACTGCGTGCCTGCTTTCCCAGTGACCCAGAACCGGTCCCACCGGAGAAGGAGTTGAGTAAGGAGATCATTACCACACAGTGAGGCCCCAGGAGGGACACAGGCCTCTACGGGCCCCTATGAGCAGGGCCTCAGTATCACTTTCATGGGCCCTTCCTCCATAAAAATATGAAAAATTCTCTTTTGCAGCTGTGTTGGTGTAAAGGGGAACATAACCCAGCCTACACTGTATTCATTCTTTCCCTTCTGATTGAGAAAATAGTGAAGATGTTTCTGTGGGCCCTGGTGCTGTCCTGCTGTGTGTAAGGCTCTGGCTGTGACTCTCCTCACCCAGAGGTGGGGAGTCAGAGAAGCTGCCAGAGACAGTGACCTGAAGGGCAAGGGGAGTAGCCGGGAGACAAAGGGGACGAGAAGGTACTGGGCCGAGGGGACCGCAAGGGGCGCACTCGGCTTGGCAGACATGGCCAAGCCCACCAGGCACACTGCGTGGGGACAGCCTCTGCCCCAGCCCGGCCCTGTCACTGGATTCTTGGCCCTTGTCCCCTGGGCTAACCTGAGATGCATCGGCACAACCCCGGCTCCTCCCCCAGGGCAACAAATCCGCAGCCACTCACCGGCTCCCTCCTCCAGGGCTTCGGGCAGGGGTGGGAATTGCTTCCGTGCCCTGCCCTCCAAGGGGTGGTGGCGAGGATGTGAGCTGCACAGGACCCAGAGACAGCGGTCCTCACAGCAGTGCTATCGTGGGTGTGGCCAGCAGACCTTTCCCACGCAGAGACAGACCTCCGAGGGGCCCCCGGCTGTCAGCACAGCAGCCTGCGTGGGGAGGAACGTTCTATCATGAGTCACTTGGCGTGGTTCCCAGACGGGGTGCAGGACTCGTGAGCCCTTGGGAGGGCTGAGGGCATTTCAATCTGGGAGCCCCAGATTGCTCCGTTCTCCTTCTGTGCCCTGTCCCTGGTTGCTGGAGGTATGCACCCCTGCAGGTGTGTGTGTGGGGGGGGGGTCCGGCCGGCTGGCGCTGGTGGCACACGAGTGGGGCGGGGCAGCGGCAGCTAAACTTGGTCACCTGCTCAGCTCAGTCCTATCAGCCCGTGAACTTCTCTGCCCGCACCTCCAAGGGCACCATATCCAGCCCGGTGGGCGGCTACAAGCCCAGGGCCTCCCTGTGCTCAGACTCCCGCACGCCGTCGCCCCCTGGAGGTCAGGAGCTGTGGGCTCGAGAAGTTTGACTTATTGATGCTAAAGGAAGGAGGGGGGAAGCAGAGCGGGGTGGCCTGGGGCCTGCCCTTCACCCTGGCGGTCCAGGAGAAGACCTGCCTCTAGCAGCTGGGAGCCAGCCCGTGTGTATGCGCACGTGCACATGCCTGTGTGTGTACAGCGTGGGCGGCAGTCTGGGGCCGCCCCCTGGAAGTGACATGGCCTCACGCAAGCCTCAGGGTACTCCTGGGGCCACAGCAAGGGTCCCTTTCCGAGCTCATCCCCAGCCCAGGCCTCCTGGCTGGTGGTGGCTTTGCTCTGGCCACCCTGCCTGAACGTGACCAGCCCCCAGGCCTGGCAGTGAGGCACCCATCTGCACACCCAGTCCAGTGCCTGCACACGGGGACAAGTTGGGGTGTGGGGGGGGTGTTGGGGGTTGCCCCGAAGCCTGTTCTGGGCGTCCCTCCTCTCTCTGCCCCAGGCTGGCTGCCCAGGCTCTTGCCACACAGTCTCTGAGGGTCCTGCAGGTCACATCTTTCTCCTTTTTTTTTTTTAATATTTTTATTTATTTCTAGGAGAGAGAGAGAGAGAGACAGCGTGAGCAGGGGAGGGTCAGAGAGAGAGGGAGTCACAGACTGAAACAGGCTCCAGGCTCTGAGCTGGCAGTCAGCACAGAGCCCGACGCGGGGCTCGAACCCACGAACCGCGAGATCATGACCTAAGCGAAAGTTGGACGCTTAACCGACTAAGCCACCCAGGCGCCCCCACATCTTTCTCCTTTTTGTCTGGAATGTTCCAAGCCCCCCGGTTGTGTCCCCTGCTTTCTGTCACTCCGTCCTTCCCCTGGTGGGCTCTTGACAGCTTTCCTCTTGGGGCCAAGCGGCTGTCACTGAAATTCAGGAAGTTTCTCAGTTCTCCCTTTCCGGCCCCTCCCCAGCCATCACCCCCACCCCAGATCCTTCAGAGCTGGGTCCCTGCCCCACCCCATGCCTCACCCCTAACTGTTAGCCTGCCTCCGGGGACCAGCCCCTTGGATCCTGTGCCCCCTCCTGTTTCCCTCCTAGGCTCCAACCTTTCCCCCTGGGACCTCTCAGGGCAGTGTGACCTCTTCCTCCCTGCCTGACAGTCCTCTGCCCCTCGAGGCCCCTCATGATTGTCACCTTCCCCTAAACTCCAGCTCCAGATCTGGATTCCGAATGATCACTTCAGCTTCCTAGATGCCCTTACCCCACCCCTTCCCTTCAGCCTCCACAAAGCTTCCAGAACAGTCTTCCTTAAGCATAGGCTGGACCTGTGACAGTCACCTGCCTCTAGCTTACCATCTGTCTGTGGCTCCATCAGGCCCAAGGTCAGGTCCAGCCTGGCCTTGAAGGCCCCCATGGCATGGCCTCTGCCTGCCCCCTCTGCTCCAGCCCCATGGCCTTCCCTCCCCACCTTCCCCAGAAAAGAATTTGTACAACAGGCTTGAGACAAAGACCGGCTTTCAAAGCTGGCCCTTGACTGGCATCAGGAAACTTGGATTTCTGGATGGTACATAGTAGGTGCTCAATAAACACCAGCAGAATGAATAAATAACCACCACCCCTGGTGGGCACTGCTATCTCCAGATGAGAAAAAAGTGATGTGATTTGTGCCCAGAGATGTGATTTGTCCAAGGTCACATAGCCAGTTACCGACAGAACCAGAGCTTTCTGAATCTAGAGCACATTTCTCTTTTGCTTTGGCCGGGAGTGGGGGTGGGGGCTGCCCTGGAGCTCAGGGAGAGGTGCGGGAACCACGTGGGCAATGAGAGAGAGGCCCAGTGGGCACCCTCTGTCCATGGCCTTGGCCAGAGCTATCCTAGATGGAGGTCTGAGCCCACTCGCTTGGACTCCTGTCCCTCCAGGCTCAGCCCACTCAGGGGCTGGGGGTGGCATGGGGGCGGGGCAGCCCCCACCCCCCATTCTGCAGTAACTCCCTCGGGCTCTGGCTCTACACCACTTCAAATCAGTTTGATTTCTGCCGCTTTCCCCAGATCCCAGCTACACCCTCTGACGTGTGTCCCCTCTCTGTAGCCACAGGGGCAGGGAGGAGTAGTGGAGGGAGCACAGGCTGATTTGGCAGCTGGTGATGCCGGGTCAGTCACTCCACGTCTCTGAACCTCAGTTTCCTGGCCTGGAAGACGGACACACTCACCTTCCGTGGGGTGGCTGAGGGGAGTAAAGGACCATCACAGTAAACTGATGTCCGGCAGAACCCTAACAAAGGGGAGCTATTGTTTTTCCTTGTCGCGCACCCCAGGGATCAGCCTGGGTTCCGCAGGCTCCAGCTCCCCGACTCCCCCTTGCTGAGCCCCCTGCCTGCTGGGCCAGCTCCGTGGCCACGAGTCAGGGGCCCACCCCCAGCCCTGGTGGCTGCAGGTCTGGACTGTCACCTGCGGGCAGATGCTGGCTTCTGTCTGCTTCACCTGACCCCTACCTCCTCCTGCATCTGGCTCTGCGCCCTCCCCGCCAGGGCACCATCAGCCGAGGCCTCTCCCCGCTGGCCTCGGCAAGGAGGAGGGGGACTCAGAGCTGTGAGTCCCTCTGATGGCCCTCAGCACACGGGTCTTACTGTCCCTACTTAACCCATAAGGACACGGAGCCTCGGCGAGCATACCACAGGCTGGTAAGCGGGGACCAGGACTCGGATGCGGTTGGCTAGCAAAGCCCTCTTGTGCGGCGGTGACAAGAGCCCGGACATCAGAGGGCTTGAGTTGGCTCAGGCCTCCTGTGTGCCCAGGAAGAAGATGAGGGACAGAGCGACACACAGAGCACGTGATCCCTTTCGGTCACAGAACCATCGCTGGCCAGCCTGCTCCCGCGGATCCCGGACTTATTGTTCAGAGCACAAGACAGGGCAGTAGACATGAAAAGGGCCCCCGCATCATTTCTCTGTGGTGCCAGCGAAGATGGTGGTACTGGCGCCTTGGAACAACGCGGGCCAGAGAGCCCCACCCGGAGCCTCCTCCCTGGGCCCCCCGTCCCCCCGTCCCCAGCCCTTTCTCAAATTGCAGTGACAGCCACAGCGACTTGCCTCCAGTTTCCACACCATCAGGCTGCTTCTAACCTCTACACCTTTGCTTGTGACCTCTATCTGGCAGCCCGTGTCCCTTTTCCTGTCTCAGCTAATAACACACACACACACACACACACTTAAATCTTTCAAATCCTACTGACAATGGCATCTCCTCCAGGAAGTCCCCCTGGACTCCAGGGTGGGCTGCGTGTCCCTTCATAGGACTCTGTGCCCTCTGCTGCCTTCCTCATTAGCACTGTCCCCCATCCCCCGCCAGAGATGGGCCAGTGTATGAGGCTCCGTCCTGGGCTGGCATGGAGGAGGCTCACAGGCAGAGTGGGTGGAGCCCAGAGGACCACAGCCCACATCCACTTCGGAGATGGGATTTCCCTGGAGGAAGAAAGGGATGCAGCCCACATGGGGGACGGGAAGGGGAGGGGAAGCCGCAGGGGAGGCTCAGGATGGGGAGGAGGCTGGGCGCACTGCGTCCCCAGGCCGGCCTGCTCACCTGGGCGTGTGCAGAGCTTTCTGTCAGTAGTACCATCTCAGGTCGCCTTGACATTGCTCACCCTTTGGTGAATGCCGGGAGGCTCTCCAGAATGCCGGGATTCTGTCCCAGAAATGAGGTAAAGAAGGACATGCACGCATCAGGCCCTGGACCCTTACCTAACACCCGTTAGCTCAGGGAGATCTCTAAAATGTGACGTGTAGGCTGAACATCACCTTTATAGGAAGCTGAACTTGGAGAAGTTAAGCAGCTTATTTGTAAGCATCTGGTGAGGCCAGAGGGTCTGACTCAAAGCAGATGCCCTTTCTACCCTCCAGGTGCCTCTTCTGGGGGGGAGCAGGGAAACCCAGGGACAAGATGAGACCGGCAGACCTAGCTGTGCCCTGGGGGCCCTGGGCTTCCAGAAACCTGGGCTCAGAGGCTCACCTAGCCAGGAGAAAAGTTGCCCTTACTGCTAAAAGGCAGAGAAATAGCAGAGATGGGCAGGGGTCTCCTAATCCTGGGTCAGCCTGATATTCGACAGAAAGGCCCCCCAGCCCACTCCCTACCCAGCCCTCCACCCTGGGCTCAAAGCCTCACGCTGGGCCCGAGACCAGCTGGTCCTGGGGGAGGGGATGTCCCAGCACCTTGCCTACAGCACCAGAGAATCCTGCCCCTGTGAGAGGGCTGCATGGCTGTGGGGGTAGCTTTTCCTCCCTGGGCCTCAGTTTTCTCATCTGTCAAGGTGGAATAAAGACGCTCACTTTGAGGGACCACGGTGTGGATGGAACGATAATGTGGCCATGTCTTGCCCTTACACGCTGGCTCCCTTCCCTCTTCTCTGGCTTCCTTCCAGAAATGGTCTGCAGGAAGGCCCTTCTAAAGTCAAGAGGGAAGAGGGCACCTGGGCGATTCAGTTAAGTGTCCGACTTTGGCTCAGGCCATGATCTCGTGGTTCATGGGTTCAAGCCCCGCGTCGGGTTCTGTGCTGACAGCTGGGAGCCTGGGGCCTGCTTCGGATTCTATGTCTCCCTCTCTCTCTCTCTGCCCTTCCCCCGCTCGTGCCCTGTCTCTCAAAAATAAACATTTAAAAAATTGAAGTCAAGAGAGATGTAAGAACACTGCACTTACAATCTGCTCCGGACTCACCTCTCTGCTCAGCTCCCAGCGGCTGTGTGGCTCTGGGCAGGGCACTCAACCTCTCTGTGCCTCCGTGTCTTCACTCTGCCTCACCAGGTGTAATCACAGATGTGTGAGTGGCTGCGGAGGAACATTCCTGGGGTTGGCATGTGGCGCGTGGCAAATGGCCCTTCCCCAAGGGACTGTAAGCTCGGGGTGGGGGGGGTCTCTGCTCTGGAGGTGACACTCCCAGCCACAGGATGGAGAGGTGCCAGGTCTCCCTTCGTGCTTTCTAGGACGGCTTCCGGGGGGCTGAGAGGGACGGGCCCTGCCTGCATTTTCCCCTGCACGCAGCTCCTCTGGCCTGCGCAGGCGATGGGTAGGCGCTCAGCGCTGCCCTGCTTTGAGTAAACCCTCTAAATCCAGAAAATCCAGAAAATCCAGAGGGGCAACTTGTAGATTGCTCCCTCTCTCTATGAAAAAAGCTTCCCAATCAGATTGTATTAATTTGGCCTCCTCCCTGGAGGCTGAAGTGAGAGTGGGAGCCAAAGTGATCTCCCAGAGCAGGCACTCCAGCTTGCAGGGAGGTGCTAAGGTACTGGGGCTTGGGGGTCGAGGTGGAAACCCTCGGAATAACCCTCTGGACAAAGGGACGATGGCTTGCGGAGGCGGGAATGGGTGGAGGAGGAGGTGGGCGGAGAGACCCGCCGAGGCTCTGGCGTCTGCCCTGGGCCAGGTCCCGACAGCCTCCATCCTCCCCTCAGCCCTGCTGGGTGGGGACTGTTGAGCAGGCGAGGTGACAGGAGGGGTTATGCGGCTCGGAGATTGAAGCGGGGGTGCTGAGGCCCGGCTGGATCATAGCTTCTGTGAGGATGGAGCCCTGCCTGCTCTGTTCGCTTCTCCTCCCCCCAGCCCGCCCTCAGGGCACACAGTAGATGCTTAATAAATGTTTGTGAATGACGCTCAGAAGGAAGTCAGAGCTAACTCAAAGCCACCGCACCTTTTCCCACTTGGGCCTGATGAACCTGAAGAGGGGGCCTGGCCGGGCTCCAAGAAGAGCAGGGGGTAGGCAGAGCCCAGCCAGCCCTCACAGCGCCCTCTTGTGGGCCCCAGCGGGGACGGTCTCTGCTGAGCCATGTTATGCTCCCATGTGGCCACAAGAGGTCGCCCCGCACCGCCAGTGGCAGTGAGAACTGCATCCCAGAGGGCTCCTAGCGGTGGAGGAGGGAACTCATTTTGGAAAAATAGGACAGCACAGGGGTGCATGGGGGGTGGACAGGAGCAGGGCTGAATTGTGCTATCTGGACAGTCAGCCCTTGGGCACAAAGAGGAAATGGGCCCAGAGAGGTAGTGGCTGGACCCTGGGACACACAGCCAGCTCATGGCAGAGCCAAGAGGTCCCCTCCCTGGGTCTCTCCTCATGGGTTTGGAGATGGTATACTCTTGGCACATGACAGTTAGCTTCGGCTGGGTTCCCCCAGACTTCCGGACTGCAAGGAGGAGATAGCACTGGGGAGGGCAGGGCTGGGGGATGGGGAATGTGGGGTGGAGGCATGCAGGTGGGACTTGGCCACACCCAAGGCCACCATCCTCTTGATAGCCACCTCCTCCGACAGGGCGAGCCCAGCAGGTCACGCTGGGGTACAAGGTCACCTTGGTAGATGTGGAAGCGTCGCCACGGGGGTAGGAAGTGCCGGAGGGTGTCCGGCTTGGCAGCTCTGCCAACGTGAGGGTCAAGGCTGGCCCCGGGTATCGAGGAGGCAGCTGGACCCTGCTGACAGGCAGGGAGGCCAGGCCAGGGGTGAGGACTTGGGCTTTATCCTGGGGCAGTGGGGGGCTTTCGGGTGGGGGTGAAGCTGGGGCGCAGCACAGTCTTTCTGGCTGCTGTTGGGGAGCGAGATGCGGGTGAAGAGGTGGGTTAGAGGGCCCTGCTCTCCTGTGCACCTGCGGCATAGCCGCGGCCAGCGCCTCCCTTGACTGGCAGAGCAGGTGACTGGCTTCCAGCTGCCTCTCCAGGGTCCCCACAGCTGGAAGAAGAGGCCTTTGTTCCTGGCTCTATGGCATCAGGAACCTGCAAGAAATTTCCACACCCCCCACCCCCTGCTGACTCGGGTGTGCCCCAGCCCTGCCCACGCCCCAGCCCTGCCCAGGCCCCACCCCCAGCTTCTTTGGCCACAACGCCAGACCCTGGGGTCTATGGAAATCCCTTCCAGGTCCAGCTCAAGTGTCACGTCCCCTAAGAAGCCCTCTGGGCCAGTCTGGGTATTGAGGCTTCTCCCTGGCACCCCCAGCCTGTGGGATCTCAGTGCTCACCAGTTCGCCAATTAGCAGGGGTTGTGGCCGAGGCCCAGAGGGGTACGAACACGCTGAATGGCAGGGACTGGCCGTTTCCAGGGTCCCCTGGGATGTTAACACTCAGCAGGAGGGATGAGGAAGGGAGGAAAAGGGACCTGAGACAGAGAAACCGGCCCCCATCCTGGCCTCTGTCTGAGCCTCGCCTCGCAGAAGCCCTGCAGGAGGTGTGAGAGGCTCAGTCTCTACGAGGGGCACAGACGTCACCCAGGAGCCCGACCTCCTCCATCCGGTGCTCTTGCTGTGTGTCAGCAAGGAGTTCTTTTTGGGATGAACTGGAGGACCTTGTCCTTCTCCTCCCAGCACGGGCAGGGGGGCTTACAGGGGTGGGCGGGCGGCTCGGCCAGTGTGCCCGTGGTCGCCTGTTTCCCCCTCTCCAGCGTCCTGTTGAAGTCCCATGGCTTCTGGCCACAGGCCTCCAGGGGGGGCTCCTGAGCTGGGGTCGGGGAGGGAGCCTGGGCCGCCCTGGCTGTGCAAGGCCACCCCCAGGGGCCCAAGGGGAGGGAGGCGAAGCGGGTGCAGCAGCAGGGCCCCTGGGATGAGTCCCAGATGCTGCCGGTGGTGGCCCCGGAAACAGTGCGAAGGCCACGGAGCCGGGTGAGGTCCACAGCCTCGAAGGGGGCGCTGATGGCCCTGAGGACAGAGGGGTGGCATCTGCTGGAGCCAGCCAGCGGGGGGCCGGGGCGGGGTCATTCTCCCACACTGTCACCTCTCCCCGCTCAGCACCCCCTCGCCACCCTGGTGGGGGCCTTGCTCCTCCCCCCGCCTGACCGCTTTGTGGCACCTGGACCCTGCCACGTGGGTGCTGTCACTGCCTTCGTGGCCACCTGCTTCCATCCTCATCTCGGTGAGCGAGGCCCACAAAGGCCTGGGCCCTGCCTGCCTCTCCGGAGCCACCTCTTGTCACCTAACCCCCTCCCATCACAGTCCACGCCCCCTCTTCCCCCTGCTCTGCCCGTGCAGCCGCTCCCAGCTCCGCCTCAGTCCCTCCCCCTCGCCTGGAACCCCAAGTCCAGTTCAGTTCAAGGTCCGGCTCAAACATCCCTCCTCTGGTCTCTGCACCCCTCCTGGGCACTCCCATGCCCCAGGGTGGTACTTTGCATCCAGGGCTGTCTCCACTGGCTCCCAGGTCTGCCTGACGGCAAGCTCCTGAGGGGTGGCAAATGTCACACTGTCCTGTGTTGCTGCCCCAGCAGAACCTGGCACAAAAAATGTGCTAAAAGACTTGACAGATGAATAAGTGGACAAAGGCGTTCATGTGATAAGCATTTATTGAGCACCAGCTGTGTACACAACCCTGTGCAAAGCCGCTCAGCTCCCACAAGTGCTCTAGGCTATGAATGTTTAAGGGGGAGGCTCTGCTCACACCAGGGCGATCAGGAAGGCTTGGGCGAAGCTTTCCGGGGGATTGGAGCACGTCTCCTAAACATTCACTGGCTTCCTGCCGCTCAGCCTGCACAGGGTTCTCCAAGAAGCTCTTCCAGACCCTGTGTCCTCACTGCGGGCAGGGAGCACCGTGAGTGCCTATTTCCTCCGCCCGGGGCCAGCACTTCCTCCGGGTTTGTGAGATATTTGCTGAATGACGGTTGCAAAGACCATCATGACAGCAGGTGAGGCTGAAAGTTGTCTTGAAGGCCAACCCAGGGCATAGGGGCCAAGCTGACGTTTCCTCTGGCAGAGGCTTTAATGACAGTAGCTAATTTGTGACCCCCTTTCAATTGCTGCTCCACACCCTTAATTCTCACAATGACCCCTGTGGTAGGAGGGCAAGGACTTCTTCCCACTTTACACACAGGGAGAATGGGGCTCAGCAGATGAAGGGACTCACTCAAGGCCACACAACTGGCATGTGGTGAAGCTGGCACTGGCATCCGGGTCTAATTGAAAAGTCAACACCCTCTTCCTGCTTTGCAATGCTCTTCCACCCATGGGAACCCACTTGTGCTACTTCTGGATTTTAAATGTTTCTTAGGAACCAGGCCAAAGAGGAGTGACTTTGTGAATCCCTAACATATCTGAGGCCTTCTTTGAGGGGCCTAGAAATTTGGCATCAGAACTCCAGGGATTAGGTTCAGCTCCTGACTCAGTCATTGCTGATAGCCTGCCTTGTGTGTCTGTTGCTCTAAGTTTCCTGGAACTTTTCCACTCATCCATCATCTGTCTATCCACCATCCATCCAGCATCCATCCATCCACCCACCCACTCATCCATGCATCCACCCACCCATCCATCCGTCCATCATCCATCCATCCACCCATCCACCCATCTATCACTCATTCATCTATCCACCCATCACCCATCCATCCACCCACTCATCCATCTATGCATCCATCCATCCATCCACCCATCTGTCCATCCACCCATCTACCCATTGTCCATCGCCCATCTATCACTCATTCATCTTTCCATTCATCTATCCACCCATCCACCCACCCATCCATCTATACATCCATCCATCCATCCATCCATCCATCCATCATCCATCCATCTACCCACTCATCCATCTATGCATCCATCCACCCACCCATCCATCCATCACCCACCCATCCACCCACCCATCCATCCATCATCCATCCATCCACCCATCCATCTGTCCACCCACCCATCTATCCATCGTCCATCACCCATCTATCACTCATTCATCTATCCACTCATCACCCATCCACCCATCACCAATCCATCCATCCACCCGTCTATCCTTCATCCTCCATCCATTCATCCATGTTTTCTTTACTCACTCACCACAATGCATCTTCAATACATATCAGGCCTTGTGCTAGAGAGATAAGACATAGTCCTTGCCATCAAGTCAATAAAATGTAGCAGGTGTAGATATGACAGAAGATGTGGCACACTGGGGACCCACAGTGAAAGTCTAGAAGGGGTGTCCAGAGGGTGCCGTGGGGAAGGTGTCCTGGAGTCACTCTCACCATGTCTCTGAGGCTTTTGGACTCAACCCGAGGCCAGTCCCCATTGCTGGCATGTCACAAGTTCTCTGTGAAGCCATTGCCCCACTGCTGCTAGGAGTAGGGGTCCTCATGGAACCTACTGGACCTCTTCACTGGGCCATTTAAGGCTGGAGGTACAGACACAGCTTGGAGAAGACTTGGGTGACAGCAAAGTCCTCACAAGCACTTGTGACTGAGAGTGTCTTCCCTGGCTCAGGATGGATGGGTGGGTCTAGTCGGGCTGTTTGGGGTCCTTGGTCACTGCAAGGTGTGTGTCTGTGCACCTGTGTGTGTGGTCACTCTGCTGTTCACACTCTAACCTGGCGGAACCGATGTTTATGGGTCTAAGAGGCCCAAGTGTGCAGGAAGGCACCCAGACTGGCCCTGACCCAGATCCCGGAAGAGCCCTTCCAACCTTAAAGCACTTCCATGTCCACAGCCACCATCTCTCTAGTGCCCTACGGTAGGAAGGTGACTGGGACTGGGCTGTGGGCTCTCTTTTGCAGGAGAGGAAACGGAGAGCTGAGGAGCAAGTGGCTTGTCCCAGCTGGCAGGCAGACCCCCGGGGAGGTCCAGGTGCTGGGGCTCCCGAGCCACAGGCCTACAGTGGATCCTGGCTCTGCCTCTCAACCCCTCTATAACCTGGGGCCTCACCTCTCTGCGCCTCGACGGGCCATCTGAAAAGAGGGGGGTACAGACAGCATCTCCTCGGAGGGTGGATGCCAGAATTACACGAGCTGGAGTTTGGAAAATGCTCAGCGGAGGGCCTGGCAGCTTGGTGGTTTGGGAATATTATTAATTACTAATTCAGAGCTTCTGCCTCCTGGGTGCTCGCTCTTTTCACTACCCTCCCCCCACCCCCCACCGGCCTAAGGATGAAGACACCAGCTGGCGGTGGGAGGTGGTTGCTTTAAATATGAGATGAGAAGAACAAAAGGAAAATAGAACAGGGTGGTGGCTTGTGGCTAAACTTTAACAATTCTCCCCAAACTGGGGGAGGGTCTAAAGGAGAGAATCAGACACCGCCTGCTCCTGTCTTTAAGAAGCTAAAAGCTCCACTTCACAGCCCGGTCACTGGTGTGGGCTGGGAGCCCACACCCCAAGGGGACACCCCCATGCTGGCCTGTTCTCCAGAGAGGCAGGAAGTAGGTTAAGCGGGATCCTGGCGCTGCTTCTCTGCATCAGTTCTCAGAGGACATGAAATAGCCGCCCAATTTCTCCACAGGCCACGAGGAGTGCCTCCAAGGCTGCTCGCTCCTGGCGGCTTGCCCACTGCGCCCGTGGCCATGAGCCCCATTGCCAAGTCCGCGCTCTCAGCTTCTCACTCTGACTGCCCCCAGGCCCCAGGCCCCCAGCACCTCGACGAGTCTGCGCAGGCCGAGCTGGGGCAGGGGCAATGGTTTGTTCTGTCTGATCTGCCCGCACTCACTGCTCTCCTAGGCAGGGGGATGGCGCCTCGGGGTTGGGGACAGTGACCCTGGCCTCTAAACAAGGCCACCCACTGCCCACACCCCAACTACAGCCGGCCCGGCAGGAGGGACCAAGGTGGTGGTGGGCCACTGTGCACGGAGGGCGCGGTGGAGACGGCCCGCAGCGGCCACGGGTCCTGCCTCTAAGTAAACGCCCGGGGCTGCTGTGGGCTGAGCAGAGGGCAAGGTGGAGGCCCGAGGCCGCGGGGGGTGCGGGGAGGCAGTGGCCAGGAGCCAGACAGACCAAGGCACTGACAGGCTGAGGGGGCCCCAGCCCTCTGCAGGGTGGGAGGCACCCAGAAGGCCCGTGAGCAGAGCTTGTGCAGAGAGATGCGACAGACGCGGAGGCCCGAGGCCGAGGCTCGGGTTCTGGCCTGTCCCTTCCCAGCTGGACCCTGGGCGAGAGACCTCCTCCTCCCCAGCCTCAGATTCCTGATTTGTAAATGGGGACGGTGACTACCGCCTGGGAGGTGTGCTCAGGATACAGGACATCGTGGTCATAAGGGAGGGAGCCCAGTGCCTGCCAAGTGGGACACACTCAACAGACGGCATTCTCTTCCTCCGCGGCCCCCGCAAAGCCTTGGCCTTCAGCTCACTCCCTCCCCCCGCGCCCCCATCTTGCCCTTTGGTCAACTCCAGGCCCAGTGCTCCACATCCAGCGTTCTCGGGGCCACCGAGGATCTGCACATGCTCCTCCCGCAGCTGACGGCGCCTCCCCCTGCCTCGGCCCCTGGAAGAAGCCAAGGCCTAGCTCAATGCCACCTCCACTGTGAAGCTTTCCCCCAGTGCGCTGGGGCAGTGAGTTGCTCCCTTTCCTGAACCTCGTATTTCCCCAAACCCCGCCAGGAGTTCCTGGAGTCTCCTCCTAGCGGATGACTTAAATGCATCCTGCTTTTCTGTTCATCGGTCTGTCTGTCTCCCTGGACAGACCTGCAGCCATTCACTGCCAAGACGGCGTGTTCTTTACTACGTCCCTCTCCTTTTTAGCTTCTGCCAGCGAAGGCTTGTGGACCCCCTGGCAATGAGCAGGGAGGCCCCTGTGAGGAAGGTCGGGGTGACCATGGCTGTCACTGACCTCGGGGAGCAGAAGGAAGAAATCCCTGGGTGACACAGCTGCCACGGCGCCCAGTCACCTGACCCGGCCCAACAGTGACCACACCCCCTGTGGCAGCAGGAGGGGGAGGGAGGGGGAGGGGCCGGCTGTATCACATGCCTGCGAGGGCCAGCGCCCCACCAGCCCGATCTCCATCTCGCTGAATTTCCACCCCGTCCGGAGGGGCCTGGGGTCAGGTGGGAGCAGAACGTGCAAGGGCGCACAACCAGAGGGCAAGGGCGTGCCCCAGCGGGGCATCACCTGCTCCAGGGGCAGGCCTGAGACTCCCGGCCACCTCAGGGGGCTGGGGCTTTATATCCCCATTCTGCAGACAAAGCAACCGAGGCACAGCGAGGTTAGGAAATGCAGGGCTGGGCGCGAGCCAGGTCTGTGGACCCTGGAGCCCACACTCCCAAATGTCACCCCCACCACCGCAGCTGCAGGCTGAGCCAGCCTCGCTCACTGGCACCCACGGGTGCGCATTCAGGGAGGGAACAGACGCAAAGCAGGCGGTTGATAAACCACAGCTATTCCAGGCCTTGGTGCCCCCTCTCCTGTCCCTCCTCCCTGTGCGCCCCCAATATCTCCAGCCTCAGGTCAGCCTTGGGGGGGGACCTTGACCTCTAGTGCCCCCCTCAGCCCCAAATTGATTTTGCCTCCCGTGTTTCTCCTCTCTGGAGCAGCCCCTACACCAGTAAAGCCCTCTCTCCCTCAAGAGTCGGCTTTTAGGCCTCATCAGCCAGAGGATGAGCCCCTACCTCCCTGGGCGGGTCCTCGAGGTGCCCCTTCAGCTCCCGGGGTGCCCTGTCCTATCTGCGGTCATATCACTTTTCGCACCTGCTTGTAACGACTGGGTTCAAGCGTTCCTCCACAGCAGACTGCGGGCCCCTGAGGGCAGGGCCTGTGGCTTTTCTACCTCTGTGACCTGCCCCTGGGCCCTGGCACTCACCAGCTGTTGGGTAAGTACCTTTGAACTGAAACCACATTACGTGAGACTAACATCTTTATGGCAGCTCAGACTGGCCATCGAGGCCGTCTCAGTTGGCGTCCGTGTGGCCCCAGTGACTGCGCTCAGCCCCCGCCTGGGACGTGAAGGTGGGCGGTGGGGCCGGGCGAGCGAGGCTGTGTCCTGGGCTCCTGGGAGCCTCGCTCTTCAGCCAGAAGGCTCTCGGGGCTCCTGGGACCCAGTGTGGCCCGAGGACGCCAAGCCCATCTTCCCCCCACCTCAAGAGGCTATAGATCCAGGTCCATTTTTGGTCACTTTAATTGTAAAAACCAAGACACGTATATAAATAAGCCCGCTGTGTAAAATAGGATTCCCCCTTCTACTAAAACCCTTCTCCCCACGCTCAAAAAAGACTATAGAAAAGCCAGCAGAGAGCGGAAGTACAAATCGGCATGCGGTCCCTGATGAGAAGAAAGCGGCAGGCCGGGCGTCCCTGCCCGAACAGGCCTCGCGGTGCGTGCGCCCCTGGCCCGGGAGCCCCGCCCGAGGCTCAGTGACACCCACGCCCTCTGCCACCGGACCCCAAGTGCACAGGTGGAGGCGGTACAAAAGGTTCACGGCCTGGCGGCTTGGGGGCTGGGGGAGGAGAGCACGAGGGAAAGGCTGCTGGGTCCCCACGCCAAAGCCGGGGACTTGGGAGCCAGCGGGCCAGGGAGATGCCGCGGTGCGTCCAGCCTGGGGTCAGGCTTGTGGGGGCGGTCACCACTGCTCCGGAGGGCGAGGGGGGAAAGCTGCCAGGGCCCCTGGGGAGGACAGGCTCCCCCTGGGGACATCTGCATGTGGCCGGCCAGCAGTGCGGGGCGTGGAGGGGCGGGGGGCTCCCGGGAGGAGAGGGGAGAGCAGCCCCCAAGAGAGGTGGGGCTGGCGTGTCCCCACGAGAAAGCTCCCACCTCCCCGCCCTCCTACCCTGTCGCGTCTCCCACCCCTCCCCTGCATCCAGACCGCAGCCTGCTCTCCCCTTCACACACTGGGGGGCCTGGGGACGGCTGCCACCACGGTTCACACGCCGGGCACGGCTCGGGAAACTGGTATCAAAGGGCAAAAGGAAAGACCCCAGACTGTCCTTTGAAGAAGGAGGGCCTGGCTGGGGCCGCAGGGGACGGGGGGCAGGGGTGGGGGACAGTGTCAGGAGCACTTCCAGACACACACAGCCAGGGTCCCCCCGAAGTACAGGTATAGGAGGTTCTTCACCTCGTGCGTGATCTCAAACCCAAAGCCCTCGCCGATGACCACGTGCCAGGAGGAGCCGAACTTCTTGTCCATCGTCTCTTTGATCATCTTGGCAGCGCTCTGGAAGGAAGAGGACACTCGTCAGGCGGGAAAGGGTGGGGAGGGGGCATGAGCCAATCCCCCCCCCCCTCGTCTGGGAAGCGGAAGTCTTGGCGGGAGAAGAGCCTGCGCCTTGCTGTTCTCCCTCCTGCCAGGAGGTCACACAGGGACGATCAGTCAAGAAAACACAGGCGAGGCGGGTGGAGCAGGCGCTGGTCTGAAGACAGAGCCCTGGGTCTGCGCTCGGGCTCCGGCTTCCAGCGCCTGCTTCCAGAGCCGGCGCCACAAGGCTGCGGTCGGGACCGAGCCCAGCACCGCCTGACATCACGCTGAGCACCGCACGCGATCATCACCGCGAGGTGTCAGGTTTATCTTCAGGGGACAGTGAAGCTGTTCCCTAATGGGCTTGGGGAACTTCCGGAAGGGAAGTTGGACCGCTTCCCTCAGTTACGGCATAGCCCCCACTCCTTCCTGCGCGGGCTCTTTCAAGAAGCTTCTTTTGAGAAGAGGCCTAGGGAGGGGCAGAGGACCCAGGCTTTGAGGGGGAGGCCGTGCTCAGGTGGGTGCCGAGCATCACCACCGTGTCAGGCGCTTGGCCCACATCCTCAGGACGCGCGTTCTCACGGCCGCCCGGTGAGGAGGCAGCATCCAGCTCCCCGTTAACAGACTAGGAAGCTGGGGCTTGGAGACGAGAAATGGCGTATCCAAGGTTAAAGAGCTAGGAAGGGCTGGAGACAGCATTTGAACTTGGGCCTGGGTCTGCCTCTCCGCTGGCTGTCTGGATACTGACTTCTTTTCTCACTCATCACCGGACTGAGGAATGACATTCCTGCGTCACTGCCTGTAGGCCATACCCCGGCACCCGGGACAGTGACTGGCACAAGAGAGGGTGTTCAACATCTTTTCTGGATGGATGAATGGATACATGAATGAATGCCTGGGGGGGGCCTCTGTTCTCCACTGGGATGGAGCCACAGGGGAAAGGTGCCTACTCAGCAGGGCCCCGGGACAGGGAACACAGCACAGAGAGCCCTGTAGGGCTGGGTGTGACCGCCGTCAGATCAGTGCCCCAGAGACAGCACCAGCCTCTTCTCTTGCTGGCTTTCCTCGGGCTTCGATCGCTTCTAAGGAAGGCACTAGCCAGGTCCCGGTAGGACTCTCTGGAGCTGGCCGCGGGCACCAGGGCCACTGGATTCACCCACGGGGGTCACCAAAGGCACAGGGGCCGCCCTGTAGCGATGGCAATACCTCGTTGTTGTTGGAGAATTTCTCACAGGCCGTGACGCACAGCTCCATGGTCTCCACTCGCATCTCCTCTGGCATGTCCGAGTGCTAGACAGGGCGGGGGACAAACAGAGAGGCTCAGCCCACGAGCTGGCCCTCTGGGCTGGCCTCTCTGTCCCCAGCTTAAGGTGTGGACACTGGGTAGCTGCCCTGGCACAGCCTGGGCAAGAGCCCGGAGAGGTGACCCAGCTCCTGACTCGGGGCGTGCAGCCGGGACAGAGGGCGTGGAATCCGGGGCAGCCCAGGCCCCCCTGCAAAGGCACGAAGGTTCTTCTAGAGATGACAGACATGGGGAGAGGGCCGGCCCGGGGCAGGAGAGGAGGCCGGTTACAGAAGGAGTCCACACTGGCCCCAGGGCACAGCGGGGCCGCAGCCCAAAGGCCTAAAGAGACATCTCCCGGTTCTTCCTGACTCTGGCTGCTCTTTCTTGTCCACTTAGCTGGCTCCCCCTCCTGCCCGATTGCGGGAGGGCCCTGGGCTTCGTCTCTACCCTCTCTCTTCACCAATCTCCTCTCCCGGAGACCCTACCCTGTTCTGTGGGTTTGTGTATCTTCTACGTGAGGGTTCTTACATTTCCATTCCAGCTATAACCCTTTTTGGGGGCTCTGGACTCCTATGTCCAACTCTCTACTTGACAAGTGTAGACATCTAAAAGCTAACTTGACTTTCCCCACAAACCTACTCTGCCTGTGTCTTCCTTTTCTTGGTAATCGACACCATTTTTCTCTCCTGAGTTTAGGGGAAAAAAAGGGGGGGGGGCGCCGGGGAGCTGTCCTTGACTATCTTGCTCTCCTATCAGGCACCCAATGCACCAGTGAGCTCTAGCACCTCGACCTTCAGGATGGGTCCTGAGTCTGACCATGTCCACCTGCACTGCACGGCCGGGACGCAGCCACCCCCTCATGTGTTTGGGCCTCTGCAGCAGTGTCCTCACTGATCTCCCCACTTCTACTCTGGTCCCCTAAAGCCCATTCTCCTTACAACAGTGCGAGCGATCCTGTAAAAACCTCACACGGATCCCACCGCTCCTCTTTTTAAAACACCTGCTATTCCCTGGGAGCCAGGGAGGGCATCTACGCGCTTCACCACAACAGGCACAGCGGCCGGCCCACCCGTGCTTCCCCAGACCTCCTGCAAGGCTCTGTCCCTAACTTTATTCAAGCCTCTGATCAGAGAACTCTGTCCGGAAGCTCACCTCCACTCTCTAGCCCCTGACACCTGCTGTCTTTTTCTTTATAGCACTAATTACCTCAATTACGTTCCTTAAACCTTTCCTTCATGTGACCCAGGCCTGTGTCTGTCTTGTGCACTATTATATCCACGGTGCCTGGAACAGAGCCCGACGTGTGGCAGGTGGCCTCGGTAAGTACTTGTCAAATGAGTGAAGGAATGAAGCACTGTCGACTCCCAGGCCTCCAGATCTGAGCCAGGAGGGCCTTTACTTCCTCCTCCCGCTGTCCAGCAGGGAATGGGCTCCCTGCCTCACTCCGAGGCTGTGCGGGCCCTGCGGCCGCCTGGCCTCCCTCCCCCGGGGCTTACCCTGACCAGAGGGAAGGTCTGCAGTCGCTTATAATCAGCCTCATCTTTCTTCCCTTCTGTTTCTCCCATGATCCTTCCACCGTGACCCCCAGAGGGAGAGAGTGGGCTCTCGGGAGGGGCCGGCAGCGGCAGTGAAGACACCCTGGAGACTCAGGAAGCAGGCCCTGCCAACTGGGTGGGAGCAGAAAATGTCTTTCCTCGAGGGGGTGCTGTGGAAACCAGGAAAAACCAGGAGAAAGAGTTGGCTTTAGAACCACACGTCACAAATTAGAAATGCCTCACTGACAATGTGGCACCTCCCCATCCTGACTCCTCCGCATCCTTTTCCAAATGGCCAGCACGTCTGCAGACGGGAGGATGAGTCAACGCGAGAGGCTGGGACGTGGCGGTTAGGAACACACTGGTGGCGGCTCCGAGCCCACACCGTCATTATCAAGACAAATACTGAGCGCGGGCCAGGCCGAGGATGGAGCCTAGGGCGCGCAACGAACAAACGCGGCTTCTCTGCATGCACACGCTCCTTCCCTCCCAGCATGCGTAGTTGGAAATGTCAGGCCACGATCAACAATCCCGGGCTCGTGGGCAAGCGAGTGCCTCTTCCACGGGTCCCTGGTCCGCGGAAGGAATGGGAACAGTGGTGTTTCGTGCTGACTTTGGCATGCCAGGCTCCCGGCTCTTCCCGCCCACTCCCCCTCAGGCCTGCCTGGGCCAGAAGCTGTAAGGCTTGGGCCTCCGAGTCCTCACCAGGACGCTGGGGGCAGCCACGTCTATCCTATGGGACTGTTAGGAGACTCAGAGGAGAATGTACGCAAAGCGGCTAAACTGGCACCGGGCACCGGGCCACATACATGAGAGAAGTGCGTGGACATGAATGAGAAGTTATAAAGCCTAATACATACGTCTGGATTTTTTTTTTCTTTCCAAATCTAGTTATGTAATAACAGATGGGACTTTTCCTAAAGAGAGAAGCAGGGTCCTAAATGTCTGTGAGCATTGCTGGAAGTCCTGCTGTTTCTCGTTATTCCACGATTCAATTTAGCCCAGAATTCCAAGGACCTTTTCTCTCGGAAGAAGTACGAATAGAAATGCGCACAACCCACCGTGCGGCGAACCCTGCTGAGCCACCCACAGGGGACAAACCCACCCAGATACGGTCATGCCAGCATCTCTCACTTTTCCAAACAGGTTTGTTTTCATGGCACAGCCGCCAAAGCCCGAAGACGCCCGGTGGCATACCTAACAGGCAGTCATGACAGGTGACGTTTGCCGGGGATCCTGTCCCCACTGCTACAACACCCCTGAGAGGTAGGGCCTGTGCGGATGGATGCATGAAGCTGCTACTTCGCCGGCCGGAGGTCTTAGCTGGTGAGCAGCTGGTCTGCGGTTCGACTCCGGGCACTGTCTCCTGCGTGGCGCCAGCCCCACCCCCACCCCCACGGCACCGACTCCTGGGAGGCGCCCGGTGTGCCACCGCAAGAACGGCCCAGGTGATCCCAGCAGCGAAAGACATGTTTGGTATCTGACCCGCTGGCGACCATCGTTCTAACGTGGACCCAACCCCCATGTGGCCAGGCACCGAGCTTTCTGTGCGCTTTTTCTGGGCTGTGCTCTCAACTTTCTCCCTCTCTCTGGTGCGGCAGAAGCCCTCAGCGCCACCCCATATGGTGGGCCCCCTCTCGAACGAGGCTGGGAGCCTGCCACAGACTCCACTACCCCGCGACACTGGCATTTTCTGATTTCCCGGTGGACAGACGGCTCCTCTGGGCAACTGCACCACTCAGATATTAGCAAGTCTTGTTCGTCTCTACAGATAAGCTGGCGAAGGACCAGGCACGTTCCCACTGGACTTTCTGCTAATGTGTCTTGTTTCACAGAATCCAGCGAGTCGTTCTGTCTTTGCTCATTAAGGTTAAGGCCCACCTCCGATTCCATCCTGTCCTGGCTTCCCGAAAGGCCACTTGCTTGCTGCCTCCTCTCCATTATCAAGGTGCGACAGAGGTGGCGGCCACAACGATGATCAGAGGATACAGGCGGGGTGTGTTTCCCTCCCAAGATCCTCAGCTTACTATGTGGAAGCAGTTGCTTAGGCATTTCTCACTTAAATATTGAACTGAATATTTCATTTCGATCCAGTTCATCCTCAGGGCTCATTAGTGCTGGCCTGGCATGGCCTGGAAGGGAATTAGGGACAAGCGTGTATCTGCCTGCCCTTGGGGAGGGCAGGGGCTGAGCGCTGGGATTTGCTTCAGCACACGGAATCCTGATAAGCAAGGCTCGGAGGTCAGAGATATTACCAAAGTCGTTCTTCAGGAAAAAGGGGAAAAAGCCACTGGGACAGGTTTTTTTTTTTTTTTTTGAGTGGGGAGGGCGTGGGGAAGGCCAGTTCTAAAACCAAAATGAATTCTGTGCCCCTCCTTGCTTTGTAGCCCGGCGCAAGTAATTTGACCCGAGCCTTGGTTTCCTCCTCTGCGAAATGGGACAAACCCATCTTATTCTTAGGAATCCACTGCAAGCAGCAATGATTCACACGTGAGCGTGTGGAAACCGCAAAGCTCTGTGCGCTATTCTCACTGAGCTGCCGTCGGCCAGCACGTCATCAATGTTATTCAAGCACGCTTAGTAAGGACCACAATTGTGAATGGCTTTTTCCTAACTACCACCCGTACTTCTGGGGATCCAAAAGGGACAAGACTTTCAGAATAAAAAAGGAACAGTTATAGATGATGTGCTTCCAAATACAGAAAGGTAGGAGAATCTTTTATGATGCTGTATCATTATAGTACAGCTATAGTCGTTCCGCCGCGATTTAAAGCCCGTCTGGAAGAATGCTACCCAAAATAGCAGACCCAGAGGTTTTAATAACCTTATCAATCTTCCGTGCGAATGAGTGCGTGCCTGACAGCTCCAGGCCAGACAGAGGTCCCATCGGGCCTAAAAGAGAGCCCTTTAATAATGTAAGTGTGCCCACGGCCAGGCTGCTTGAATCGGCTGGGCACCACGACCCAACCCGTCCCAGGGACGTCCTCGCAAAGCCAGTGGCAGCTTCACCCCCTCTCCCGTCCCCTGTTCTCCTCGCCCAAGGGCCCCTCCATGCTTTGCACAGCCCGGTCCTTTCTGCTGCGAGGCTTCTCCTAGTCTCCTAGGCAACGGGGAGAAAAGCCAGGGCTCTTTCCTGTCATCCCCTTGAAAGACCCAGGGCCCATTGTCCTGCTGTCTGTGCCTTATTCTTTTGTGACACTGACCTCAGTCGCCGTGTATTATTTTGCTCCTGAAACATTTGGGAAGAATCCCTAAGAGGGTTCAGGGGATGTGAGAGGGGTGGGGGGGGAATGAAGGATTCTGGGAAATAAGGCCAAGAGTGTCTGCCAGTCCCCCCCAAGGCGGGGGGACACCCACTCGATGCCCGGAACACTCCTGGCTTGTGCACCTCAGGGCCCCAGTAGCAACCACCAGGAGCCCAGAGCTCAGAGGACACGCTCAGAGCAGGACATGGTGGCTGCTGGGTGCGGGCTCCACGGGCAGCTTGGAATTCACACCTCGGGTCTCGGACGACTGTTTCTCTCCCTGAGCCTTAATTTTCTCATCTGGAAACTGGGACGAAGAACAGACTACCTCACAGTAAACATCGGCTCTTGTTACCGGTGCAGTAGGAGGGGGACTTGAAATGCCTTTCTTCATCCACCAGCCCGCTAGTCATCTAAACGTTCAGCCAGTCAGACCAGCGTTTACTGAGTTCCCACTCTGCAAGCCACGCCTCGGGCACTGCGGACAAAAGTCACAAGGAGAGTCTGTGGGACACTGTTGGGCCGGTGGCGGTGGTGTGGGTACGCTGGGTTTTCACTCATTGTCTCGTTTCGTCCGGTTAACAACCTGTGGGGGCGGCATCCATTCCCAGTTCTCAGATAAGGCCCCTGGGGCTCAGAGAGGTTTGGGGGCCAGCCCAAGGGTGCCCAGCCATCAAGGATCCAAACCCATACCTACACTTCTGATTCTACCTTCTATGCCTCTTCCCCGGGCACGTGCAAGCAGGAGACAGACAAAAACGCACATAGCTTCAATTCTCAGCACCTGCCGGTCCAGCCACCGGCCCAGGCACACCTCTCACTTCCACGCAGGTCAGGGGTACACACTTGTGTGCCCCGGTCACTTGTTTGTCCTCTGCCTTCTGGCAAACGCAGAGCAAGGCCGGCAAGGTGGGCAGAAAGGAACCTAAGGGAGTGAGGGCACTCATCCAAGCCGCTGATGGCGAGGTCAGGAAACGACCTGGGAGACCTGAATATCACAGATCGGTTTCAAAACGGGGAAGCAAACACAGGATCACATTTTTAAATTATGTTAAAGTAAGAGTATAGGGGCGCCTGGGTGGCTCAGTTGGTTAAACTTCCGACTTCAGCTCAGGTCACAATCTCGCATCTCGTGGTTTGCGAGTTCGAGCCCCGCGTCGGGCTCTGGGCTGACAGCTCGGAGCCTGGCGCCTGCTTGGATTCTGTGTCTCCCTCTCTCTCTGTCCCTCCCCCACTCACACTCTGTGTCTCTGTCTGATGAATAAACGTTAAAAAAAAAAAAAGAGCATGAGGGCGTCTGGGTGGCTTAGTCGGTTAAGCGTCCGACTTTCGCTTAGGTCATGATCTCGCGGTTTGTGGGTTCGAGCCCCGCGTCGGGCTCTGTGCTGACTGCCAGTTCAGAGCCTGGAGCCTGTTTCAGAGTCTGTGACTCCCTCTCTCTCTGACCCTCCCCTGCTCATGCTGTCTCTCTCTCTCTCTCTCTCTTAGAAATAAATAAAAACATTTTTAAAAAAATTAAAAAAAAAAGAGCATGAAATATGTCATCGACTGTAAAGGAAGGTTTCAATAGAAGGAGATGATTGCAGAATAAAGGACAGTCCTCAGAAAAGACAGTTACCTTTCACACACACACATGCACACACACACGCACACACGTGCACACACACACAGAGGAAGTTGTGGCTGTTGGTGCTGTTTTTAACACTGTCCTTATTATTTCTCATTTTACTGAGGTCCAGTGAAGACTTCTGCTGTGCCTTAGACCACGGGGAGGGAGTGAGGAAGAGAAAGAGGTGGAGAGATCAAGAGATCAAGACCTTTTCTTTATGCGTAATGTGACATACTAAGCAATACCGACTCACGCGGCCCCCCCTTCACCAACATACCCAAATTGGGATGAAATCCCCAACCTTTTGGTCAAGATACAAAGTACAACGAGAGAGTCACAGCCGTGACAGCTATTAGCTGTAAGCAAGCACAGATGCTTACCACACTCAGCCGACCACGCAGTTTCCCACCCCTCTCCTTCCCACTCAAGAGAACAGATTTGAATGCGAGGGACTAAGAATGACGTTATTACAGAAATAACTTGGAGTTGGCGCTGATTTATCATTATTACTGTTTTCCCATTCACAACTGCTCGTTACCGGCGACATCTCACAACCAGCCACGACTTAGGGGTTGCGTTGTGAGTCCAGACAATCACTTGAGGCTGAAGGACCTTCTCTCCTCTCCTGTAGATGCCCCAGGGCACTAGTCCAGTGTTGGGGCATCTACCGTGTTGGGAAGTCCAACAGATATCTATATTGTAATTAAATTATATTTCATTTGCCCCCTGCGAAGGGAGGAGGCCTATCAAATCCATTCAATAGTATTTACTGAGCACTGCCCGTGAGCAAGACAACAGGATGGGGTGCTCTACATCCAGGATCTCATTTGCTGCCCCCTCTCCCCAGCAACTCTGTTACACAGGTGCTATTATCCCTACTTTTCTGATGGCTACGAAGGCTGAGAAAAGGAATGGGACTTTCTACCCAGCTAATAAATGGAGGAGCGAGGATTCCCTCAGTCCAGAGGGCTTCGAGATTATGCTTTTTCAGTGACTCCACTTTAAGCAAGAGACAGTCTCTGCTTTTTCAAGGGGCTTATAATCTGAAAGACGAACACAGATACATGAGGACTATGTTTCACGGCAGAAAGCAGTACCTGCCACAAGGTGGACGCAGGGATAGAGGCAGGAAGAGACTTCTAGAAGGGGCAGGGGAGAGGATGGCAAGAAAAAAAAAAGCTTGGCGGCAGGGACAGCATCTGAGTGGGAATTCTAGCGAGCAGGCAAGGTGAGGAAGACACTGTGGGCAGAGAGATGAACACACACAGGGATGTCAAAGCAGAAAGCTCAAAGCCATTTTCTGGGAAAGTCCAATGGTTCCGTTTGGCTGGGCGACAGACCTCGGCACAGGCGAAGGGAGACAGAAGGCTGGGAAACAATGCTGGGGTCGGGTTTATGGAATCACAGAAAGGCCCTAAAACCTAGGCTTGAGAAGTGTGGATATTTTAATGGGGAATGAGAGACCCTTCGGACGTCTCTTGGGGGTCAGTGATACCGCACTGTTTTCAGGTGGCGGGGTAAACAGAAACGATGGAGGAAGGAATCCCAGTCAGGAAGTTACGGCACTGGCTCAGGTGATGGGCATTAGAGACCTGAACCAGGAAAGTAGCTTCTGGAATGGAGATGTGAGATCCTCAAGGGGGCAGAATCAAAGCAACCTGACACTTTTCTGAGTGGGAGGGGACGGCAGAGGGAGGGAGGATGGCTATGCCCCTGAGAAAGACTGGGCACGTCAAGCAGAACAGATGGGTGGTAAAGAAGGGGGCCAGTTTGATTTTAGAACTCCTGAGTGTAAGTCGCTGGTAAGACGTGCAAAGAGAGGTGCCTCTTTTTACGGATCAGGAGTCCGTAATCACCAAATCACGCATCACCAGGCACACAGAAGGGAAGCTGTCGAGTCCAACCACCACAGCAATATATCACACCCTGCCCTCACCACCACCCCAAAGTATCCTGAACCATGAAAGCCCAGGAGAAAGATCAGAGCAGCGGATCTGGGTTTCATGAAGAAATGACGGCTGATAAGGGAGCTGATGACACTTCTCAGAGGGGGGAAATGTGGGGAAGTCAGAGACAAAGGAAGTGAAGTAACAAATACTGAATCTACACTGGACCAGACTCTTAAAAAAAAAAAGTTTATTTATTTTGAGAAAAGGGGGAGGGGCAGAGAAAGAGAATCCCAAGCAGGCTGGGGGTAGCCAGCACACAGCCCTCAGAGGAGCTCGAACTCACCAACCGTGAGATCATGACCTGAGCCAAAATCAAGAGTCCCACACTCAATCAACGGAGCCACCCAGGCGCTCTGGACCAGACCCTTCAACTTCAATTCCTTAACCTCAGAATTCCCCCCAAAGCGGTGTATCCTGATTTTATATATACTCAGACTAGAGTCCAGTGAGGTTAGACTAGAGTCCAGTGAGGTTGGATAACTTGCTAAGATCCTGTAACTGGGAATCCAAATTGGCTTTGTCAAGTTCTTTTCACTATATCCATGGGTAGGTAGCACATCCTCAGGGAAGCCTATATAGTTGGATCAAAGAATCACATCCTAGAACGTCAGGGTCGAAGAGGCCTTAGAGATTATTCAATCCAACTTCTATTTACAGACGGGGAAACTGAGGCCCAAAGCAGGAAATGACCAGCCTGGGATCCCAGCACGTCACCAACTGTCCAAATCAAGCGTCCTGGGCCAAGGCGACAGCGACCACCGTTTCAGCCTCGGGAGTGGGGAACTGCTCCGCGAAGCGCGGGGGAGATTAAGGTCCTGGGGGAGGGGGGAGGGAGGTCGGGTCAGGGAGGATGGGGAACCGCGCAGCGTGACGGGCTTCGGGTGTGCGCGGGAAGGAGCACCCTGTAAAGTCGCCACATCTAATCGGTCACGGCCGACTGCCCAGGTCCCCGAAGTGAGGGGGTGGGGGTTGGGAGGACCTGGGGATGGGGACCAGGAGGCAGGAGACTTGAGGTGGGGCCTCCGCGATGGGCGAGGCCCCACCCGCCCCGCTACGCCTCGCGGCCCCACTTCGGGCCGGCCCTCCCCGCCCGGCTGCCCGCCGCGCCCCAGGGCCTCACCTGCTCCCGCGGGGGCCGGAGCCGGGGCTGCAGCCAGCGCACCCCCGCCAGGGTTGTCAAGGAGCGAAACAAGAGTGTCTTAGCAACAACAAGGAAGTCCTGCCCCCTCACCGGACGTTGGCAGGAACTTCACTTTTTATTGGTGAACAAAAGTGCCAATCAACGTTAAAGGCCCCTAAACGTAAGTCTTGTACAGAAAGGGGCGGGGCTAGAGGCAAGGGAGGCGGAGCTTCAGTTATAGTCGTCTCAAGTGGGCCTGAGGAGCCAGGCAGGTACAGAAGTTCTCATTTTGGAGAAACAAACTTTGAAGAGTGGAATTACTTTGGGCGCTTCTTTGAGCCATTTGAAATTACAAATTCACTTTGTTGACGTCCTGACCCTAAGATACTACTTTATTACAATCTCAAAAGCCTAATAATAGCTAGCATTTATGTAGACTTTGCAACAAGTATTTCATGTGATTCTTTTTATTTATTTATTTATTTATTTATTTATTTATTTATTTATTTATTTATTTATTTATTTATTTATTTATTTATTTATTTTTAGGTAATAATATTCGGAACCCCATCTGAATTAAGGTTCAGAGAGGTTAAGTAACTTGTTAGAGGAAAGAATCAAAGTTAAAACTCCCTGACATTGAACCAGGTGCTCTTTCCACTGTAGCACACCCACACGACGATTTCCTGATCCGTAGGGGATATTGTACCATCTAATTTAAAGACACAGTTGTCCAGAGCCCGCCTTTTCTTCTCCTTAGGAGGGAAAATTATATCTGAAATATTAGTGCAACTAGGGAGAAAGGAAGAGGAGGAGGAGAGAAGAACCTGCAGATTCCATTAATTGATTGATGGGTGAAAGGGTTGGTGGGAAACATTTACTTTTTCATGTTGGTACTCAGGGCAAAACCCCACTTCACATTCACTGGTATCTGCTGGGAACTCAGCCCGGGCCAGGTGCTGGTCATTCAGAGAAGAGTAAGATGAAGACCTTGGTCCCAGAGAAGACAGTCCAGTGAGGGGACAGCTGTGTCAACAAATAGATATAGAAGACTTTATTCTACCTGTACTCTGGTACAGGTGTGGGGTACTGATTCTCTCCAAGGAGGGAGCAACTAACTCTCAGAGGAAGTGGTTCTTGAGTTTGCTTCATCTAAGGCCACTAGTAGGCTAATGAGGGTGGGAGAGCACAATTTACTGGGGAACAGCCAGTGACTCCATGAAGCCTGGGTTGAGGATGAATGTGGTACAGTGGGAAGTGACAGTGAAAAGGGTGAGGGTGAAAATGCAGAGGGAAGTAGGGACCACAAGAGTCAGAAGGATTTTGAATGCCATGTTCAGGGACTTGGGTATTCCTTGGAGTGTTCCCTGGTGTTCTCGTGGGTGAGAGTGGTGAAAGTAGCTGTTGAACAGTTTCAAGTAGGGCAGAAACATGGTCAGATCTGCGTTATGGAAAGATCACTTGGGCGATGAATATGGTGGGTCGGACTTGGAGTGGGTAGACAGAAGGCGGGCACAGTGGGTTTGGTTTTGAGACTTGGCAGCTTGAGGTGTGCTTCGCCCTTGCCGATTCCCAAATCGCCTTCCTGGTGCAGTCTGAGGGTCCATAGAATGTCTGACTCAGCCTCCAGATTTCCCAATCCGCTTTGCCAAGTTTCTCCAAGAGATGGAAGTTGGCCTTTGAGGGGGATGAAGCTCTCGCCTCCGCCTCTCATCCAAACTTCTAAAAGGGGTCCACGTTTGCTGTGTTCTCTTTCTCACCTCCCATGCAGTCTTCAACCCACTACAATCTGGCTTCCACTCCCACGCTGCCACCACCGAAATTACCTCTTCCATGGTTACCGGTGACCTCCTGAAAAGCGGAATCCAACAAACCCTTTTAGTCTTTATCTTTCTGGACCCATCCCCTCTTCATGAAATTCTCTACTCCAGAAGTAGTGCCTGCAGAACTCTTTACAATGCAGATTCTAGGGCCCCGTGGCATCAGAATAGTGACGGGCAGGAATCTGTATTTTTCACAAGTACCCCTGGTACACATTCACAGATGAGAATCACTGCTCTATCCTAACATCTGGGACACTTCATTTTCCTGGATCTCCTCAAACTTCTCTTCCTTTCTGGCTCCCTTTTCCTTTGCTTTCTGTGACCAGCTTGACTCTATTTTCTCCTTACCAATGTTCTTAAATTTCATCCTACCCTACGTCACATCCTCATGAGCAAGAGTTTCCCTTGGTCACATTTCCTAGGCTTGATACTCTGGAAAAGCCCCTCCGGTGATTCCAAACTCTCCCAGGGAGTTATGCCATCCCACGCATATCTTGTTGAGAATTGCTGCCTTAATTAAGTCTTGTTCTCTGGGGATCTCATTTACGCCCATGGTTCCATTGTCAGTATCCTAGATTCTGATGGTTCTTGTGTTTCTCTCTCCAGAGTAGGCTTCTCATTGGAGCTCCAGACCTGAATACCCAAATGTTCGTGGCCATCTCCACCAGAATGTCCCACTACACCTTCAAAGTCAATATGTCCCAAACTGAGTTGATCGTCTCCCTCTAATTTGCTCTCTCTATATCCCGCATCTCAATAAGTGGCACCTCCAAGTTGCTTCTATCAGAAACCAGAGAACTGTGTGCTTCACACTTACCTCTCTCTGTCATCTCCCACCTCAAGTCCATCACAAGCTTCATTCTGACTCTATGTTCTGATTACAGCCCCCTTCTGGCTGTCTTCATGGCACTCCCCACGTGCTCTGCACTATGATCCCATCCGTATTATTGCAACATCTTCCTAAAGGGACTCCCTGACTACAGTCTTACCCTTCTCCAATCCATCTTCCATGCCACTGTCAACATGATGCTTCAAAACCCAATTTCACCACTGCATTCCTCCAACAACTCCTTTCCTTTGTCCACAATTCCCCATCACCTTCGAGGTGACATCTAGATGCCCTGAAGTGGCATTTGAGGCTCTCCCCTGGTGTGGCCCATGGGTGCCTCCATCTCTTCTTGCTGTTCCTTCCCCTGGGCTCTGCTCCCCAGCTGCACTAACTCTTACGGCTCTCTACACCCTCCAAACTGGTTCTCACCTTGTCTTTGCTCACACATTCTTTCTCGGCCACATTCTCCTTCTAGCCTTCCAAAGGGAGCCCATACACCTTTAGTCTAAGTTGGATACACTGGGATTCCACCAGTTGCAACTGCAAGAGACCTCTGTGCTCCCATCTCCTCTCGTGTCTGTTTCTGTCTTTGCTGTTGTTCACAGTTCAATTCTCTGTCTTCCCTTGTGAGCTCCCGGAGAGCAGGGGAGCTCTCTATACACCTCTATACATCTCTATAGCCCTGTGTTACACACAGGATCTAGCAGACCATAGGAGCTTAGTAAATGTTTCATGAATGGATGTATGAGTGAATGAATGAAGTGGATAGGGGCTTGCCCTACTTCTTCACACTCAGCTCTTGTCAATCCTCAAGATCCAGCCAGCATTCCAGCTATACCCTTTCATGCGCTGCTCCTGCTCCTGATGTTTAACATGGCTGCTGGGGGACACCCTGGAATCAGTTAGCAACTGGATCAGCTGCAAGTTACAGAGTGACTTAAAACAACATAAATGTATTATCTTATAGTTCTGGAGTCAGAAGTCTGACATGGGTTTCACTGGGCTAAAATCAAACACAGGGCTGTGTTCTTCCTGAGGCTATAGGCTATAGGTGAGACTGCGTCTTTTCCCTTTTCCAGCATCTAGAGATTTTCCACATCCCTCTGACCCTGGCTCTTCAGCTTCCCTTTCTGAGGACTCCTGTGATTACATCAGGTCTATCCAGATAATCCAGGTTAATCTCCTTATCTCCTGGTCATCTGATTAGCAACCTTAATTCCACCTGCAGTCTTATTTCCCCTTGCCATGTGGCATAACATATTCCCAGGTTTTAGGGATCAGGATCTAGACATCTTTGGGGGACATTCTTCTACCTCCTGTTGTCTGTTTGGGTAAATCTTTCACAGGTAATTCAAAAGAGTGTATACACTGTAGTTGCTCTGTTAGGTTAAGTTTGTTAATTGTTTTGTTCAAATTTTCTATACTCATACTGAATTTTTTGTCTGTTAGCTTCATAAGTTTTGAGGGAGGTGTGTTAACATACCCCACTACAATTGTGTGTTTGTCAAATTTTCCTTTCGGTTCTGTCCATTTTTATTTTCTATATTATGAAGCTGTGTTAATATACGCACCCAAATGTATAATTGTTATATCATCCTAAAAGGCTGACTCTTTATCACCACGAACTGTCCTTTTTATCTCTAGCCATGCTTCTAGTCTTAGAGTCTAGTTTGAACTAAGTACAGCTACACCAACTTTCTTTGAATTAGTGTTTGTACGGTACATACTTTTCTATCTTTTACATTTCAACCTGTCATATAACCAGTTACACAATATTAATATTTTTGTTGGAATATTTCTCTTTTTAAAAAAAATATTTATTTATTTTTGGGAGAGTGCATGCGGGGGGCAGGGGCAGAGAGAGGGGGATGGAAGATCTGAAGCGGGCTCTGTGCTGACAGGCTGACAGCAGCGAGCCTGATGTGGGGCTCAAACTCACAAACCGCGAGATCATGACCTGAGCCGAAGTTGTTATGCTCAACAGACTGAGCTACTCAGGCGCCCCCGGAATATTTCCCTTTTAATATTTAATGTAATGACCCACTTACATTACATTCAGCTTTAAATCTGTCAACTTACTATTCATTTTCTTTCTTCTTTTTTTTTTTTAATGTTTTATTTATTTTTTGAGAGAGAGATAGAGACAGAATGAGCAGAGGAGGGTCAGAAAGAGAGGAGTCACAGGATCTGAAGACAGGCTCCAGGCTCTGAGCTAGCTGTCAGCACATGAGGCTCGAACCCACAAACTGTGAGATCATGACCTGAGCCGAAGTCGGACGCTTAACCGACTGAGCCACCCAGGCACCCCTTACTATTCATTTTCTATTTACTCCACTCTTTTTGTGTTCCCTTTTATTCCCTTTGAAAGCCTTCTTTTGAATTATTTTTATTATTCTTTTTTCTCCTGCTGTAACATGTTAGTTACATATTCTCTTACCATCCTTTTAGTGGTTACCCTAGGAAAATAAAATATTGATCCTAGATGTAGCAAACTCTAATATAAGATCAATACTCTTACTACATCCAGGACAATGCATGGGAATTAGAATATTTTAACTGCATTTACCTCTTCTCATCTTTTATTCTGTTGTTATCACGAATTTTAAATCTCACAGGACATAGCTGTTATTACTTTTTTCAGTTGGTATTAACTTAAGACTTATCCACATGCTTACTCTTTCTCTTGTTCTTCATCAGAATTTCCATGTTTTCTTTCAGGACCATTTTCTCTCTCCTTAAAGAATTTTCTTTAGCTTTAGAGAAGCTCTGTGGGTAACAAAACCCATTGGTGATAAATATCCTCTATTTTCCTTGTCAAAAAACATCTTTATGTCGTTTTTATTTTTGAAGAGTCTTCAATGAATATAGAATTCTAGAATGGTGGTTATGTCAATACGTTGAAGGTGTCACTATATTGCCTTCCTTTTCCCATTCTTTCAACTGAGAAGTTAGTCTGGCCATTGCTCCTTGGAAGGTTATGCATCTTTTTCTTGGTGGGGCCTTTTAAGATTTTTCTTTTTTGTCATTGATTTTAAAGCGATTTCACTATCAAAGTCCTAGTTGTGGTTTTCTTTGTATTTCTCATACTTGGTGTTCCCTGAGATTCTTAAATCTGTGGTTTAATGTCTTTCAACAGTTTTTGGAAAATGGTCAGATATTGTCTATTCAAGTACTTTTTCTGCCCTGCTTGCTCTTTCCACTTCTGGGACTTCTTCACAACATATTAATGTTATGCTCCCCCCCACCCTTTTCCTTTCTATTCTTTTCCCTCAGTTTTTACTCTGCCTCATTTCTTTTGCGATCTCTATTAATAGAGTTCACAACTTCTTCTTCAAGTGTGTCTGTCCTGCTGTCAGCCTTATTTACTGAGTTCTCAAATTCAGTTAATGTATTTTTCATCACTGGAATTTTCATTATTTTTCGTAGTTTATAGTTTACAGTTCTCTGTCTGACAAATTCTATTTGTCATCTACATTTTTTTTTAAGTAGGCTCCACGCTTAAGGTGGAGCTTCAACTCACAACCCTGGGATCAAGAGCCAGATGCTATAGTGACCGAGCCAGCCAGGCACCCCTGTCATCTAAATTCTTACATATATTAACCATAATTATTTTCAAGTCTGTATCCCATAACTACACCACATGGATCTCCTAAAGAGGTCTTTAAAATTGTTTTAATGTTTACTTATTTTTGAGAGAGAGAGACAGAGCATGAGCAGGCAAGGGGCAGAGAGAGAGGGAGACACAATCTGAAACAGGCTCCAGGCTCTGAGCTGTCAGCACAGAGCCCAGTGTGGGGCTTGAACTCACAGACTGCCAAATCATGACCTGAGCCGAAGTTGGATGACCGACCAACAGACTGAGCCACCCAGGTGCCCCTAAAGAGATCTTTTTAAAATAGACTTTTACCTTTGAGATCTTTGTAGATGCACATTCAGGTGTAAGAAGTAATACAGAGAGATCCTGTGTGTCCTTTATCCAGTTACCAGACAGGAGAATATCGCAACCAGGATATTAACATTGATAGGATATTATTCAGATTTCCCATCCGTACTCCAGTGAGTGCATGCGTGTTTGTTTTGTTCCACGCAATTTTATCACATGCGTAGGTTTGTTGGCCTTTAAAAAAATTTTTGCCTCTTGATTTTTAGTCATTCAGTTTGGTTTCCAGATATATCTGGTGATGCCAAACCTTGTGTAACAAAAATATAATGTGAGTTTGGATGATGTTGTTATCCCTCCTCCAGAGAAAATTTACTTTTGCTTTTGGCAAGATGTTGGTGAAGGAGCAGACACCTTAATTCAACCAGTGAATGAGAGGATTGGAAGCTGGGATTCCATCTTTGGGGGGCTGGAATATTTCCAATTTACCTGTACTTTCAGAGTGTCACATTTTGGGGTCACACTGAAAGCCTGGGTCATTTACTTAGAGCCCCTTATCGTGAGCTCCAGTTTTTAGCTGGAATCTCTGCTTCTGTTTGTCATACAATTTCTTGCATCTATTAACCAGCTGCTCAGCTACTGCTCTCTGCCCAGTATAGATGTTTGTTATGAGTGGGCCAGTGCCTCAAGAGGAAAACTGGACCCCCCAAGTCAGGCTCTCCTCTCTGAGCTTCTGTGCTTGAGGGGATCTTTGTCACTTAACTCTCACCTCTCTTGATGCCTCTCTGATGCCGTTCTTGGGTGTTTCAGGTGTGGTGTTGGGTGTTTCTAGCTTTTCTCGTGGGAGAACTAATCTCCTACATCGGCCTTTGTTTCTCAAACCAGTATTTGACATCCCTGAGGGGCTAAGGGGAACCCAAAGTCATAGACCATATAGTGCAGGATGTGAGTGCTTGCTCTGGAATCGGGCGGGATTAAAATCCCAGGGCTGCCACTTCCTAACCTTGGACAAGTGCCTTCATCTTCCCGGGCCTGTTTTCTAGCAGTACTTCTCTCCCAAGGGTTAAATAAATGAATATGTGTCAAATGATCAGAGCAGTGAATGCCTGCCGCATAGTAAGCACTTAATGTAGATCAGTTATATACTCTGGTTTCTCTTCAGATCATATAAATCTTTCACCTAATGTAGATCAGTTATTAGTATTCAGCGAATACATACCAAGCCCTACTCTGCGAGATGCTGGGATACCCAGTGTGGTGGAAAAGACAAATATAGCCTCTTCTCTCCCAGGGCCCACACTCTGGGTGACCTACAATTTTTTTAACATTTATTTGTTTTTGAGAGAAGGACAGAGACAGACCACAAGTGGGGAGGGGGAGCGAAAGAGGGAAACACAGAATCTGAAGCAGGCTCCAGGCTCCTGAGCTGTCAGCACAGAGACCGATGCAGGGCTCGAACCCACAGACCCATGAGATCATAACGTGAGCCGAAGTTAGACGCTTAACCGACGGAGCCACCCAGGCGCCCGTCTGGGTGACCTACAATTAAAAGTAAATAAACAAGATCATTGTCAAAGAGAAGTCCATGCTATGGAAAGAAAGAAGATGATAGAACACATGACCCCGATGATAGAGGTCTGTGTCCAGGATGAGTACATAAGGCTCGGTTCCCAATTCTGGGGTCACGGAGAAGACCACGTGAGTCGCAGAGAGTGACCAGGCAGCGACAGAAGGCTGAGAGGTCAGCAAAACACCTGCAATTGTTTGCATGACAAGCTGAGACCTAACTGACAAGAATGATCAAGTCGGCTGAGAAGTAGGGGAAGGTGCCTTTCAGGTGAAGGGGACATGTGCAGGATCCCTGGATCTGGCATGCTTGGGGGACAGACAGAGGCCTGCACGTCCTGCAACATAATGGGAGAAAGAGGGAGAGTTACTGCACAAGACGTGAGAGATGGGCAGAGGTCAGATCACACAGGGCTTCGTAAATCAGGGTGAGGGTGTAGATTTCATCCTAAGTGTATCAGCAAGCTTTGGAGAGTTTCATGAAGGGGAGTGATAGTATTTTTATTGCAACGTGATCATTCTGGGCACTGTATAGAGAATCAATTTTAAGAGACGGCATTGCAATTGTACAATCAAGAGACATGGTTTGTACAACTGGTTTGGACAGAGTGTACCAGAAGTGGAGAGGAGTGAGCTGGAAATACATGTTAGTAGTAGAGTCAGAAGATGGATGAGAAAGAGGGAAGTCAATGATAATACTTGTATTTCTGATTTGGAGAACTGGCAGATGGTAAAGGGAAGGCTTGGGGCAGAAGTCGAGGGGGACCAGGAGTTTGGGATATATCATTTTGAGATTCCTATTAGGCAACCTGGATATATACACGAGGAGTTGAGGGAAAGGAGTTTTATTGGTCCGAAAGTCATCAGATGATAGCCAAAGCCATGAGCCTAGATGAGATTTCCTAGGGAGAGTGTCTAAATAGAAAGAATAGGGGAAACTGGGTGGCTCAGTCAGTTAAGCATCTGACTTTGGCTCAGGTCATGATGTCAAGGTCCAAGAGTTCGAGCCCCACATCCGGCTCTGTGCTGACAGCTTAGAATCTGCAGCCTACTTTGGATTCTGTGTCTCCCTCTCTCTGCCCCTCCTCCTCCTCTCTCTCTCTCTCTCAAATAAACATTACAAAAATTTAAATAGAAAGAATAGAGATGCGGGGCTGTGCCCTGGAGCACCTTGGATTTAGAGGATGAGGAGATAAGAGGGGATTAGAGGAAGCCCAGAGAAGGAACATCCAGTGAGGTAAAGCAGTGCTTCTTAAACTACGGTCCAGGGATCATCTGACACTTGTTAGAAATGCTGAGGGTCAGGCCACATCCCAGCCCTGCTGCCTCAGCCATGCCAGCGGTGAGGCCCAGACATCATCAATGCTTTCACTATGCTATAGACTAAACCAGTGAGGTGGAAGGCAAACCAAGGAAAGGCGTGTTTTGTTTTGTTTAAGAGAGACAGAGCACAAGCTGGGGAGAGGGGCAGAGAGAGAGGGACAGAAGAAGAGAGAGAATCCCAAGCAGGCTATGCGCTGTCAGAAAAGAGCCCAACGTGAGGCTCAAATTCACTAACAGTGAGGGCTTGGCCTGAGCCGAAATTAAGAGTTGGCCTCTTAATTGACTGAGCCACCCAGGTGGTCCAAAAAGGTGTGTTTAAAAATTTTTTTTAAATGTTTATTTATTTTAAAAACGTTTAATGTTTTTTATTTATTTTTGAAAGAGAGAGAGAGAGACACCATGAGCAGGGGAGGGTCAGAGAGAGGGAGACACAGAATCTGAAACAGTCTCCAGGCTCTGAGCTGTCAGCATAGAGCCCAATGCAGGGCTTAAACCCACGAACTCTGAGATCATGACCTGAGCCGAAGTCGGATGCTGAACTGATTGAGTCACCCAGGTGCCCCTTTAATGTTTATTTATTTTTGAGAGGGAGAGAGAGACAGAGCATGAGCAGGGGAGGGGCAGAGAGAGAGAGACACACAAAATCTGAAACAGTCTCCAGGCTCTGAGCCATCAGCACAAACCCCAATGTGGGGCTCGAACTCAGGAACTTTGAGCTGTGAGATCAAGACCTGAGCCGAAGCCTGCTGCTTAAGGGACTGAGCCACATAGGCACCCCGGAAAGGTGTTTTGAAAGGCAAGACAAAGAAATCTTTGGAGAAGGAAGGAAGGGTTACCTATGTGTCCATGTAGCTGGGAGCTCAACTCAGATGAATGCAGAGGCCTGGCCATGAAGTGTCATAACGTGGAGGTCACTGTTGGCCTTGACAATAGTGATCGGTGCAGTGAAGTGGGGGCAATGGCGGAGGGGGAACCGGTGAAGGAGTGAAGGAGAGAGGGAGTGAGTGGCAGAAAGACTATGGACCCCATGTGCAATAAAGGGTTAACTCAGCCGCCTTAGGATGCTCAAACGCTGCACATCCCCCCAAAAGGCCTGGACCTGGACCAGTGGCTGCTAGATAACACCTGAGTCCTTGGGACATCCTGCCTGATAAGGGTCATATCAGAGGATGTATGCTAACTGATTTATGGAAAGCACCTGCTTTTATTGGCCTGGGGCTCTGGATTCGTTTTACCTCCAGGTATGGGGACAGGAGACTGGGTAGTTGAGGCTCACACGGGTGCTCCACGCCTACGTGACTGACCCCGAGTATAAACCCTGGGCACCAAGGCTCAGGTGAGCTTCCCTGGATGATGATTTTCTGTACAGGTGTCACACATCACTGCTGGGAGCGGGGGTGGGGGGAATGAGTGGTGTCCAGGACACCACCTCCCCCCGCAGAAGGGAACACTTGGAAGTTTGCTCCTGATCCCTCCTGGACTCTGCCCTATGTCCCCTTTCCCTCTGGATCTGTCTACTGTAACGGACCCTAATCATGAGAAGAACAGCCTCTCTGAGTCCTGTGAGTCCTTCTAGGGAATCATCAATCCTGAGGGTGGGTGGTCCTGGGGACCCTGACACACCTGCTTTTTCAAGAAGTCTTGCAGTGAAAGTGGCAAAGAGAGCAAGAGCCGAAGGAGGGCATCGGGGCCTGGGGTGGCGGAGATACAAGGCCACATTCACAAGCCTGTTGGAAGGACGACGTAGACAAGGTGAGGCTCGTGGTTCAGGAGACGTGCTCTTGAGAAGGCGAACGGGGTGGGCCCACTCTGCTAGGCACAGGGACAGACCACTCTGAGTGGCAAGGGGGCAGTCAGAGAACGTGCAGATCCGTAGACAGACTTGGTGAGGTGACGATCATTGGTTTCCTCGGTGGACTATGGGGTAAGGTCACCCTGGAGGGTGCAGGGCTCTGGGATGTCTGGGGAGACAGAGGGGGTGATCTTTAGCTGTTTTGGAGAGCAAGCCCCTCACACAAGGCAGGTGCTAGACTCCCGGGCGGGCAGAAATGCCCCTTGGAGACCTCCGGCCGTGAATTTAGAATGAGCGTCAAGGTGCATCAGAGCCCAGTACCGTTCTGCGTCCGGGTTCAGCTGTGCAGGTGCGGGCGAGAAGCAGGTGGATCCCGGGATTAGACCAGGGCTGGACACGGCCAGCTGAGTGGGACAGAGGGAGAGAGGGTGTTTGTAAGTCGGCGCAGGAGAGGAGAAACCAAGTTTCTTCCTGCAGCTTAATTTTGCTCGGTGGTAAGTAATTAAAAGCAGGATTTTCAAACCAATCTGGATTCATTTTGGAGAATGAAGAAAGCACATGAATTTTTCAGATCACTCAGTAGATGTCAGCTACGCTTTTCCTGTTTCAAGTGCTGTTTCCAGCTAACCCCACCCCCACCCCCACCCCCCCGGGTCTTCACAGGGCGAGTTCACTTGGGTGGGAAATTTGGGAAGCTTTGGGAAAGCCTGGGATGGCATGTCCTACTGAAGGGATCCCCTGACCCAATTGGGCCCCTGGCCTTTCACAGGGGCTGTCTGAGGACACGGGTCGGACTACGAGCAGTGACAATATTGATGGAGCAGGAGAGTGGAGGCCATGCCCCTAAGATGGGGTGGACAGGGAGGGCTGGGGACCAGATCAACACCTCCCAGGGGTACATAGGGTGGGTGCTGGAGGGGGGCGTGGGGTAGCAGACTAGACTCTGGAGCAGGGGCAGTCTGACATACAACAGTCCCTCACTCTCTGCTACCCCATCTCTCTAGGACCCGGGGGAGGCTACGCTCTGGGGGTCCAGGCAGGTGCCTCGGGCAGATCGGGTCTCAGGGAACAAGTCAGGGACCTGGTTCCCAAAACTGGGGCACGAGGTGGGGATGGAGTGTTGGGAATGAGGCCAAAGCCCAGTTACCAGAACTGGGACACTTTCCGTGTGGGACTTGTGTTCTTTACATCCTTGCTGCATAAATCCTGGGAAACGGGGTGTGTCTGCTCCTGGGAGCAGAGCACTATTCGTCCGAGAGGCAAAAGTGGGGTTGGGTGTGGCTGTGGGGCACCGCCGAAGCACCTACTCTGCCTTTGGCTACTTCCCTGCTCCAAGTAGACCCCCCTTCCTGCTTTCCCCCCAGACTAGCTCCACCCTTGCTAGAAGCAGAGCCTCAGAGTAAACATTGTTTATTTTCAACATTCAAATTTACAAAAACAAAAAAGTAACAAAAACCCATGACATATCTCATACACATACACACACACACACACACACACACACACGTTGCATCTCATGTCACTATGTACAAAATTGGGCAAGGAGAAGGGGGGTGGGTCACCAGGAAGGTGCACTAATTTCACAGTGTCAGACAGCTGGACACGCTCACTCACTGCTCAGCCTGGGCCCACACGAGCCCCTTCCCCACCCGGCGTGGGTGAGGTGGGATTTGGGGTGGCAGGCAGCTGCGACGGAGGGGAAGAGAATGATCCCCAACTTTGGGAGGGGACCCCTTCTCCAGTCTGCTCAGGGCAAGGTGCTGGGAAATGCAGAGGAGCAGGGACTCAGTTCTGGGGGGCGGGGGTAGGGACCACTGTCAGAAAGCTGAGATCAGCTTCAGGGGTCCTGGCTGGGTGGCCCCGAGGGGCACTCACCTTCCCTGGGTCCTCACATCTTCATCTGTGAAACAAGACTTGGGCCTCTTGAAGAATCCTTCCTGCCCATGCTGTGGTCCAAGGTCATGCACAATTATGGCAAGGTGATCTGTCCCCTGGGGATGTTGATTGGGGGTACAACGTGCCACAAGGGTGGGGAGATCTGGCAGATAAGAGCTGTGAGCACCTGGCGCAGGGCTTAGCCCAAAGCAGGAGTCTGAGAAACATCATTTCTCCCCCTTCCCTGCTTGGGGCTCTTGGGAGACTATCCAGCTTCCTTTTCCCTTTCATTTCTCCTGGAAACTCTAGCCAGTTGCAGAAGGGCTGAGGTGGCGGGCACACTTCAGAGGCCCATGTTCTCTGAAGGGGCTGAGACCCCTCCTCTGGCCTCACCTAAGGGGACCTTGACCCCGCGGCCAGCTCATCCCGGGCCTCTGCCTTCAGCACAAACCCTGTGAGGGTAGCAAATGGGGTAAAGCATCTCTTTAGGCCAAAATCCGCTGGGAGCAACAATGCTAAGTGTCCCTCCACAGAGAGCAGGGGCGCCCATCCCTTTGGTCCTGGGTGTTACCTGTTTGGTTTGAACCCTGGACTCCATCACCTGCCAGCTGATTGACACTGGGCAGATTACTTAACCTCTCTGTGCCCCAGTTCTCTCCCTTGTATAATGGGGCCCAGAACCGTTCCAACCTACTGTGTTGCGGAGATACAGGAGATGATGCCTGTGATGTGCTCAGCACAGCGCCTGATACTTAAGGTTGTAACAAACCCAGGCTCTGGGCACCGCCGTTAGCCACAGCAGCTCGGGGACACAAGCAAGTGACATTTCTAGCTCCCCATTCCCCATCTTCTTGGCTGTGCCCAGGAGCAGCTGAACACGACCAAAACTGGAGTCCAAATGGCAGGCATTGGGCAGAGGTGAAGAACGATCAATGGACGAAGGAGGGGTGGGGACCCCAGGGCTTTCATCTTCCTGAAACGGGAATGGGTACCCAGGCCACTTGCCAGTGGCCTGGACTCACAGCCTGCACCTGGACACCCCCAGCTCGTTCCTATTCCCTCTCGAGGGCTGACCAGGGTGACTCAGCACAGGACTGAAGTCAGATGTCTCATCATGACCATGACAAAGCATAATGCACTTGGGATGATGCCTCTGGGTGGGCTCAGCGACCAAACAAGTTCTGTCACTTTCCTCCAAAGACCCTTTCTTTCCCCCAAGGCCTCCACAAAAGCTGCTTCCTTAAAAACAGTAACGGAAACGCAGTAAAGCTCAGTGTCCCTGCAATCTGAGTTCTGAATTCTGCTGTCACCGCAGCAACAGCATATGTCATGAAGAGACGCTTGACCCAACACTTGGGCTGATGTCGTTGGCTGTTACCGGGGCAACCTAGGTCTCAACAGGTTTGGGCGGAAGCAAGCCATCCTGCTTCTTCTAGGGGGAGCTGGGTTGGGGTGCCTGACAGTCTATTTGTCCTCTTGAGATGGAAACAAGGATCTGGGGGATGGAGGCCACATGTTTTGGAGAAGCCTCCACGGCAATGGCCCCACAGCCTGCAGCTCTTGCGTCATGCCTTGGGTTACAGGGTGATGGGGAGCAGAGATGGGGAACAGAAAGCGGGGTAAAAGGCACCTGTACCTGCTCAAGCCCCCGTAGCGTGCAGCTGCCCAGACACCTGGTGGGGACTGGCAGAAGGGACACCCGTGTTTTCAGCTTTCCATTCCTGCCAGAGTGCCTGGGGATCACACCTGCCCTCCCCCTCCTTCTTGGAGGGACTGGATGCCAAGATGCTTCTGTGCCAGAAAGGAAGATGTTTATGTTGGAAAGCCTTCTGACCTCTCAAATGTCCATCCTCTCAGGTGAAGGCTGGACTCAAAGACACTCATGGACCGGCAGTATGGCACCAGAGGGGAAGAGCACTGAAGAGGGATTCAGAAGCCCTGGGTTCTAGTCCTGGTTATGCCCCCACTGTGCTGTGCGATCCCGTGCAAGGCATTTGACCTCTCTGAGCTCTTCCCCATCTATACGAGCAAGAGGTCAGACTGAGTGGCTTTACTCAGCTTTTACATCCTTCTACTGTCTTGGGGGAGTTGGTGAGGACTCGGTGGGGGGGGGACCTCGATGCCACCATCCCTTTCAGATACTCTCAAACAGGCAGGGGTGCCAGGCTGGGTGGGGGTGGAGGTGGATTGGAATCCAGAAAAGCTGGGTTTTATAATCTGTGCATGACGTTGGTCTGCCTGGCTCCCTGCCCTTGCCCTGACTCTCTGGAGCCAGCTACTGACCCTGACCCATGCCCAGCCAGATCCCATCGGCTGCCAACTCTACCTCTGGCATGTCCCCTGGCTGCTTGGCAGCTTCAGGCTTGCCCCACCCTATCCACTTCGAATCCATCTCACGTGTGATCTAGAGAGCTCTCAGAAATGACCAAAGCAAGGGCCTTGGCTCACAAATGAGGAAGGACAGCCCAGAGAGAGCAGGGACTTACAGAAGGCCACGCAGCAGGCTCCCAGCAGGGCTGGCTGGGAACCACGGATTCCTCCTCCTTGTCCAGTGCTCTGGACTTCTTCCCTCTTTGCCCGCTTTCCTCCCTTCCTTCCCCCAGAGGCTGCAGGGCCACACAGAAGGGTTAGGTCATGTGGCTCTTCCATAGCCTGGGTCCCCAGGGCACAGTGCCTCTGCTTCAAGGTGCACCTAGCTCAGGCTGAAGTAGCCCAGGTCCTGGCCTGGGCACGGAGGAGGAGGGTGACCTGCCAGTTAGCGCACATGTGGGCAGGTACAAGGGGTGACTCTGGCCTTTTGGCCTCCTAGGGTCTTGGTCCCTCAGGCTGGAGCCGGGAAAGGGAATGTCCTGGAAACTGAGGCGGGGGTGGGCCAGGCACGGAACCAACATTCAAACCACTGCACACAAAGAAACAAGGAAAGAGGAGGAAGAGAGGATGCAGGAAGCTCCATCAAGATCCTGTGGCCCCTTCATGGGCAACTGGCGGACAGATGGAGGAGGGGTGAGTCTGAGTCTCCTATGTCTGTGTCATGCCCTTCTCAGCTGAGGGGACAGCTCTAGAGCTTGTTGTGGCCCTGGAGGGGAAGGGGCCAGGCCTGTTGCATGGGGGACAGGAGGGCAGATAGCTGCACCTGCCACTGAGATAGCGGGCCCTTCCCCCCACCCCCCTACAACCCGGCGGGACGTGCAGTTGAGATCAGTGGAATCGGATGTGGCTGATGGGCCAGGGTGGGTGGGGGTGAGAGGCAGCTCTAGTGTGACGCCAAGAGAGGGGACAGAGCTGTGGGCACTGCTACCACCCCCACCAGGCTCTGGACTCACCCCAGGCTTGACCTGCTGGCTTGAGCTGCTTGTCCCCATCCACGTGGGGTTAGGGGTTAGCCATTGCAGGGCAGTGCATTCTGGAGGCGTAGTATGGGTGGGGGAGACAGGAGGGACAGCCAGGAGCAGGGTGGGAGGGGGAGCAGGCTGAGGAGGGAATGTGTGCCCCCACAATAAGGTCCCCAAAACGGCAGGCAAGGGAGGGACCCTGGATGAGGGTCCCTCATGCCTTGGCCCTCCCCTTGCAGACATCAAAGGTGGCCTTTTTTGCACCCCCGAAGGCCTCCACCAGCTTGTCTTCCCAGGGAAGGACGTTGCCCAGCAGTGGCCCGGTACAGTTGGCGATGCCCAGGACCTGGGCAGGCGTCAGGGCATGGTCCCACAGGTTAAACTGGGCGATGTCACCCACGAAGGCCTGAGTGGCATCAAACCGGCCGCCCAGGGTATCCTGGGCCAAGAGAGGAGGAGAGAAAGGAGAGAGACATGGAGTGAGGCAGCGGAAAAGACAGGCTGACTCAATCAGGGCCCAGGTCCTGCAGAAGCCCCACCCCCACTGAAAGTTCTAGTCCCATCCCCACATTTGACTCTGTCCCCAAGGCCCCAACCCCTTGGGCAGGTCTCTACTCTCTCTGGGTCTCAGTTTGCTCATCTGCAGAATGGCTAGGTCAGACCGAGTGGTCACTGCTGTGCTTTTAGGGTCCCTCTACCTAACCTCTCCTTCTCAGGGGCCCTGGGTGAGTGAGGTATCTACTTAGGTCTCATGCCCCCATGCTGCCCTGGGCCTTACCTGCTCCTGGCCCAGGATAAGGATTCCATGTGGCTTGATGGGGTGCCAGGCGGCCAGGTTCTCACCGGAGCCCTGCAGCTCCCCATCCTGGTAGGCAGACCACAGCCCGTCCCTTGTAGTCCAGGAGATGCAGATGTGGTGCCAGCCATTGTCCTTCAGGCTCAGAGGCAGCTGGGCCACCTGGACATAGGTCCCGCGACCCAGGTCAGAGGTGCTACAAGTCCCAAGGCTGGACCAGGGAGGAGGTGGGGGCGGGGGAGGGGGCGACCAGGAGACCCGTGTTCTTCTTTCTGGGGACTGGCCCAAGGCTTGACCCTCCCCTTCCTCCCAGCCCAGCATCTTTCTGCACACTTTTTCATCTTTCCCCACAACTTAACCAGGCAGCTTCTCTTGGATCAAGAGGGACTAGTAAGTATTGGTTTTCAGGTGTTTCTAGCTAGTTTATTCACCCTCCCACAGGAGGCGGGGCGAGAGCCACACCCCACAATCTCTGAACACCTCACACAGTGCCTGGCATGCCGCTGGGCTCACGCTGGTAGTGGCGGAATGAGCCTCGGGCTCTATGGCTGGGCAACCAACTGCCCATGGGACCTCGGGGAGGCTGCTCTTTCCTCCCTGGGTCTCTGTTCCTCATCTGTGAAAGGAGGAGGTCAGGCCAAAGAGTGGCAAATAGGGTGGCCACCTCTGCTTCCTCCACCCAAGCCAGAATCACGAACCTAGGCTCAGCCTCGGGATCCTTCCTACCACAGTGCCCTGGGAAGCCACTGGTGATTGATTCGAATTGGCCCGTTGAAAGGTACTTGCTGCCTGTGGATTTGGGACTCCCGGGGGGGCTCTTTCATCTCCTACATTCTGTGAGATCACGCTTGAATACAACATTCTCCGAGGCCTATTTGGTGCCAGGCCTTGTTCTGGACACTGGGGATGTGGATCTGGTCCTAGCTATAAATGAGCCTGAGTCTGCATGGAAGGGAAGAGCTTCAGGGACAATATTGTAAGACAAAATACCAGGGGCCATTTGGGAGGCACAGAGGCTGTGAAGGCCCAGGGGAAGAGGCAGGTGTGCGAACAGCAGACATAGTATTCAAACACATCTGTAAGGACAATGGATCTGACCACCCCAGCAAGTTGGGGGCACAGTAGATGCAAAGGCTAAGGGGCTGGAATAAAAGGAGAACTGAGTAATTCCTGAAGTTGACGCTCTGGACTTGAAGTTCCGGAATAGGACTGCTCAGTGCCCTGTCCAGGGTGCTGAATCCTTTCCACTGAGACCTGAGTGCTGAGGTTGAGCAGGGCCAAGGACGGCAGCCAGGGGGTGTATGAAGGGGCCACGGCAGCAGGATCTAGATGTTGTCCAGCTACCACAGGCTTCTTAGGACCTACTGGGGCCACAAGAGAAACTTCTGTCGTCTGGGCCCATCTCCTTCCTCCTCCTCTAGGACACTCATGAAAGACACCACCTGCTGAGCTGGGTTCTGATGGGTGACACCCACTCCTAGCGGCTCTATGTGGCTGTTGGCTGGTCATGAATGGGTGTGATAGGTGGTGTCTGCATTTCCAGGGGGGGTCTCAGAAGACCACTATGGCTGCAAATCCCAAAGCAATATGGCAGAAAAAGGAGGATATTTGAGGGGAACGAGGGTGATAAGACACTCCCTCTTCGGCTCAGTCACCATGCCCCTGCCATACCACTCCCCCATGTCCTTGTCCTGCCCTTCAGGCAGGCCCAGGGGTAGGGGATCCAGGCATGGGGAAGATGGGTGGCCCAAGGACACAACAGTGGAGGGGTTCACAGGGGCTTCTGCAGCCCAAGACCATGAATCTTATCACCACCCCTTCACCAGCTATGTGGCCTGTGTGCATTCTTTGCCTGCTCTGAGCCTCAGCTTCTCCATGTGCAAAACTGTAAGGTAAGGGTGCCTACCTCCCCGTGCTGCTGGAGGGTGATTATCAAGGGTGATAATGTGAGTAAAGTGCTTATTAGCACTCGGCCTGGAATAATAACAACAGTTCACATGGGTCAAAGCTTGTTAAATGCTAGGCTTGCTTACACCCCTTTACATGTATTGAAGCCACTTATTTCTCACCACAACCCTACGAGGTAGAGACTATTGTCATTACTCCTTGACAGATGAGGAAACCGAGGCACGGGGAGTGTAAGTGACCAGTCTAAGGTCATACAGCGGGTAAGCAGCAGAACAAGAATTCAAATCCAGCATTCAGGCCTGACCATGGCACCATTCTACTCTCCTTGTGTGTGGGGGGGGGCAGAGGAGGATGGGGGCAGGAGTCCACCAGTACTCCCTCCCCAGGTAGGTCCTTGGGCCTCATTTGCTTCTCTCTTGGCCCAGGAGGAACGAGACAGCACCCTGGAACAGACGCTTCCAGCCCTGCTCCTACAGCTGGGTCACTGGGGAAGCCCCACAGGTCTCCCCTGTAAACGGATATGCATCACTTCCAGCTCTCATATCCAGGCCCCTCTTCAGCCAGCCCCAGGTCTGGCTTGTCTTTGTATTCCCAGAACCCAGCCTGGCACACAGTAGGCACTTCACGTGTGCTGAAGCTGCTGAGCAGAATTGAAAGGGCCCACAGGCTTGAGACCTAGCACAGTGCAGGTGCTTCTGGAAGGGTCACCCGCCCCTTTCCTCCCGCACTGCCCAGCCCCCCACTCACCTTGTCATTGATCAGCAGTTCCATGGGGTCGTGGCCCGCCTCCAGCAGCACGATTTCATTGGCCTGCCCGGGCACGGAGTAGGAGAAGGGTGTGCCCTGGCCATTGCCACCTGACCTGGACCTCAGCCACATGCAGACAGTGAAGGCGTAGAGCTCAGGCAGTGCCTTCCGCACACGGGCGTACATGTAGTTGTTGCGGATGGGGATGCTGATCTTGAAGGCATCTGGAGGGTTGTAGGCTGAGGACCCTGAGGGGGGTGGGCAAGGTGTACATGGTGGGGGTCAGTGGCCACTGACGGGATGGCCAGAGAGAATGGCGGCTACCAGTCCCTGGGCATCTGCCATGTACCAGGGGCCTTTGCGGCCTTCTCTACCCTGCCTCTGTGTTGATGGGTATGGTTAGAGCACAAGGGCTCTGGACCTGAGATCCTGAGTTCAAATCCTGCCTCCACACTTCCCAGCCATGTGACCTTCCACAAGTTCAACCTCACCTCTCTCGGCTCCAGTTTGCTCAGCAAAATGGCATAAATAAGATTTCCTCCCTCTCAGGCTTCTGTGAGGGGTGAATGGGACAAACTATGTAAAGTGCCTGGCCCAGAGTAAATTCTCGACAAATGTTAGCTATTCCATTACCATTTGTTAGAGTTCTTTGCCTGCTTATTATTTACTTTTTTGAATATTTATTTTTGAGAGAGAGAGAGGGAGAGACAGAGAGAGAGAGTGAGCATGAGCTGGGGAGGAGCAGAGAGAGAGAGGGGGACCGAGAATCCAAAGCAGGCTCTGTGCCATCAGCATAGAGCCCAACGCGAGGCTTGAACTCACAGACTGTGAGATCATGACCTGAGCCAAAGTCAGGCGCTTAACCCACTGAGCTACCCAGGTGCCCCTCTTTGCCCATTTGTTTAACAAGCACTCTACAGTGCCTTCTACATGGCAGGCACTGTCCTAAGAGCCTTTACATACACAATCTCCTTCACTCATGTGACAGCACTATGAGATAGACACTATTAAAATCCTTGTTTTACAGATGAGGAAACCTTGGCACAGAGGGGTTAAGTAATCTTCTCAAGGCCATACAGCTAGTAAGTGGCAGACCTGGGATCTGAACAGGATTGTCTTGGGATTCTTTGATATCCAGAGTTTCAGGGAATCTATGCCTTAAGTATCAGAGGGCTTTCTATAGGCGTAGACTGGGGAGCCATCATCTCCAAGGGTGGGGGGTGATTCCCACCACACCCACGACTGGGGCAGGAGTTCCCCTCCTCCAGCTGGTTGTTGAGGGGGTGGCTAGAGGGTTAGGGCTGGGAATGGTGGACCCGGGTTCCCAGGTTTGGCTGGGGCTTGGGGTGAAGGCTAATGTGATGATACATCATGGTAAGCTAGCAAAGGGCTCAGTAACTGCCCCTTGAAACCCATTTCATAGATGAGTAAGTTGAGTCCCAAGAAGGGACTTGCCCAAAGGCACACAGATATCCAGCCTAGTTGCCTCCCTCTTCTCTGGCCGGCAGCTGCTGGAGGGGGCATTTCCCCCAATCCTTTAGAAGACAGAGCATAGAGGGGCCAGTGGCAGAACTGAGGAGGGATGAGTTTGCCTTTATTGTCTCTGAGCTCCAGCTAGAAACCCACCAGGCCAAGCCTCACCTTCAGCTGTGCCCCTGCTATGGCCCCTCAACTCCACAACTGACTCTCCCTCTTCCTCCGAGGGCTAGCTTGAGGCTCACCTCCTTCAAGAAGCCTCTTGGATTTCCTTCTCTTCAGCTTCTGTCCCCATCTAAGCCAGTCCAAAATAATTACTCAGGATCCCCCCTGGTATCCCTAACATGTCTGTAAGCCTCTTACAGGGTGCTCCTCCCAAGATTTCAAAGAGGAAAGATCTCTGAGAGCTCATAAGCCCTAAATCCCCACAATTTCAGATGAGAAAAAAATGAGGCCTGTGGAAAGGAAGCAAAATTCCAAAGTCTCAGTGCAATCCAGTGACAGCTGTGGAGCCTGGAGCCAGGTCTCCTGAGGCTCATATCTGTGGACTATCCATCACCCTGACCCCTGGGCAGTGCCAGGCCAGGCCCAGGTGTTTAACAAGTGACAAAATTTGGATTCACTGAAGGGATGGTTAAATGTATGGACTTTGGCATTAGACTCACTTTGAGGTCCAGATCCACTATTCACTGGCTGTGTGACATTGTACAAGTCACTTGCCCTCTCTGAGCCTCAGTTTCCTCATCTGTGAAATGGGGATAATAACAGTACCATCCCTGCGTGGTTTGTGAAGATTAAACCAGCCGATGTGTCGAGTACTTAGCCTACTCCCAGAACATAATAAGTGCCAGAGAACGCTAACTGTTAAAAAAAATAATAATAATGATATTCCCCAATTATTCTCACCCTCTTGTGTTTTGCAGTCTCCTCCCCACCATCCCACCTAGCTTTAGCCTCTAGAGAGCATTAAAATGTTTTCAAGTGAATCTGCCACCTTGAGGACCCATCTGAGAACCCAGGCCTCGCCGGCTACGCCCTCTGCGGGGCCCCAGGACCCACCATGCTCCAGTTCGGCTACGCGGTCCTGTAGTGCATCCAGCTCCTTCTCCACTTCCTGACGTTGCCGGTGGCTGTTGTGACTGAGAGCCATGCGCTCCTTCTCCAGTGTCAGCACCTTGGCCAGCAGCTGGCCCTCCAGTTCGTCCATCTTGGAATGCAGGGCGGTAGGCACCGCGGGCGGAGGAGCTGGGGCAGCTGAGAAGTTCACACGGGTCGGGAGCTCCTGCTGCTTACAGGGCAGAAAAAAGGTGGGGGTAGGCATGTGAGGTCACTTGCAGGGAGGAAGGAAAGAGATAAGGGGCTCAGAGATGCCTACCACCCCTGGTGATTGACCCCAGATGAGCCTCAGTGTCCCCGAGTGCAAAATGGGGATGCAACACCAAATTCAAGCAACAAATGTTCAGCGAACGAGCAGGTTCTTTCCACTGCTGGTGCATGATGGTAAGCTGACCTCAAGAGCACGTCAGCCTAGGGTGGGGTGGGGGGCTGGCAGTGGAGAGCTCTGAAAGCTCCCCTGGATGGTTCTACTGTTTCAAGTCAGGGTTGAGAGCCGCTGCGGAGTCTTTCTTAACTGAAAGCCTGTACACTGATGGGTCCTTAAAGGAGTGGACTGTCTTAGTCTTCACTCATTCACTCACCAAGCTTCTCTAAGATGGTGAAAGGCTCTGTGTGAGCACTGGGCAGATAGATGCAGAGGCACAAACCAGGGGCTTCTGGAAGAGGGCTGCAGTGGTATGCCCATGCCAGAGTAGCATGTGGTTAAAGTCATGGCTCTGGAGTCAGACAACCCAGGGCTCAAATCCAGCTCAAGAACCAATGTGCTACGTGACACTAGGCAAACGCCTCCACCTCTCTGAACCCCTGTTTCCTCACATGTAACAGAGGACAACTGTACCTATTTAGAAGGGTTGGAGATGACTAAGTAGTAAACACCAATGAACAGAGCCTGGTTATTGCAAGTACTATCTAGGGCAGGGGGTTCTAAACTGGTTTCTGACACCCTCATCCTGCCTGGAGTGAGGACAAAGTGTTTAGGGTCCTCCTTTTCCTGTCGTAAGTCCTCAGTGGGCAGGAGAATTGGGGCAGGAGCCGGGGGGGGGGGGCTTCTCCTCTCCCTCTCCTGCTGGAGGAAGCCCCTTCTGGGGTGCAAGAAGGCAGGCGAGGCCACACGTCCAGACTCTGGGAGGGGTAGTCTCTGGCAGACATCGGGAACATCAGTAGAAAATTAATAATTCAGCGAGCTTCTAGGAGCCAAATTAGACCTTCCCTGTCCCCTTGGCTTCCTCCACACTCCCCAGGGGCCCAGGCAGTTCCTGGCTCAGTCAGCCCCGGGCCTTGCCCACAGGCTTAGCCCTAGACCTGAGCTCACTGAATTCTTCCGATTCCATAAGTGAGCAAGCAAGTGGTGAGCGCCTACTATGGGCATAGCACGAGGTGCGGAAGAGAGAGCGGAGCGTCAGATGGACAGCCAAGGGCACAGCCTAACATTTCCCAGGTGCCCTGTGCTTCGTGGGATGGCCCCTGGCCCCTCAGCTTGGGGCAAGTACAGGAGACCCCTTGCTGGCCCCATTGGCCCCGCCCATTTGCCAGGTGAGACTGGCAGATCCCAGTGGATGGGATCTTGCTGGCCATGTGATGAGGGGATAAATGTGTCCCCCGCCTCAAAGTGCAGGGAGGGCGGGGTAAGGAGGGCAGTGCCTGAGGAGCTGGGGACACTGACACGTGCTTCGGCCACTCCACCTCGAAAATGGGAGCAGGTGGGCTAACTTCTCTGGTGTTATTTTTCCTCATCTATAAAATAAGCACTTGGAATGCCCAGCTTGCGGAGCTGTGGTCAGGATTAAATGATGGTGGGCAGGAGAAAGGCCCAGACCAAGCCACCTTTATCCCTCACCACGTCCCACATAAGAGGGCACAGCCACCCATCCGTCTGTCTTCTGTAGTCGCCGGCTATTGGCGGGCCAGGCGGGGCTGCTGGCCGAGGGAGGTGGGCCGGAATGGATGAGCAGGTGGGCGGGACGGATGAGCAGCTCCTGCGCACCTGACCCCACCCCTGTTACACTAACCTCCCATATCCAATCTGAAGGGCTCCTTCTGATTCCGCAGGTACTCCGAATCCTGACTCTGGGGTGACTAAAAACAAAGCCTCAGTTTCCCCTTCCATAAAATGGGGACAATCGGCCCTCCTCTGTCCATCCCCAGGACAGATGTAAGGATGGAAGGGCGGAAGTAACAGGCCCTCGTGGACTATGAAAGCAGAATGCAAACTGTGACCCTTGTATACATCAGCCAACGAAGAGCTCACTACCTCCAGAAACTTCCCTTGATCATGACAGCTCATGGAGTGACAGGGCCAGCCACCCACTGCATTTAAGGGAGGTCGAACTTCCAGGAAATCTTGGGCTGAGGCACAGAGTGCAGAGAGTGCATTGAGTCACAATGCTGGGGTGGGGGGGGGTGAGCAACAGCTGGGTGTTGTGGGCTCCGGCACCCTCTATCCTCAGTTTCCCTCCTTGCACGGGGCCAAGCTTGGCATGAGGGGCACACATCTGAGTGAGACAGTGTGCCAGGCCCATCCTTGGCACTGCACACGTATTTACTCATCAGTCCTCGCAGCCGCTCTTTTTGGTTGGTACTTTTGCTGCCCCCATTTCACAGATGGGGGAACTGAGGCAGCCGTCCTTTCGAATTTTCTGCAGCAGTGGGGCTGGGCGCTCTCTAGCGAAGCGTCCTCCTCCCGCGGAGGGAGAAGGGCCTGGCAGGAAGAAACGGGACGCCTAGTGCTATTGCACAGACGCCGCGGTGAGAAGCGGTGCAGGGAGGCGGGCGTGCAAGCTGTTCTTTTGTCGGAGCCGCCGGCAGGAAGGCCAGGGAGGAGGTGGGCTCTCCAGATCGTGTGCGGCCCCCTCCCCACCCCAGTGTCTGAATCAGAAGAACACGACTCCCCCCACTTTCCCATCTGCCGCGGGTGCAGGCTGTGCCGCGTGGGCTCCAGGCTGATGCCAGCTGGGCCCCTAGCCCAAGGTAGGGGGGAGGGATGATGATGCCATCACCCCCCACTCAGGTCCCGATGAGGCAGGAAAAGGGGGGCTCCGAGCCCACGGGCTGTTGCGCTGGGAGTCTGCGTGGGGTTTGGTGTAAGCACACAGGCCCTGAGCCAGCGCCGGGGTCCCGGTCCAGCTCTGCGCCAACGGGCTGGGCTCATTAGCGCTTGGCAAGAACGAGGCGGGCAGAGGAGTCATCCTCCCCGTCACTACCGCGTGCCAGGTCCTGGCCAGGGAAGCACCGCGTGAACATTTCGCAGCCCTCTGAGCAATCTGGGGAGGTGAGGAGGCCCACACTACAGATGAAGGAACTGAGACAGCAAGGTGGAGTTTCAAGGCCCTTCTGATTCCAGAAGCTGTTCCCACTCTTCCCTCACAGTGTGGGTCTCAGGCTGCCAAGTGGGCACAATGCTGGCTGCCCTGCCTGCCAGGGGGGACCAACGGAAGAGGTTCTAGCGGCCATGAAAAGGCAGCGAGGGTCCAGCAGGCTATGTCAGACCATGGGGGAGGGGAAGGCAGCCTCACAGACGGGCCGGATGGGAGGGACCTACCTGGGCCAGGTGGCTTCGAGGTTGGGAGAATGCAGGGAAGACCCAGCCACCTTGTCCCCAGGTGGGGTCTGTTCCGTTCCTTTGGGGAGCAGAGGGAGGCAGGGTGCTGGGCCTCAGTGCACAGCTCACCCCTGCCCAGGACAGCGGCGCTGTGGGTGTGGACTCCTCACCTCCCCCTCCGCCCCCCGCCCTCCACTCTCGTGTGAGTCTGTCGGGCTCAGCTTGGTCCCAGCGGCCCAGTGACCTTATGTCCAGCTGCTGTGCCTCAGTTTTCCCAGCAAAAAGGGTACGGCAATAATATCTCAGAGCGTCGTAGTGATCACTAAGTGAGTTATATGATGCCCTTAGGGTAGCGCTGGCCTGTGAGGTGCTCTGAAGCATCAGTGATTATTGTTCTTACTACTTAAATGTCTCTTGAAGGGCCCCGCCCTTCTCCAACGCCAGCCATAAAGCTCTTTGTTTAATCGTTATATTGAGAGAAAAAGCAAGTCTCAGAAGACCAGTTAGATACCGTTTATATAAAGTTGCAAAGACTCTCAAAACTAGATCATGGATTTATGAAAGCAGGAAGAAACACAGGGGAGAGAGGAATGCAAATTCGGGACAGAGGTGACCCTCTGTTGG